>JANAVB010006199.1:7552914-7651341 GCA_029216955.1 Iris pallida | reverse complement strand
AAACTAGCAGGATATGAAACTGACAAGATAATGGACTAGATAAAGGAAAAATAGAAACCACTATGTGTGTGAAATACCTTTTAATAGTGACGGCTGGGCAAATACGGCACATCATACGATGGATCATTCAGTAATTGGTACGGCTAACTCAACGTGGGTGTGTATGACTTAGCTATCATTCGGTAACAGTAATTGGTTTGTTCACCGTATTTATCGAGTATTCCCCTCCCGACTCTCTAACAATCAAAATGGTCAATGATACGCTAAGAAGGATACGATAACTACCGTGTCACAATGGTGTCTCAATGGAATATCAAGCAATGACTCAACGGGATATCAAACGAGAATCTATAGAGTAAACATTATAATAAACTAAAACATAAATGCAATACTGTACTTGCCTGAATTCTTGCACAAACCATAGTCACAAGCCAAGGATAAGAGGATGCCGATCTATAAGTTGTCAACTTATAACACACATCGCACCACGAACCGTGCACGAAAACCACAAATCAATTCTAATGTTCTAGTTTAAATAGTGGCTAGTTGGATTACTAATCTAATAATAATTAATTATAGAATAATTCACTTAAAAACCTAATTTAACTAATAATAATCTGAATATAATCTAAACATGTAAGTTTGGCCATCGAAAGTCGTTTCTCAATTTTAGAAACTATGGCACGCAAATCGAGACGTACCATTGACATTTTAGTCAAATGCTGTGAACTCTAGATTTTGAAAGTGCACCTTGGTAGATTTCAGCGCCAAGAGTGCGCTGAATTAACCGTGCCGCAAAATCACATTTTGATCAAAAGGTATCGCCGTTATGGCTAATCGTGACCAAAACGGTGATCAACCGATCATTCTGAGTTCAACAGAAAAATATATAATAGATGAACAAAATAATTCTGGGAAAATATATGTCGTAGAGTCTATGTTAGCTTTCCGAAACTTCAAACGGCTCATGATTTCGATTTGGTTCCCCGAAATCTCGAAAACACCAAAATGTGTCAAGTTTCGGACAACGGACACTCTATAAATTTTCTAGAAATTTAGGTCCAGAAATTACGAAAATAAATTAGATATTCAGAAACTATACCTCAATACGCTTCTAACAAAAAAAAAACGCACACGAAAATGAGGTCCGAGTTGACGGCAATCGCCTCGGGAAGTCGGAGAATCACTAGGATCAACTCCAAAAGGAGGAGGCTATAATTAATTAGGATTTGTGAATATCAAACCCTATATATATAGGAGAGAGAGAGAGAGGCGGTTACTGCCATATTGGCCGACAGGTGGGCCCCCATGGGTGAATTTCTGGGTTATTAATTATTTAATTCAAAAAATTATTTAAAAATCATTTTAAGTCCAAATAAATCAAAATAAATTGCAAAAAAATTCAAAAATTCTAAAAAATTCTAGAAAATATTTCTAAGTGTCTAGAATATAAATAAAATATTTTAACATAAAATATCATCGTGTGACCTGGCATTAAATTCTCAAAAATTCTTAAAAATCCAAAAAATTCTAAAATATTCTAGAAAATATTTTTAGTCATTTAATGCCCAAATAAAAATATTTGGTCCAGAAATACACCTGTATGACCTTAAGGTAAATTCTGAAAGTCCTTAAAAACAATAAAACCTTAAATATTAAATCCTAAAAATATCCAAAAATTGTAGAAAAATATAAAATCGCTAAATAATACATATATAAGTTATCTAGAGGTCATATGACCTTAATATGGTCATAGTCCACCTACAAGCTTTGGCATGACTCACAATGACCATAAATTAATCATAAACAAATAAAATTAAAAAAATTAAAAAAATTGGGAAGTGGGCTTACAGCACAAAAGTAAATAGAACGTGTTTGGTAATGATAGCATTGTAGGCGAGCTAGCCTCCCCACCAGTGCATAACAATGTACTGATAACCCCACAGTCTGCTTGTAGGATGCAGGAGACGTCATCGGGTGCGGAGCTTCCTCGAACGTGCTAAGACGCGGAGCTATCTCTGGAGCCTTGTTGCATTACAAGGAGCTGGAGCACCATATACAGGACATAATGTATCGGAACATCGCCATGAATCATTCCATTTGTAAGCCACTTGGCACGCCTTTTATTTTAGAGAGAGAGAGAGAGCTTGAGAGACTTATAAACTCGGCCTAGCGCCGCTTGTAAAATTCTTGAATATCAATAAAAGAGTTTGAATTGCTTCTACTTGTGTTCATTTACTTTCCGCTGCAAATGGGGACACTCTGTACGACTCTGTGGCCTAGCAAATCGGCCGTTTTGGACTTGGCCTTGCACGGGCGCAACCTAGGCCCGTGCGGTATCACGCCTTAGCGAGGACGATCGCTCCTAGGAGCGGGGCGTGACAGATTGGTATCAGAGCACGGCTTTACGTCCTTGGACTTCGTTTCGATTCTCAGTTTTAAAGCTCGTCGTTGGAAAAAGAAGTGTACGCACTCTCTCATTGTGCCTTGGGATGTTCATACAATAAGTCTAATATTTTCAAAAGCTCGTTCAGGCGTTCAATCGAATGCATTGGTAGGCTATCCGAATGCATCGGTAGGCATTTGTGCCGAACGGTGTCAACTTTTTTGAATGAAAACACATGCTAAAGTTAACATGTCGTGCATGCCTAACTAGTCCTACGATGACCCTAGCAATTGAGCATGCAAACTCGAATATAGTCCGCACGAGATGGTTATGCGGCACAACTTAGTCCGCGTGTCGCGCACCTCGACTTTTTGGTAATCGAGTTGCGAGCGATATAAGTACCACTCGGTCGAGAACAAGCTACACTTAGAATGTATATCAATAGGAACGCTATCGAGTTCACGCTTAGGCGTGCACGAAAGATTGATTTAGACTGTGAGGAACGGGCAAAGGCACGATTGAACATGTCGATTGGGAATCGAATTATCTTTTGAGGATTGATAGAATGACTTGAACCCGAGTGGTGTATGTGATTGGTCCAGAGAAGAATAAGAATGGGTGTCGACGATTAGTCGAGTGGCTTGAACCCTGAGTAGTGTATGGACGTTATAATTGTTCGAGCAAGACTAAAGGATTTACGGATAGAACGAGTATGTCTGCAAGCGATGGTATCGACAAAGCCTTAGAACGCGTCACGCTTAGTTGGTCGTGACTTCGAATGTCCCGAACAAGATATCGTTCGGACACCTTGTCAATCGATAATGCAAGAGAAAACAACTCGAACGATGAATAAAGACTATGTCTTGATCAAGGAAGCTAGAGGATAGCACTTGTGATTTCGGATTGGGTCAAATGAAATGTGACTTGAGTTTGGAGAACGATATTAAAACTAGCTCGAGAATAACGATCGAACTTGATCTTGGATTGAATCGAATGGAATTACGGTATATCTAGTTCGGACAATAGCATCAGTCGTACGACTCGAAATTGGTTGCAAAGGAAGATCATCAGGTTACGCATATCGTCGATGGTATTGAGGCGTATCAAAGATCGATATGCGATAACTCGGGGGTACTCTGACTCGGAATGACGATCGTGCAAATGTATTGTTCTGACGGATTCTATACTCGGGATATTGAAACATGTCGAGAAAAATATAGACGTGGCTCGAGGATTTTCTGGTTGAATGAATGACGGTCGGACTATCGAATAGAGATCTCGGCTTGGATAAAAATGAAATATTTGGATTGCTTCGACGATAACCCCAACGTCGACATTCTTGTCTTATGCGAGCGTAACTCCAGCCTCGTACATGCATCGTGCCGATTAGGGCGATCACTTCCGTGAGCGCTGATATGGTGATTCATACGGGGGGGTGATTGAACTAGTATGGCGTGGCAATTTGTGTGCTTCGACTTGTGGTGACGTGAAGGTGAACTTGAGAATGACTTGGTGTGCTTGATGATTGAGCTTGAGGATTGCGTAGGTCCAATCCGTGTATCGAAATGAATTAGTCTAGACGCAAGCAAGAGTTACGTCCTGATGAGAATGATTATTCTGCGGGAGTTGCATGGTGATTCATGAACCACCGTAGATAATCGTTCGCGTGAGATTGGGGCACAACATATTGTCAAGCTAGACGACCTCGTGATCGAATACATGAATTGGTTAGAATTGGTGAGTTGAAAGGATTTGAATACGCACAACGAATGCATTGATGCGAATAGGTGATCGTGCTCGATGTTTAGAACTGAGTGACGCGAGCTTGGGTAGAAAATTCCGTAATACCGACTTTGCTTTGACCCTAGGATTGGGGTCAGTGTTGGCATTATTGTTGGAGAACTATGATTCCAATCCTGACCTTGACTTAGCCTTGAGAAATGGCCTAGCGGTTAGGCGAGACGCCCTGTTTCAAGTGTTTGCAATCAAAAGATTGATCTTGAGGATTGACATGGATGGATTGAATGATACAAGAATAGGAAACCCTGCTCACGAGATTCGGCTGACATGCATATATTTCAGGGATGCCTGAGTATGTGCACGATGCGACTCGAGTGAGAATGACGAATTCTCTATCATGCGGCTTGGCTGAATATGTATTTTGGGGACGCCTGGAATGCGTGCACGATCCAACCAAGTGATACATTGAGTTCAAGCATGACTTGAGGAATGGAAGAGTGTCGAGAACTTAAATTGTGTTAAAAGAATGGAATGATACTAGTACGAGTGTGCCTCGGAATCAAAGAAACGTGTAGACAGAGTGTGCGTGAACGACGACGAGATTAGCCCTAAACAAGTGAATGGTATGGATGATATCGTGCAAGTAAAAGTTGGTATAACGAATTGGACATTGATAGGAAGATATACTCGATGATAGTGCAATACTTGGTCTTGAATCGGACGAAAATTACTTAGACTTGGTCGACCCCGCTAAGAAGAAGTCATACTGATTTCGTGGACAAGAATGCTTGAGAAGCGAATCGGATCATCGATGACCGAGATAAACGGAAGTAAGTTTGCCTCAGCTATGACCCGCGCATTTGACGAATTACAACATGCCTCGTACGACCATTTCAGTCCCATGATACGAAAAATAACAACCAAGACGAAAAAACACTTGAATTGAATAAGTACCATCAACTCTAAAATGAATGAAAAGTTATTCAATAAAATCGACCAAACGTATGCGACACGAAACTTAGAAAGGTATTGAGTATAGTTCGATACCATCGAGCGGTAAAAGCCATTCGATAGAAATTGTCTAAGATACGTACGACATGGGTTAAGGAACGGTAGGATGACCTGCACTCAGAAAGTCTCGAGGACGAGACTTATTTTGAGTGGTGTATTATGTAACGACCCGCTCCGCCCTAGCGGAACGTCGATTCAAACGCAAGTACAACGACTCAAACGAGCCGTCGACCCGAAGAGTTGGCATCGACCTGATGAAGAATCGATGTAAAGCTTACATTGGCCCTCAAGACGAATCCAGACTTAGACTTTCAAAGACGCGCTCGGAGTATCGCTCGGCCGATACGAACATGTTAAGGTGGGTGGCTCCGATGAACCCGTCTTTGCTTAGCCTAGACACATAACAATACGGACACTATTGCTAGAATCGCTAGGCGTCAACACCGCGCATGCTAATAAATGAACGACTCAATGCACCTATCTAAGGGAATAATCCCATCTTGTACGCTTGTATAGAATATAGAAAAGGACATGGAAAATGTGAGCACTCTCGCACCGCGCTCCACGCTTGTGCTAAGGCACAAGCTTACGTTCAAGTCCCTTACGCGTTAACAATAAAACAATGAATGGTTTACAACAATGAAAGGAAAGACTATCGATATAGTCGTTCCGAGTAGAGTATAGCAACATTGAAAGACTTGGGACCGATGGATCGCCAAGGTGACTCCCGCACGGGGAGTTGCATAATGAATGAAAGAATGAATGAACGAGTAAGTGAATGAATGAATCCACGAATGAATGAATGAATACGTGAAAAATGAATGAATGAACGAACAAGTGAAAGAAAGAAATGAAAGAGTGAATAAAAGATAAGACATGAAAGAATGGTTAGCGACGGGTATACGGGCACGTGCAATGGGGCTCGCTACCCGCGCTACACGGACGCCAACCTGGTCGATAACGCATTATGGCTCAAAGACAGCCGTTAAGTTAAATGACGAGTAAATACGAAATAGTCGTGGACAAACGACACGGGCGATGGGGGGAATACCGTGGCCGTCATGAGGAAAGATTCTGCGGCACGGGCGATGGGGGGAATACCGTGGCCGGCCTAGCGGAATCAGACATGGGGCTTACGGGCTGCTTTGAGTGGGGGCTCGGCCACTCAAAGAGACGTAATGCCAGGCATTTCAAGAGACTATCAAGGTGTACCAGCCATCACGCTAGCTTCGATAAGTGAGAATGTCCAAGTGATATGTCCTAAATGGCTTGTGATGCCAGCAACCTGTGCATGTAGATTAAGTGGGCTATGCTGGTGGCAATCCACGTGCAAGTCCTTGCATTGAAACAAGTAGTCTAAGTTAACTAAATAAAGTGCCTCCTGAACATGCTTAAAATGTAACATCCTGAACATGCTTGAAATGTAACATCCTGAACATGCTGGAAATATAACACTCTGAACTTGCTGAAAATGTAACACTCTGAACATGCTTGAAATGTAATACTCTGAACATGCTTGAAATGTACATCCTGAACATGCTGGAAATATAACACTCTGAACATGCTGGAAATGTAACGCTCTGAACATGTTTGAATTGTAACACACCAAATGATAAGAGTACTTTATGCAAATGAGTTAGAGAACGTGCCTACGACGTGCTAGAACCTGAGGCAGGGACGTCCTTAACATTGAATGTTTACATGAATCACGTTAAGTTACTACATGTGAATGTTGACTAACTTGGTTTACTTTGGACAGGGAAGGCCGGACGGTAAGTATGGGTAAGTCATGCATGCATTTCCATGCAGACACTTGAATTCGGCAACACGAGATAGGTTACGAAATATGTCACGACCCGCACCCATTTTTTTAAAACGGATACGAGACGTGTCCAAGCCAGCCTACGCCGCAGTGTCGGCGGTAGAACGCTGTCACGGCCATGAAGATCAAAATCACGAATAAAGCTTATTCACAACATTAATTTAATTTACAAAGATCACAATTTTATATTTGTAGAAAATATAACTTGTACAATTAAATGAATGACTACAACTCAACTAACTAGCTAGTCTCTAGGCTTTTGTCTGTAAGTACCTGTATCTCCCATACTAAGTGAATCCACGGCTAACCTAAAATTATGGTTTCCAGTCGGGAATGGAACGTGTACAATTCACTGAATGTAGTTCCATTATATGAAAATGACTATATCACAGAGGTTAGTTTCCAGACACATGATTTATAAAATAAATGAAGAAAGACAGAGTAAAACTAAACAGAAAATGAAATAAATAAAATACTCACTGACTGACCGACTGAAGTACCTTTGATATGTGATCGGTCTCAAAAATTATACGACATGGTCTACACGTCTAAAATTACACGGTTACAGTTACACGTCTACCATTATACGGTCTACAGTTACACGGTCTACAGAAAATATTACAATAAAGAAAAACTATGTCTACAAAATAATAATCATGATCTACACAGTTTAAATACAATAATAATCACGGTCTACAAGATATAAGTGCAATAATAAATCACTGTCTACACTGTCTACTTTTCAAGAATAAATCACTGTCTATACTGTCTACACTGTCTACATGTCTACGGTCTAAGGTCAGATCACACATCGTTGGTACTTCACCTCCCGACACAATAAGGAACAAAATCACATAAAACTGAAATCACATATCTATCGACTAAGCACTGATGTATAGTAAAGATCAATACTGAAAACAAACAATAAACTGTACTCGCCTGTGGTCCTTTGCTGGTGAAACCGATAGTCCAACCCACTCAGTGTGCCATAAAAGTCAAAACCCGTACAACAGTCTCCGGATGCTGAAATAGACAATATCAATGATCTCAGAATAGTCCAAATAGCTAAGATTTCCAGTCCTTAAGTCCAATTCTGGACACAGGAGCAAAACGATAATTTTGGGCCAAAACGGTCCGTCGTTGGACCCGCTTGCATCGAAAAGTGCCAGAGTAACGTCCTCTAAAGTTGTCAAACTACATGTCTACGGATTCATTTTTTTGATACGAACCCAACCGTATGTCCAGAGTTGGATTCCGGCAGGCCGTGCACAAAATCGCCCGTTGAACGGACCGTGGGGCCCGCAAACGGTGATCCGATCAACTATCTCAGAATCGGACCAAACTTGGCATACAGGACCAGAAAAATAATACGGTCCTGCAGGCGCAAGTTTCTTCTCGATCTGACGAGCTTGCACAAAGTAATTAAAAAATTTGCACAGAGGCCGATACGGTGAATTTCGACCGATACGCATCAAATTCGTCGTGCACACGCGACCAATTTGAATTCCGTCAAAGCCCACACGTCCATGAAACCATTACGCACCTTTCAATGTTTTCAGTTCGCGACCACGTCGTCTGGTTTGGTGGGACGCACGTGGTATCAGATTGATTTCGTAAATTTTAAAATTTAAAAACTGATTTTATCTCGATTTTCAAACTCTATTTTCTTAGGGCACAGTTGATGAAATTTGGATCTACAAACAGGGTTTGGAAGCCCTATAGGTTTCCTTAACCCAGTTCAATTAGTTCTGGAAAATACCTACTGTCTCGATCACAATCTGTCTACGAAAACAGGGTTTTCGATCTTCGAAACTGTCCTATTTGGACAAGTTTTTGCCTATTTCAATTTGATATAACTCGAAATCCAGATCAATTTCGATCGAACCAATTAATGGGGATTGTAGAAGGTATTTCATCTATCCGTAGGAATTTATGGGATCAGAAACGATCGAGTATGCTAGAAGATAACAGGGAAGGAAGTAGGTTACCAGGCGGTGCGAACGCTGTGGTCTGTTGTCTGCTCGCACGTGCGCGGTGGCTCTCGGCCGGCCGCCGGCCGACGACTGACCCCGGCCAGCCTGTGGCGGCGCGACGCGCAGGGGAGGGGCGCGTGGTCTACGTTTAGGGTTTTGGGTTTGACGATTTCCTCCTTCTTCTTGCTCTCGGTTATATACATAACTGTGTATATGTTTGATCGGGTTGGGGCTTTTGATGCTGCTGGTTCTTAAGCGCGGGTTTGGGCCATTTTGGTGACTCACGAGATATTGGTGATCCAATATCTCGTGAGTTGCTATTTCTTTTTTTTTTATGTTACTAAATACACATTTGATAATTTATATATACTTATAAAATAACACTCTAATATTATGGAAACTCTTAATATATGGTGAACCCATATTTGTATATATCTTAAGCCATATTAAAATCTAAATATAAATTAAGCAAACATTATAATTACTAGTAATTTTATCAAACATTAAATATAATTAAATATTTCTTTATAAACATTATATATCTATATATTGTTTATTTACTTATATACTATTCCCATAAGATCTAAATAAATCCCAATAGCATCTATTTTTAGTGCAAGGCCTATTTTTATAAATAAGAATACATGTATATATTTATATAACATTTATTCGACAGATAATATAACCAATGATAATAAATAATATATATAATAAAATCTCTATAAAAATAATAACAATAACAATAACAAATTCAATAACTCACTAATGGTATATATGCCATTGCGTACAGTCCAATAATCTCTAGAATATACAAGGACCTATTTTATACCAATATCCTTGAATATTAACTAATAAGGATATTTATAATATTTAATTATGAATACTTAGAATTATTCATCAGGTCATTAAAACGGAATACAACACAATCCTACCAAAATACGTCAACACGAATGTCATTGAATGTCCCACACTACTACATGGGCTTGGGCTCAGTTCGGGTCCAGTCCGGACTAAAATGGTATAATCGGTTTCCCTAAATTCGATAATATAATTAATAAATAAATAATACTTCGGCAAGGGTTAAGTCGCAACTTGGACTGGTTTTCCTAGTTAGGACATCACTATGGCTCGGCCTTCCCTACCAGGGCTAATACTCTAGTCAAAGCACGTCATTGCACTATCCGTGCCACGATTTCTAGTCACCTTGTACTCCAAAACTTACCATGGCTAAAGTCATCCACCATAATAATTAACTAAATAATTATTTATAAAAATTATAAAAATCACCATTTAATTTAAATAAATAAATAAATAAAATATAATATCAAAATTCTGGGAAGAGGGGTTACAAATCTACCTACCTTAAAAATAATTTCATCCTCGAAATTCTAATTCACAACTATTCCTAAATTTCAAAAAGGAAATCTACCATTACCTTATCTCCTCGAATTTTTAATTCCTCAAAAACAGTTCATATCCTCCTCCTAGCCATTTTGTGACTACGAAACTCCGAAAATTCTACCCACCTTTGGTCACACTACTCTCAAATTTCATGTCACTAAAACTTTAAAATCATCCAACTACTTGCTAATTTTTTTTACAATAGATATCTACTGCTTATGGTATCTATAACCCTCTCCTATCAATGAAGCAATCCAAAATTTAACAAGCAACAAGCTTACACATGTAGCTAAGAAATATTGATAAATTCTAGTAAGCATGACCATCCATATGAAATTCCAAGAGCGGTAGAGAGTATCCCATGATGCAGATGGAAAGAAAGTTCTGAACCATTGACTTATTTTCTAGATTGGACTACTCTAGTCCAGTCACTTGCTAAATCGAAGAACCCCTCGTTTCTTAGAGGGCTTGCAATCCGTACAACACAGAAGTTTCGTTCTCGAGATTCTAAACAGTTCCATAATAGGACGGAATTTCAGAAATCAAGATCGTGATCTTTTTCGTGGTTATTTAAACGCACGAGCAAGGAATAAATACAATGCAAGATCGTATCGCTACTTCCAGGTAGATGGAATAAGGGTTAGAATGACTCCACATTCTAAGAGGTGGAGGCTACCTAATAGGTGTAGGAACCTATTTTAAAAAGTTCGATTTTATAGTCCAAATATAGTGGTATGTATGGATGGATTTTTACTGGGTCTTAATGGGTTCCCTGATTGGACATCAATCGTTGGTTGGATGAACCTTGGACTTCTATCTACATTGACCAGACAAGATCCCAATGGTAAGACTATTTCCACCAGGCTAGGGTAACCTAGAATAGATTTCAACCCAAGTGGTTGAGCTAGTTGCTAGTCGGGTTAGTTAGCCAGGTCTCTAAAGCCCAAAAGTGCGCCTTCAGCGTCCTTTGTGTTTAAGTAGTATGAGAAGACACAATTAAGTAGCATACTAGTGACATATGCGTAGTGGGCATTCGAGTAGATCACAACCATATAGTGGTTCGAAAGGTTTGAGTCGAGGTTGAAGCTCTAATGAAAGACGGAAAGTATACCGGTGTTACGGTAAGGGTATAGCTATTCCTTTCGTCCTGAAAATCGTACCATAAAAATATAGTACAAGGGGACGTGTTTGAGTGGGACATGATATACCTAGATGAAGATGGACTCGTCTAGATCTTGTATGTGAAATTTGTTGGAAGGTAACAGCTGGTCTCATGCTCCGAATATTAATGACACGACCGGGGACACAAAATGATCTAAATGGAAAGTGGGAGTCCATAGGGTACTAATTATCATCATAAGGAGAATTATTCTAATCAATCGGTAATCCTGGTATATCCTAAATTTTTTAGGAGGATTACAGTCTACCCACCTTAGAAGCTAGGATAGGTTTTTAGGAATAATGAGATTAGAAAAATTCCGAAGTCCGGATAGCGTACCTCGACTCTTATTAATAAAGAATAAGGCACGGCGGAACGGAATACAGTAGATATAAGTCAAGTCAAGGATCGTTCTCAATAAATGAAAAACGAGTGTGTGCAATGACGCATGGTCGATAAACTAGAGGAACATACAATCTATAGTATACAATAGTTATCGACGGGGTAACCACTTCTAAGGCAAAAAGGTTTCTAACGATTGGGTCGTGAACTTCTATTGGTGTCGAACCTGCCAGACTATTGTCACAAGGGTTCTAGTTAAACCAAACTTCAACAAATAATTAAAGGCTCACAACACTTGGTTAGAGAGTCTCCTAGGTTGACATTTTGACTAAGGGTAAAATCCTAATCATTCTCAAACTCAAATGACTAGAAGGACCCAATAGTAGTTTGGGGGTCGAGAGGAGAACGAGTAACTCAATCTCATGGCTGGCCGAAGGTAGTTACACTTGTGTATACAACTATCATAGCCGTAGGAATACTCCGTATCTCTCTACCTATTACGAGCTTTCGTCTTTCCGAATCAGTGAAAGCAAAGCCATCAAGAGTTCAAGGAGATGTCATGAATACAATTACGTGATTCAAAGGCGAATGTATAATTCAAGAGGAATTGTCAATACAGTCGCGGATGAGATCTTAGAGACATCTATATCTCGGTCTACATAAGTTAGTCAGAAGGAGAGCGAACCGAGTACACTACGGTTGATCAGACCGAATACATCGATTCGGATTAAACAATATGTTAGTAGGCGTCCCCACTAAACTATGTCTTGAATCAAGTTCGAGAACAAAGTGAGCTTGCAAAACTAGGCTGTGATAGCAACTGGTCAAGATAGTCAAAACACAAGTATGCGAGATTTTTTTTGAAAGAAGACACAAGTAGTTCGAGTTTTGCGAGAATCAAAACCTTACCTGGTGTTCTTTCTTATACAGGCATCCTACTATCTCTTATCCTTAAGCCTTGGTCGAATAATGGGTTATGGAACTCTAAATTCTATATTCTAGGTAAACCTACTAATGTCAGTCAATTTCCTGTCAATAGGTCACAAGAACCACATAACACTAGGTTGGGAGACATGCTACTCAACTTACAAAACTTCCACTAGTTTTGACCTTAGGTCTTATGGTACACACAGGGTGTTTCTATTCTCTATAGTACTAAAATGGTAATCACGTCCGAAGTTTTACCGATGATTATGCCTCGCCCGTATTCTCCGGGCTGTGGTAAAACCCTTGGTTTCGTAACTCAAATATGATATAAAGTTAAACGCTTCTGAACTCTATCCAATATCGACTCAAGGATAACTACGAGCAAGGAGGACCACCAGCCCTAGTTTTAGCAACATTATATAACCTATATTTTCTTAAAACTCATTTCAACTCTAGGGGTCATGCCTCGCCAGTGCGCTGCTGGCTGCAGTGAACCCTTAGTCTTCATAATTGAAATAAATGGCGACAGTGCGCTGCTGTCCTGCCATTATGAGTTAACTACCATCCCTATAACTAAATCTGTAGAAATTCCTAGGCTTCTAGAGATTCAAACAAGTCGACTATGTAATAAGGCATAAATATTTGTCCTATCAGTCACAATCCTTAAAATAAAAGATTTAATCATGGAGGAATAACTAAAGGCAAAAGGATTACAATATTCTAGTGTCTATTCCATGTGTATTCACACCCTTGGGGAGAACTTTGAATCGAAACTAACTCGAGGTTCGTTCATGGGTAACATAATCAGAAATTATATAAAATAATAATTCTTAGGGCAAACAGGAACTAAATAGGCAATTCAGGCTAAGACATGAGGATGATATCGAGAGAGGCAAAGAGAAGGAATTAAATAATTCATCAGGGTTAGATCATTAATTCTATGAAACTTTGTCCCACCAAGTGAATAACCTATCCACATTGGATCATATCGTCAATCAAGAGGTAATAGTATACATATGGGGATCTGACAAACCATCAAAATAAATAACTCCTCATCTAAATTGTATGCCTAAACTACCCATCGGTAAATTTGTATAAGGGACCCCTAGTCCTAGTCATTCCTTTAAATTAAAATAATCCTTGTTCGTGAATGAGCATGTTCTAGTCGCAGGCTCGCAATCGCTGGAACTAACTTAAGTACTATCACGAGTTCGCATGATTTGCGAAAACAGACCTGCATGGGCCACCATAAAAACTTGTCACGACCCGTACCCATTTTTTTTGAACGGATACGAGACGTGTCCAAGCCAGCCTACGCGCAGTCGGTGGTAGAACGCTGTCACGGCCATGAAGATCAAAATCACGAATAATCCTCATTCACAACATTAATTTAATTTACAAAGATCACAATTTTACATTTGTAGAAAATATAACTTGTACAATTAAATGAATGACTACAACTCAACTATCTAGCTAGTCTCTAGCTTTTGTCTGCAAGTACTCCCGTATCTCCCATGCTAAGTGAATCCACGGCTAACCTGAAAAATATGGTTTCCAGTCAGGAATGGAACGAGTACAATTCACTGAATGCAGTTCCAATATATGAAAATGACTATATCACAGAGGTTAGTTTCCAGACATATGATTTATAAAATAAATGAAGAAAGACAGAGTAAAACTAAACATAAAATGAAATACAATAAAATACTCACTGACTGACCGACTGAAGTACCTTTGATATGTGATCGATATCGGGACAATTATACGACACGGTCTACACGGTCTAAAGTTACACGGTCTACAGTTACATGGTCTACCATTACACGGTCTACAGTTACACGGTCTACAGAAAATATTGCAATAAAGAAAAACTCTGTCTACAAATAATAATTATGATCTACACAGTTTAAATACACTAATAATCACAGTCTACACGGTCTACAAGATATAAGTGCAATAATAAATCACTGTCTACACTGTCTATTTTGTAAGAATAAATCACTGTCTACACTGTCTACTTTGTAAGAATAAATCACTGTCTACACGGTCTAAGGTCAGATCACACATCGTTGGTACTTCACCTCCCGACACAATAAGGAAAAAAATCACATAAAACTGAAATCACATATCTATCGACTAAGCACTGATGTATAGTAAAGATCAATACTGAAAATAAACAATAAACTGTATTCGCCTGTGGTCCTTTGCTGGTAAAACCGATAGTCCAACCCACTCAGTGTGCCATAAAAGTCAAAACCGTACAACAGTCTCCGGATGCTGAAATAGACAATACCAATGATCTCAGAATAGTCCAAATAGCTAGGATTGCCTGCCCTTAAGTCTAATTCTGGACACAGGGCAAAACGGTAATTTTGGGCCAAAACGGTGTCCATTGTTGGACCCGCTTTGCACCAAAAAGTGCAGAGTCAACGGTCTCTAAATTCGTCAAACTACATGTCTACTGATCCTGTTTTTCGATACGAACCCAACCGTATGTCCAGAGTTGATTCCGGCAGGCCGTGCACAAAATCGCCATTGAATCGGACCGTGGGGCCCGCGAAACGGCGATCCGATCAACTGTCTCAGAATCAGACCAAACTTGGCATACAGGACCAAAAAATGATACGGTCCTGCTGGCGCAAGTTTCGTCTGATCTGACGAGCGTGCACAAAGTAATTAAGAAATTTCACAGAGGTCGATACGGTGAATTTCGACGGATACGCATCAAATTCATCACGCACACGCGACCAATTTGAATTTCGTCAAAGCCCACACGTCCACAAAACCATTACGCACCTTTCGATGTTTTCGGTTCATGACAACGTCGTCCGGTTTGGCGGAACGCACGTGGTATCGGATTGATTTCGTAAATTTTTTATATTTAAAAACTGATTTTATCTCGATTTTCAAACTTTGTTTTCTTAGGGCACAGTTGATGAAATTTGGATCTACAAACAGGGTTTGGAAGCACTATAGGTTGTCCTTAACCCAGTTCAATTAGTTCTGGAAAATACCTACTGTCTCTATCACAATCTGTCTACGAAAATAGGGTTGTCGATCTTCGAAATTGTCCTGTTTGGACAGGTTTTTCGCCTATTTCAATTTGATATAACTCAAAATCCAGATCAATTTTGATCGAACCAATTAATGGGGATTGTAGAGGTTCATTTCATCTATCCGTAGGAATTTACGGGGTCAAAAACGACCGAGTATGCTAGAAGATAACAGGAAAGGAAGTGGGTTACCAGGCGGTGCGAACGTTGTGGTCTGTTGCTCTGCTCGCGCGTGCGCTGTAACGCCCCAGTCCCAAAATACGTAGGACTAGGAACGTAGACATACCAGCTGTCTTCATACAAAGTGTACTCCAATATATGGAATCCACGTATGAATACATAAGCTGTAAAATGCAGCAGAACCATAACTAATCTCATCCACACAGAATAAATGAATAAAAGATATCATATAATGAATATGAATTTATTTTGATACAATATGTTGGGCGGAGACAAATCCACTACCAACAAAATAAGAAAATAAAATATATAGAAAAATGAAATGAGTGGCGAACGAAGCGAAGACGGTCCAAATGCAATCATCCTCGAAGAAGTAGCGATGATCACGGCTAAAGCTAGAGCACCTGCGAAAGACAATAGCACACACCTGGCAAGACAACTAGGTCCTCAGAGGGACGTAACAAGACACATAATAGCATGCCATATAAACTGAATAAATATTGCTCAATAAATAAGTCAATCTAATTTATAACATGGTCCAATACGCACCTACTGAACGAGCGTACCATCCCCCCAACCAAACAAGGACAGGAGATGGTAAACTAATTCACGGCGACGTATCTTTCCATGCTAAGAATCCGATATGGTATCCGGACCCCAACAAGGTTCAATACCTTCTCATCGAAGTAGTAAGCCACACCTACAACCAAACAAGGACAAGATGTGACGAACTAATCCGCGACAAGTTATTGTTCCAAGCCACGGTCAGATACAAGTACCCAAACCAAAAGTACTCATACCTAACGGATAGGATAGCCTACCGTTCTAAGTGAAATGTTGTTTAAGAACAATCCTTCCTACGCATGGGCCCTGGCTAAATAGGATCGGCGTAGTCCCCCTTGGGCACCAGAGGCCCCATCAGGAAGAGCATGACGTTCCGCAGAATCGTCAGTGGCCGTCAGTAATCTTGGGTCATCAACCCCGTATCTCCAGCGGAGAGTCCGGGTCACAAGGGAAGTGCATCGAAGCCCATACGCTAAGGAATTGTCCTCCCCGCCCAATGCCTACTGTGTTGTATCCACAACACAAACCACTATAACCGCTAAGTCAAACTAGCATGCAATCTCTATTAGCGGTTATTCTTATCGCACGGCTTGTACGTACTGGTGGCCAGCCAATCACGTATTTCCGTGTTCTACATGCGACACACAACCTCGTGTTTACAACGTGTCAAGGCCAATGAATGCGACACACAAGGTGATCCCTTAAATCTAGGTTTAATTTGTAAGAAAAATAATACACAGCAGGAAATATAAATGAACAGTTATGCCATGTATCACAGTTTATTTTGCATAAAGAAAATAAGTAATGCATGAAATATGAGCTAAAAATAATTAAACAGCTAATGGCAAGGTGTCTTGCCTGGTAGAGCGCCTGGTGTGCTGCGAATATCACGGTGGCACGAACTGCGACTTCGGTGCAATAAATATATATGGTGACCCCAGGTGGTGGCAAGGACAGTTCCATTGGGTTCAGGGCGACCCAAATAGTTAGGAACGACATAAGGTAGGCTTGAATTGGCAATCGAATAAGAGAGTGGGGTTGAGTCATGGACGGAAGGATAGTCAAAGGGGATAGGATAAATAAATAAATAAATAAATAATATATTTATATTAAAACTATCTATAATACTAAAGAACTAACTTTTATAAGCCAAAATAGTTATAGAAAAATACTTAAAGTCAAGAAAAGTCATTTTGGCTAAAACACTAAGTTCGTCGAAAAATAGAATTGGTAGAATATATATTTTCTTTTTATTTAGTTGAAATATTTGTAGATAAATATTCTAGGGAAAAATCATAAAATAAAATAATTATTTTAGGTAAACTCTAGGTTCGCAAAAGTAATTTTTTTGTTAGTAGGGAACTATAATAATAATAACCTATAATAATAATAATAATTATTATTATGATAATAATAAAATGACATATACTAAAAGGAGGAGAAAATAACTAATAACCAAAACATAAAAAAAATCAACAACAATAAAATAAAACTAAACAAAAACAAACCAAAAAAATATATAATAATAATAATAATAATAATAATAATATTAATATTAATATCAATGACAATTAACAGCAAAAAAAAGAAAACAAAGAAATAAATCAATAATTAAACGAGTAAAAAAAATCGAACATCAAATAAGTTCTCCTCTTCTCGAGGATAACAGCAAGACAACTCCTCAGCAAAGCAGCAAGGAGTGATTAGAGAGAGAGGGGGTGAGGAGGAAATCGGAGAAGGGAAGAGAGCGAGGACGAGCTGGAGAGGGGTGGCTCGAGAGAGGGGCGGTGAGCGACGGATCCGCGGAGTCGAGGGGAGAAGTCGGTGAGGCGGAGCTGGGATCAGCGCGAGCGAGGATTTTGTGGGGGCTGCGCCGGCTCCAGCCGAAGGCGGCGGCCGGCGGATGCGGGGGAGCGGACTCGGCCGGCGGAAGGCGGACGGCTACTCCGGCGGCAAGGGCACGGAGGAAAGAATGCACGGGAGTTGGGGGTTTCCGGAGAGGGCTCGGGGCGGCGGTGGGTGCGCCGCGGCGGAGGAAGGAGAGCGGGGGTCGTACGCGTGCAGGCGGAGGGTTTTGGCGTGGTCCGGTCGGCCAGTGGGAGCGGCGAAGGAAGGGCTGACTCGGTCGGCAAGGGCGGACGGCACGGCTCATTGGCAGCGCACGCGGAGGCTAGACGACCACACGTGCGGGGCGGCGACGGGCTCAGGCGCGGCCGGCTATGTCAGGTTCGGGATTTAGGTTTTTATTTCTTGTTTTCTGGTGGGTTGGGCGTGCCTCCGGCGATGGCCGTGATGGCGGTGTTGTTTCGGTTGGTGGTGGTGATGTGGGTGGTCGGATCTGTCGGGGAGGCTATCGAGGTGTCGATTTGTGGCACGGTACGGGGGCGGACTGGGGTTTTTCCGGCCGGGTCTGATGGTGAAGGTGGAGGTCTGTGGGGTTGGCCGAGGGTGAAGGTTGATAGGGTGGTTGCCGTATGTTGGGTTGGCCGTGGACAGGTGGTCGGTGGGGTTAGGATTAGGTTTAGGATTAGAATTTATTATTGTGTCGGAGAAGTGTCCGACACGGAAGAAAATTTGTACATGTAAAAGAATGGAATAAGAGAGTCACCGGGGTCGGACCCGAGGCCGTCACGGCTGACACGGAAGAGATGGACACCGACACGAGGCACGTACACTTTGTGGAAATTTGAATTTATGGATGAAAATATTGGAGGAGTACCTGCCTATTTATAGGATGTGGGAATTCCCAATTGGATAGGAATTGGGATTGGTTTAAAACCCAAGTAGATAATTCATTAATTTAAATTCAATCAAATCAAATCCAAATCCAAATCTAATTTAAATCAAATTAAATCTCTTAGTTTAAAATCAAATCAATTTCACATATAGATATTAGTTTACTATTTTAAATGTATCCATGGAATCAAATAAAAATTTAAATCGTCACAAATATTTTGAAAATATATTTTCCAAAAATACTATTATAATAATTTCGAAAATACCTTATTATTTTAAAATAAAATATTTATGAAATAAATATTTTTGCATGAAGAATATTATTTATTATTAATAACTGCTAAAAACCATGGACTTTTTATAGCAAGAATAATAATTCTATATAATATTTTGAAAGTGTAATAAAATAGAAAAATTATTTTTCTAAAATATGTACGCTCGCACATATTCGCACTCGTCGAGCAAATTCGAAAAACAAACTTCTGCACACGACGTAAAATACGACTACGTGACGTACAATACAAAAAAAATTAAACCAGTACCAAATTTAATAAACTAAAAATAGTAGAAATTTAGGGGTTTTACATGCGCGGTGGCTCTCGGCCGGCCGCCGGCCGACGACTGACCCCCGGCCAGCCTGCGGCTGCACGGCACGCAGGGGAGAGGCGCGTGGTCTACGTTTAGGGTTTTGGGTTTCGACCATTTCCTCCTTTTTCATGCTCTCGGTTATATACATAACTGTGTATATGTTTGATCGGGTTGGGGCTTTTGATGCTGCTGGTTCTTAAGCGCGGGTTTGGGCCATTTTGGTGACTCACGAGTGTAGGTCCTAAAAAATCTAGTTGCACCCATCAACAAAATCATGAAAATCAAGAAATACAACTTTCAAATGAACTGTACAGACATCAGATTGCGCATCAATCAGATTACGCACACTAGACTGCGCACACTTTCAAATGCACAAGCTGACGTGGCCATATCATCATTATCTGACACAATTAGATCTTCTGACAGCTGACAGCAGGAAGAACGAGAAGACTGTTCGTTTATTGCGTCGCACAGCGCTTGAGGACAGCTGTACATGCAGCGCAATCCAGTGCCTGCGCAATCCAGCCCAGCGCAATCCATCTTAGCGTAATCTGAAGTCAACGCAATCCAGGTTGCACATTCCATCATGATAATTGACAAAAGTACATGTGGCATTCATGCCATCAATTTCTCACTACGTGGTAACCGTCTATGCACGATTATGCACATTTCAATCAAATAATGCCATGTGTCCAAGACAGTTGGCCCACGACCAGATAACTGCCTGCGCAATCTGATGCTGCACAATCCAGTTCCTGCGCAATCCAACTTGCGCCATTCAGAATAACTAAAAATTAGTTATTTCCAGAACTCTATAAATAGAGTTTCAAGTCTTCATTAAAAGGGGGATCAGACATAAAGTTCAGAAATATCAGAGAGTTCAGGGGTTCTTGCCCAAGTGCTGCTGCATTCTTCCGAGGCTTTTGCCTTCAACTTCAGAGGCTACCATCTTCAAAGTTCACATCGTCCAAAGGATAAAGCAATCGTCTTCTAGATTGGATTCCTACAGTTGTACTTTCCCAGAATTCTTGTAATCTTTACAAAGTTTGTATCAATAAAGTTTAGTACTTTTGTTTTTGCAAACAAAATGGTGACTCTACTGGGCACGACTTTCTTCCCCGACGAGGAAGTGACAACTCAATATGACGTTGCGTCTATCGAGAAGACGCAGAAGACTCTGGTTGTGAAAGTCAACCAGACGGCCTACGAAGCCATGATCAACTCCAGGATCACCCCTCGCACTGCAACAACTTCTGCCACAAGCAAAGTGCGCCCAGTGTGGGTCCCTAAGAATGATGCGCAGTCTGTTCCTTCTGATAAGAAGACTGCTGCGCAGTCTGCTAATACTGCCTCCAAGACAGCTGCGCATTTTTATGTTTCTGCTGTCAAGGATGCTGCGCAATCTGCTGTTGCCAGTGCACAAGAGACTTCATATGCTGCCCTATCAAGGGGCAAGACTCCTCTGCCTCTGGCGCAGTTGGCTGCTAAGCTTCCTGCACAAACCAATACTCCAGCAACTAGAGTGTACCCCAAACACTCAGTGGCCAGAACTCCTGATGCGCAAACGACATTGTCTGTGGCCAAAACCAAAAAGTCATCTGCCAAAGACTCTCCTGCGCAACCTGCCAGTGCGCCATCAATTCATGCACAAACTGTGCCTGCACAATCTAAGAAAGACAGCCCTTTGGCTAATCTTTCTTCTTCTCACAACAAGGGGAAGAGTGCTGCTCATCTCCAACACCCTGATGTTCCTGCGCAATCCACTGGAGGTAGTCTTTTGGCTATTCCTCTTCCTCTCCAGAACAAAGGAAAAGACCCTTTGGTCTTTTCTCAAACTTCCTCGTCTCTTGACTTGAAAGACAACAGAGGGAAACGCTCTTTAGCTAACCTTTATTTCCAAAACAAAGGAAAAGGTCCTTTAGTCTTTTCTCAGTCTTCTTCGATCTTTACTGTAGAAGATCACACTGAACGTGCCTCGGCATCAGTCAGTATAAAAATTCTTTCAAACAAGGATTCTTCTTTCCATGTTAAAAGAACTTGTACTGATCAAAGAGGTATTCTACCTACTCCGGTAGCAGAGTTCCAAGATCTTCCAATCCACAAGATCTCCCGGTTAAGACAGGGAAAATTGCTGGTGTCTCAAACAGAAATCCCTAGGGGTGAGTTTGCTGATTTAAGAACTTATCTCAACAGGTCAACTTCGGTGAAGCGTAAACATCCAATGCCGAAGACCAAACATCATCAGAAAAAAAACTTCCAGGATCAAGAATTCGGACACCTATGCCAATGAAATGAGCACTTCTTTGTACACTCAAGGGACAAAACATTTGAAGAACCGGAATCATGTTCCAAATGTTATCAAAGAACACATCCCTCGCACTTTTGCTCGTCCCGTTGCTGTTTCCGATCTCCGAGAACACCTCAAGCAAAGGCGAGACAACACTTCAACACTTCCAATTCAACCAAGTGATCATCATCATTGTAATCACAAGGTTGTCATCAAGTGTTATTGTCAAACAACTAGACGATTTGTCTTCGATCGTCTGAACTTTTCTAACTCTGAACCTATGTCGAAAGATGAAGATGAGGTTCTGTACGCTTCCGTCAACATGACTTCCAGAGACACTGGGGGTAGGAAGTGTTCTAAGCACGGAAAGCCTTGCAAGCCAAGCCAACGGTACTTGGATCTACTCCAGGAATCTTCTGAAGGAGTATTCCAACATACTAGATCCCGAAGCCGAAATACAATCGGTCAAAGGAATCTTCAAGATCCTTCTGAACGTCTTCTTCCTTCTCACTCAGGAGATGATTCTTTCTCCGACTATGATGCATACAGCGAAAGCTCAAAACAAACAGTATCCTCCACTGTACCCAGAGAAGTGACAGCTTATGTTGTCAATGAAGATCCCGATGCTTCCAGTTCAGCTAGTCAAGAACAAAGAATAGCTGCACTAGAAGATAAGTTGAAGACCATGGCTGAGATGGTCGCAAGTATGCATTCCATCATTGTGGCTCAGCACACAGTGCCATCGACCGTACCGCCTGCAAATTCTGAGATCATAGCATCATCGGTGCCTGTTAATGCAGGGCTGGGGGTAGCATCTCTTCCAGTACCTCCTGTACAAGTCCAACCTACACCCAGTCAGTCAGGTGCTGGGGGTAGTGCTTATCATGTTCTTCCTCCTCCTAACACTGTGGTTCAGCCTGCTCCTTCTATATTAGTAGAAGATGCTAATGAAGTTGTGAAGCTCCTGCGAACTCAGTTCGAAGCGTTCAAGGAGAAGGACAACTTGCAAAGATTGGGGATCAAGCAACCTTACCCAGTTGAATGGAAGGAAGTCCCGTTTCCTCCGAAGTATAAAATCCCAACTATCTCGCTGTTTGATGACAGCACATCTCCTAGTCAGTTCATCAACCACTTTGAGATTATGACTGTTCAACTTCAACCAAATGACGCTCTTTTTACTAGAGTATTCGTCGGCTGTTTAGCCGGCGTAGCATACGATTGGTATAGAAGCTTGCCCGATGGTTGTATCACCTCTTTCTCTGGCTTAAAGCAAATTTTCTTGGAATGATTTTACGAAGGGATTAACGACATGACTATGCCAGCCCTCAATAAAATTAAACAAAGGCACAATGAAACTGCTGAAAGTTTTATTGAAAGATTCTGCCGGGAAGCTTTGAAAATGCCTCCGGGAACTCCGGCTGCTGTCACCATAGACACCTGCAAGGCAAATCTATTGTCCATCATCAGCATGTGGACGGGGTCTACTCAATTCCAAGATTGGCCATCCTTCATTGTCAACGCTAAAACAGCTGAATTTAGCGCCGATAAATTCAAGCAGCTAGGGGTACAAATGTCTAACCCCGACCGGGATGAACATCAAACATCAGGTGGTGGCAATCGCCAGAACAACAGTAAAGCAAAAGAAACTTTGAACATCAATTTGAACAAGAACAAAGAATCTCTGGCGGTTAACGTAGCTCCTCCTACGTCCACTTCTACTCCTTCAGCACCTCCATCGAGAGAACCTCGTCCTAAAGTAGAGTATTCCTTTGACGAGAATGACACAGCGAGTATCTTTGATTGCTTAATCAAAAGCAATAAATCCAACTTCCAGATCCAAAGAAGCTCGATGAAGTCGGTAAGACTGATCATCCCAAGTACTGTGTCTATTACGGGTTCATCGGACATCCCACTCGAGCATGTTATGTGCTTAAAGGCAAAATCTAGGAGCTGGTCAACGCTGGCATCGTCACTTTGCAACAAGACGAGAAGACTGTTACTGCAAATATGGTATCAGTTTAGTTCGGTGACTTCTCGCCCCAGATGGTGCAACACGGTGTCATTCCTATCCCCAAAGTTACTTCCGAGATCGAGAATCTTCCTCCTCCACGAAGTGAAGGTCTCGTCCCCTTGTCTCTTGACAATGGCGAGATTATGTGGATTCATCCGGATTTAGCCTCGGAGTTCGAACTTCCCTCTTCCTCCAAGAAGAAAGACCGCTCCAAGGGCAAGACAAAGACTTGCAATATGGTGTCTTTTGACCCCATAGTTGACGAAGAAATCCTGTTGGGTACCAGATCAGGGAAAGCTTATTTGAAGGATTACCCCGAAGCTCAAGAGAATCCTGCTTCTTCTTCTGAGCCTGCTCCAGTACAGCCTGCTTCTACTGAGGATATTCCTACTGCATCCTCACCGATTGTGATACCCATTCCTCCCAAGCCAACAGTTGCTGACAAAGGCAAACAGCAAGTCCGCTTCGACAAACCTTTGAAGAAGACATCTCCTTCTGGACTTGAAAAGCCTTACAACTTTGATATTTTAGCTCAGTTAGCCAATACACCAGCCAGGCTATCCATCTTTGAGCTCTTGCGCCTCTCTGAAGAGACTCGAGAAACTTTGAGCGAAGCTCTCATGCAAGCTGAAACCTACTTAGCCCTTCTGAAGAAGCCGAAAGCAGAACCAGTCTCTTGTCTCCATTGTCATAGCATGTTGGAGTTAATTCCGAACATAACTTTCATACAAGACGACATGTTGATGGAAGATAACATGCACGACCGTCCTCTCTACTATACAGGATATGTCGATTCAATGAAAGTCGATCGTATTCTGATAGATCCAAGGTCTGCTCTCAGCATTATGCCAAAAACAATATTGGATGCGCTGAAAATCCCAGTGTATAGTCTCTCCAGTACAATCACCACCATCCTTGGGTTCAATCAGGGAAGGAGTGAGCCTCTGGACAAGATTCGCCTAAAACTCCAAATAGGCAATCTTCGCACAAAGGTTACCTTCTACATCATTGACAATCATGGTTGTTCCTACAATGCTTTGCTGGGAAGACTATTTCTGCACGAGCATAACATTGTTCCTTCGACTCTCCATCAATGTTTTAAATATGTGGATGACAATGGAGAGGTACAGAAGGAGGTTGCTGATCTCTATCCTTTCAAAGAAGTCGAAGCATATTGCAACGATGCTCGTATGTACAAGGATGAGTTCATGAAGGTTGTCCTGTCTTTGGATACTGAAGAAGAGCTAAAAATAATGACCAAAGACACCCTTATCATTCCTGTCAAAGGGCGTGTTTCTCGTCCTCAATCCTCTAAACCACTGGCTATTCACTTGCCAGTTCAGAGGCAATCAATTGATGATCATGATCAAAGGGAGCTCATCTCTTCTGAGCCGCTTGTTATCGACTTACGTCATAACAAGGACAAAAAGCAGCTCACTTCTTCTGAGCCAATTGTTATAGATCTACCTCATACCAAGGAAAAAAGGGAGCTCACCTCCTCTAAGCCGCTTGTTATCGACCTCCATCGTAACAAAGCCAATCCTCCTCTACGTTCTTCTTCTCCCCCTCTTGTAATCAATCTGACCAAGCCTGCTAAGGCTGAAGGTCTTGCTGTAAATACAAATATACAAATCAATAAAAAAGCATCTACTTTCCAGTATACTGATGTTATTTATCATGCTAAATGTTATTTGGATATGTTAGATAGCTTTCAGTCATTTACAATGGGAGTTGTGCAATCTCTTCAAACTGAAGTTTCATTTGAACACCCAAAGGATTCATATCGTATTGTTCCCGCTCGTAAGAAAGGCGAGAGTCCAATACTTTTTAGTAAAGGACCGGAACAACAATTCAGCTATACGGATGATAACAAAGTTAACGACACGGGGCATCTTCAACTCTGTCGTTACAGTCAACAATTGAAAGACATTATCCGAAAGATGGGTTACGACTTCAAGAGCGGTCTCAACTACGGTAAAGGACGGAGAACTCCTCTCCGTACGGCTATTTCGGAAGGAAAGTCAGAGATGTACTACAGCAGGACTAAAAGAGGTCTCGGATATGCTTCTCCTCCATTATTATCCCCAGCAGACTCTGAATCCGATAGTGAGGAGCGCTCTAACTCTTCTGATTCCAGATCGTGGGATTCTGACACTAGCATTGGTCAAGTTCATCGATTGACTGTATCTTCTAACATGGTCTCCGCCGAACTTCTAGAAGACTGTGACGAGGATATTGAAGAAAATTCTGAAACAGATCCTTGGGCTCAACGAATGGATACCCAATGGGAACTCCGATTCGAACAAAGGGAACCTCCTACCGAAGATCAATTGGTTCAAATTGATGTAGGAGAGAACGGATCACCTCATCCAATATGCATCAGCAAAAACCATCCAAAGGCAGACAAACAAGAATTAATTCTTCTTATCAAAGAATACATTGATGTCATTGCCTGGAGCTATGAAGACATGCCAGGTCTAGATCCTAAAGTTGCTACTCACAAACTGAACATTTTGCCTACTGTAAAACTGGTCAAACAGCAACAATGACATTTCAAGCCAGAAATGATGGATGCAATCGATGATGAAGTCAAGAAGCTCATCGCTTGTGGCTTTATCAGAGAAGAGCAGCATCCTAATTGGGTAGCTAATGTTGTCCCAGTTCTAAAAAAACCCGGCAAAGTTCGAGTCTGCATCGACTTCCGGGATCTTAATGAAGCATGTCCAAAAGATAAATTTTCTCTCCCTATCACGGACGTCATGATCGACAACACTTGTGGGTTCGAAAGAATATCTTTCATGGACGGATTCTCCGGATACAATCAGATTCGGATGAATCCTGAAGATGAAAAGCATACTTTTTTTCGCACTCCTCGTGGAGTCTACTACTATACTGTGATACCGTTTGGTCTCAAGAACGCTGGTGCAACGTACCAACGAGCCATGAGTACCATCTTTCGAGATTATTTACGCAAGACTGTCGAATGCTACGTCGACGATATTGCTGTCAAAAGTCGTCTAAAGGAAGATCACATCCAAGACTTGAGAACTATCTTTAATCTCATGCGCCAACATCAACTCAAAATGAATCCCACCAAGTCATTCATGGGTGTCTCTAGTGGCAAATTTCTCGGCTTCGTCATTACCTCTAAGGGTATACACGTAGATCCCGAGAAGATCAAAGCCATTCAAGAGATGCGTCCTCCACACAACCTAAAGGAGCTACGAGGATTCCAAGGTCGACTTGCGTACATCAGGAGGTTCATTTCGAATCTGTCTGGACGCTGCAGACCATTCACTCAACTCATGAAGAAAGGTGTTTCTTTCGTTTGGACTGAAGAATGTCAACGAGCATTTGATGACATAAAATGGTATCTCATGAATCCACCAGTCTTAGTGTCACCAATCTCTGGCATACCATTCTTAATGTATATCCGTGCTATGGATCATTCATTGGGTGCTTTATTTGCCCAAAAGAACAAAAAAAGGACACGAACAAGCTATCTATTATCTCAGTCGTACTATGATTGGTGCTGAACACCGTTATAGTCCGGTCGAAAAAGAATGCCTAGCTCTCATGTTTGCTGTTCAAAAGGCTCGGTATTATATCATTGGCCAAACTATTCATATCATATCACAAGTTAATCCTCTTCGGGTACTCATGAAGAAGCCCAGCACACTCAACTCTCGGTTGGCTACATGGGCCATTCTGCTAGTCCAATATGACATGGTATATGTTCCTCAAAAGTCTGTCAAAGGTCAAGCCTTGGCAGATTTCTTAGCGGCTCATCCTGTGCCAGAAACATCTAAACTCTATGATGAAATTCCAGACGAGACTTTGGAATCAAATATGGTCTCCGAAGAATTTCCTACTTGGCGTCTATTCTTTGACGGAGCCTCCAGAATCGGACCCAATGGTGCCATTGTAGCAGGAGTCAGAGTTATTCTCGTCTCTCCAGATGGGTCAACTATCCAAAGAGCATACTCTCTAGATGAACCTTGTTCCAACAACGTGGCAGAATACAATGCTCTACTCATTGGCCTCCAGCTAGCCAAACAACTTGACGTTGAGTATCTTGATGTCTATGGTGATTCCAAGTTGGTTGTTAATCAGGTTAGAGGAACATATAAAGTTCGTCATCAAGATCTAGTGTCTTACTTTGAAGCGGCAATCAACTTGGCTACATCATTCAAAGCCTTCTTCATTGAATATGTACGCCGAGCTTGCAATACTGAGGCAGATGCTTTGGCCAATCTTGCAGCAGTCTTAGCCATCCCTATCAAAAGACAACAGGTGGTGGTCGTCTCTAATCAGAAATTGTTCTGTATCGAAAACAATCATAATATTGAGTTCAGTAATCTTACTGAAGTCATTGTTATCAGTGAAGATTGGAGAACTCCTTTTATTGACTTCGTAGTTCATGATATACTTCCTGAAGATCCTAAAGAAACTACGAGTATTCGTCGAAGGTCTCTACGATTTTATTACAATCAGACTACCAAGACTCTTTATCGATGAACTTATGATGGCCTACGCTTGCGCTGTCTTGCTGGTGATGAAGCAAAACAAGTATTGTATGAGGCTCACGACGGTGTCTGCGGAGCACATCAACCTGGTCCTAAGCTACAGGATCGTATCCAACGTATGGGTTATTACTGGCCCTCTATGGTATCTGATGCCATCGATTATGCAAGAAAATATCGAGCTTGTCAAATCCATGCGGATTTTATTCATCAACCTTCAAAATTTCTTCATCCGACTGCTGCTTCCTGGCCTTTTAAAGCTTGGGGCATGGACATCATCGGTCCCATCAATCCTCCTTCTTCTAGAGGACATCGGTTCATATTGGCAATAATCGACTACTTCTCTAAATGGGCTGAAGCTATACCTCTGGCTGAAGTCAAGACCAGCAGTGTCATCAACTTCGTCAAACACCATGTCATCTATCGATTCGGTGTACCTCGATGAATCATCCTAGACAATGGACCATAATTCATCAGCCAAAAATTTACGATATTCTGCGATGATCATAGGATTGACAACGTCGCTTCGACAGCCTACAATCCTGCTGCTAATGGCTTAGCTGAAGCTTTTAACAAAACCATTATCAAGCTCCTCAAGAAGTTTTTGTCTACTAACAAATGGAACTGGAGTGAAAAGCTTGGTGAATGTCTTTGGGCTTACCGCACTACAGTCCGCAATCCCACAGGCTTTATACCTTTCTCTTTGGTGTATGGTTGTGAAGCAGTTCTTCCTCTGGAACTTCAAATTTCTTCTTTAAGGATTGCCATTGCTAATGAACTCACTACAGAGAACAATGATCTTCTCCGACTTCAAGAATTAGAAGCGCTCGATGAAAAGCGGCTATTGGCTCAACAGCATATTGAGTTATATCAAGCCCGTATCTCGAAGACTTTCAACCGCAAAGTTAAAGTCAGAGCCTTTCAGCACGGAGAACTTGTTCTAACAGTAAGACGTCCTATGACTATGACTCACTCGAGCAAAGGCAAGTTCGATGCTAAGTGGGAAGGACCTTACGTTGTCAGCAAAGCCTTTTCGAATAGAGCTTATCAACTTTCAGAGTTAGATGGTCGAGTTGCAATGATGCCTATCAATGGCAAATTCCTCAAGAAATATTATGTATAAATGTAACAGAGATTTTATGTAAGATCAGACAGTTCATAAATAAAGTTTGATTTTTATTTCATCATAAATAATGTTACATGATATCAAGGAAGTTCGCTATCGTCCTTCTCAACATTGGGACGCGGACTACTGCCATCCTTATCAAAAATATAATCAGCAAAAGAGTCGAGGACATCCTTGCTCGAGCCTACCAGGAACTTGCAAGCAGCCATCCTCATGGCTTCCTCCTCTTCAGTCTTTCCTGGTTCAAGCAGAAAGTCCAGGATACCCCACGGTGGTTTGGGTGTAGACGAACCTTTGCCTAAATCTGCCTGCTTTGGCTGGACCGGATCGACAGGATGTTCTTCAATGCCCACTTCAACCTTTGGGGTGACTTCAGCCTTCTTGGATGCATCTCCGGAAGACATCTTTATGTTGAAAAATGGAAATGATCATTCCTTCCATATTTCTGTTCTATTTATAGGCGTAGATTCTCAAAATAACGAAACGACACATTCATCCGACTGTTCATCCGTTCATCATCATCCGACGGTTCGCCCGTTCATTAATTCATCCGACGGTTCATCCGTTTATTATTATTTGATGGTTCACCCGTTCATTAATATCTGACGGTTCGCCCGTTCATTCACATTCATTTGACGGTTCACCCGTTCATTAATATCAGACGGTTCATCCGTTCATTCACATTCATCCGACGGTTCGCCCGTTCTTTCATTATCATTTGACGGTTCATCTGTTCATTATCACCAGACGGTTCATCCGTTCATCATCATCCGACGGTTTATCGTTCATTACAATGATTCATTTTGTTCGTACCTTTTGATGATTTATTTTCGTTCATTTAATCATCCACATCAGCAAATTATCATCCTTGATTAAGTTGTCTATTGAAATAATAATCGACAAATTATATTCTGCCACGTCCACATTACCTCTGAGCAGATATAATGAATATAATTATTTTCTACAAAATCATTAAGAAATATATCATGTCCTGTACCTCTGGATATATTTTCTATCGCTATTATTTATATCTGAATAAGATATGCAAAAAATAATAGAGCCACAACAAAATATCTTTTATTGATCAAAATTTAAGATATTACATACATAGCATAAAGAAAGACAAGAAGATACAAGATGTTCTTTCTACTAAGACGGAGGCATCATCAGATTAGCAATCTGTTGTTTCAGAATCTGCAACCGTTCTTCACGCGATGCCATCACTCTCCTCCTGACCTCTTCCATCCCAGATTCTTCATTAAAAGTAGGCATGGTTACCATTCGGCGAGTGATTTCAGCGTCATGAGCTGCTACATACTCGTCTCTTTCCTGAGTTAGAGCACCAAGTTGTTGGACTGCAGTCTGATGCTCGGTTACTTTATTTTCCAGTTCCTCTTGAAGATGAGCAACCTCCACTCTCAGCTCGATAATTCTTCTCTCTTTTCTCTCAGCAGTTGAGGTCACCGATTCCAACTTGGAATTATACTCAGCAGATTTAGTAGAATAGGTATCCAAGAGATTATGGAAGTTCACTCTTTCAACTGCAGCTGCCTGAGCCATTTGTTCAAACTCTGCTTGCACTAAGGGTTCTACTTCCCCCTTATTGAGCTCTTTATACTTCTTTATTGAAGCTTCCAGCTCATTTAATATATGGTCAAGGAAAGTGGCCTGGGGCTCGTCACCTTGCTCCCGGATGGCCTTTACTAAGAAAGAGGTCGGACCTCTAACCATGTAAAAATTAGCGTCTTCTTTTTCCATCATTCTATTGATCAAAGGCCCCAAGGACTCGAAGAAGCATTTGGTGAATGATTGGATAACAAGCTGATTAATCGCCAGAGCACCAGGAGTCGCAGCTACTCCTGTTGATGACGAGGCAGAAGGACGTTCAGTTTCTCGAACAGTAGGCTCTTTGAACAGAGGAGCTAGAGTAGAGCTGGTCGCTCCTCCTGGTCGTTCCTCTGCAAAATTAAATATTGTCATATTGCCTGTCATTTGCTATTGTCAAAGAGAATCAAAAATGAAAACAGTTTTACCATGATTCGATCCGACAATTGGTCTATCATCTGTTGGGACAGATTCTAACTGAGCAGAAGTAGCTTCAGACACTATTGCCTGACTACTTCCTGCTTCAGAGCCACAGGATAAATGGCGACTGCTACTAGTAATTGTCGTCGCCAGTACTATGTCCATGCATGCTGGAGGAGCGGAAGAAGATTCAAGTTCTGTACGAATAAGGATAAAATGTTAGCTATCAATCTATTAAAAGAAAACTGTTAATTTCATTCTATACCTTGGGGAGCAACAACTGGAGTTTCCTCCAAAGCCACTTCTTTATCAGCAATCTTCTCTGGAGATATCGGCACCTCAGCCTCCTTTTCAGGATTCAGAGTGTCATCAACAGCTCGAGGAGATGTCTAGATCTCAACATCCTCTTCTGGATTTTGTGTCTCATCAACAGCTGCTGATGAGGTGCTCTCCTCGCTCTCACTGTCCTCAGGAACCTCTTCACTAGCAGCAGTGGCGGCATGATCAGTTTCTTCTTGATAACCGAAGTCACATTCATATAAAGCTTCGATCATCAAACGATCCTCTTCCTCGAGGGTTGCTCCCGGTGTAGCAGGAGGTTGAGAAGTATCCATCATCGGTAGAGGGGATGGCAAAGCTTCATGCTCTGTCTCAGCAATATTTTCTCTAGGCTCTACGGCCTCATTTCTCTCTTTATTCTGCTCGATCTCTTCCCTCCGTTCTGGACTAGGAGTTTTATGCCTAGACTCAGAAACAGGGGTAGGAGATGGTAGGGTGATTCCAACTACAGCGTTCATCACTAACGAAGACAAAATTTGCCTTGGAGGAGAAACTGTTATCTTCTGTCTTCTGTGAGCCAGCTTCTTCCTTCTGTGTAGAGGCCTCTCAAGGCTCTCTATATTTACTACATCGACTTGTTTCTGAACAGAGGTCGGTGTAGCGGCTTCATCTCGAGTGGACTCGGCCAATTGTCTGGATTACGATCTGGTGGTAACCTTATCTGAAGAATGTTCTAAGATCAATTTATTCTTCATAGCAGGAGAAGAAGGCTCTTCTCTCCTTCTCTTCTTCTCCGTAACTGGAGACTTAACAACCTTTAAAGAAATTCTTAAAGGTTGGTTGACTTTCTCTTGGAAATTGGCTTCTCTGGAAGCTTCCAATGGGTCGTCCACTGGCTCATTTTCTTCATAATTATTGGGAGCTAATGTGTCAGTCGCTTTTCTCTTTAGACGATTTGCTGTTGCAAAACTATCAACGAGGCTATAGTTTACAGCAAATGTATTTGCAGCTGTATAAAACTGGGAATAAGTATACAGCATTCTTGGACCAGCATCGGTTCTGTTTGGTATCGAGAATACAGTTTTTGTGTCTCGAGCATTATAGTAAGCCCAGGCCCGGGCACCATCGATCAAATAACCTTTTCCTTGTAGGCACGTGATGGCGTTACCTACATGAAACTGGTCATACCCAAACTAACGAGCAAAGCGGCTCGGCAGATATGGTTCAAGAAAGCATTCTTCTTCAAATCTATATACTAGATGGGATGGTCTGATTGTCTTCAGCCATTCAAAAGATACCCGACCTATTGGTTGCCTCCCCAGGTCAATCAGATTTGCTGCCATATGCTCATAACCAGTTGGAGGGGGAGTGCAAAGAAAATACCATCCTTTGCCGAGGTTCAGGGTTCGTCTGCAGTCTCTTAAGCTAGTATATATCCATCTGCTCTGTGAGAATCTGCGTAGAAAACTGCCACCAACTGCTCCCATGGCAGGGTTCATCAATGATGGATGATGCAAGAGCAACCATCCGAATAAGTATGTGTAAGATAACTCCAGTCTGGGGAAGTTCACCTTATCACCCTTGCACTTGATCATAGAATCAACATATAGACGAAGACCCACGTTTATACTACAGGTCATCGCTGAAAGTAAGTCCATCCGGTAGCCGAAGACTAACCGAACAGCAGCAAAGAGAACACCGCGATGGAAGCGGTCTACAGCACTTGCTCCAGGTACAACGAATCGACGTAGCCAGTACGTCAAGAATCCTGCTAGCTAGGCTTGTTTAGACATGGACATGTAGCCCATTCTTATGAAGCTCTCCACAAATTCTCCAGCCTTAAGAGGAGGATATTGGTATTCATCATCAACTCTGATATCCATTCTCTTGTTCTCCTCTATCAGTTTTATAAATTCACTGTTGCTGAGGGGATTGAAGAAATCAGGGTTATATGGGTCATGATCTTTTGTCTTTTTCTCGATAATGCGGTTGAGAAAAAGATAAGTCAACCACTTGGATGAATAGCATGTGCCAGCAGAGCCACTTTGGTAATACAAAGAGCAGATGTTATAATGGCACAGGAGCTCATCAAAGACTTCTACCATCTTTGAATTCTCTCGACGAAGTCTATCTAATTCGTCATTGGTTGGGACGTACTCCTTGTAAGGCAACTCACCCATTGGTAAATATGAGATATACTTCATCTCATGTAAAGCCAAGCCCATCTTCCCGCAGGGTGTCATAAACGTCCCTGTCCTGTAGTTGTACCTCTCTGCTAGAGCCAAGAACAGATGAGGATTTGGAAAGAAGCCGTATACAGTAGCGTGAACCGCATTATATAGCTCAATTTCTCTGAGTTTATCTTCAAACTGGATCAGTATCCAGTTGGCAATACAGCTCCATCTTTTGATCTCTGGGTTTACTAGACCTGTCAACCGGATGTCTTGATCCGGATATTTACCCTCTGCTTTGGCATACTCGTTGGCGAAAATCGGTGTTCTTACCGATAGCAATAAAGACGAGTTCTCGGGGGGAATGCAACCTGGTTTCAACCCCCTCAACAAAGTGCTGTGACGTTCGAAAGAACTGTAGAACATGTCCCTGTTGTTTGGACCTTTTTTAACACAGATCTTTCCGGTCCGTGCCTGTTGCAAAGGAGTGATGTCCCATTCCATCCTCCTAGGATGGCTCATATGAGCATATCTTGATAGTGGAAGGCAACTAGCTATAACTGGCAATTGGATTAATTTCTCCTTCCATTGGAAAGTTCTCAACTCAACTCGTGGTCTTGGTTGAGAACTTTTATCAATAGCGTATCCGAAGAGGAACATGGGCTTCTTGTGAGTGACAACGTCATCAGATTGCAAAGGCTGTCCATTTATCAGGCTTAGCAGAGTCTCGTTATATTGTGCTATCAAAATAGCCTGGCGAGAAGAAGGAAGTGCATACTATGGAAATAATACATGAGATAAATCTTCTTTGAAATCTGGCTCAGATAAAGTTCCTACAAATGTTTCATATTCAGATCTTCTCTGGTATCAACTGCATCCAACGGAAGAAAGCAGAATTTAGTACAAGTCAAAGTTAGAAAAATTCTGTCATCAGATTGTGCAGATATCAGACTGCGCAAGCATCAGATTGCGTAGATATCAGACTGCACAAGCATCAGATTGTGCATATGTCAGATTGCACAAACGTTAGATTACGCTGACAATCTCGCGCAAATCAGCCGATTGTGCTGACTTTTGCCAGCACAATTCAACCGATTGCGCAAGAAGATATTCTTCATAAAAATGAAGAATAACTAGTTCGTGCAACCAAAACCCTAAAGAGGGTGGCGCAGTATGATCACATCTCTAAGAAGAGATGGATTTTGAAGATCAGTGAAGTCGAAGAACCCTAAAGAGAGTTTTTCGATTGAGTCATCTACCTAGCAAAGCGGGATGCGCAGTCTCATGTTGAGAAGGACAGGTCACAACCCTAGCCGAAGATTCGACGGGGGCCTTGTCCTTGGCAGCGGCGGAGGATCGCTTGGGGGCCATGGAGATCGATGAGGAGAATCGGAAAGCCCAAGAAGTTTCTCTTTTGAAAATTCGAAAGCAAGTAAAGAGTGACAGTAAGAGAATGGGGAACTATTTATAGTTTTTCAAAGGAGAACGGCCGTCTCAGATTGCGCTGAAAAAGCGGGGCTAATTCATCCAATTGAGCAGACAGCTCACATATGCGCAACTTGATTTTAAAATTTGAAATTCAAAGTATTTCGAAACTTTGAATAAATTCAACTTTCGAAAACTTTGAAGGGGGTCTTGTAGGTCCTAAAAAATCAAGTTGCACCCATCAACAAAATCATAAAAATCAAGAAATATAATTTTCAAATAAACTGCGCAGACATCAGATTGTGCATCAATCAGATTGTGCACACTAGACTGCGCACACTTTCAACTGCGCAAGCTGACGTGGCCATATCATCATTATCTGACACAATCAAATATTCTGACAGCTGACAGCACGAAGAACAAGGAGACTATTCGTTTATTGTACCGCACAGTGCTCGAGGACAGCTGTACATGCAGTACAATCCAGTGCCTGCGCAATCCGGCCCAGCGTAATCCATCTTAGCGCAATCTGAAGTCAGCGCAATCCAGGTTGCGCATTCCATCATGATAATTGACAAAAGTACACGTGGTATTCATGCCATCAATTTCTCACTACGTGGTAACCGTCTTTGTACGATTATGCGCATTTTAATCAAATGATGCCATGTGTCCAAGACAGTTGGCCCACGACCAGACAACTGCCTGCGCAATATGATGTTGCGCAATCCAGTTCCTGTGCAATCCAACTTGCGCCATTCAGAATAACTAAAAATTAGTTATTTCCAGAATTCTATAAATAGAGTTTCAAGTCTTCATTAAAAGGGGGATCAGACATAAAGTTCAGAAATATCAGAGAGTTCAGGAGTTCTTGCCCAAGGGTTGTTGCATTCTTTCGAGGCTTTTGCCTTCAACTTCAGAGGCTACCGTCTTCAAAGTTCACATCGTCCAAGGGATAAAGCAATCGTCTTCTACATTGGATTCCTACAGTTGTACTTTTCCAGAATTCTTGTAATCTTTACAAAGTTTGTATCAATAAAGTTCAATACTTTTGTTTTTGCAAACAACGAGATATTGGTGATCCAATATCTCGTGAGTTGCTATTTCTTTTTTTTATTACTAAATACACATTTGATAATTTATATTTATAATTTATATATACTTATAAAATAACACTCTAATATTATGGAAACTCTTAATATATGGTGAACCCATATTTGTATATGTATTAAGCCATATTAAAATCTAAATATAAATTAAGCAAACATTATAATTACTAGTAATTTTATCAAACATTAAATATAATTAAATATTTCTCTATAAACATTATATATCTATATATTGTTTATTTACTTATATACTATTCCCATAAGATCTAAATAAATCCCAATAGCATCTATTTTTAGTGCAAGGCCTATTTTTATAAATAAGAATACATGTATATATTTATATAACATTTATTCGACAGGTAATATAACCAATGATAATAAATAATATTATATAATAAAATCTCTATAAAAATAATAACAATAACAAATTCAATAACTCACTAATGGTATATATGCCATTGCGTACAGTCCAATAATCTCCAGAATATACAATGACATATTTTATACCAATATCCTTGAATATTAACTAATAAGGATATTTATAATATTTAATTATGAATACTTAGAATTATTCATCAGGTCATTAAAACGGAATACAACACAATCCTACCAAAATACGTCAACACGAATGTCATTGAATGTCCCACACTACTACATGGGCTTGGGCTCAGTTCGGGTCCAGTCCGTGCTAAAATGGTATAATCGGTTTCCCTAAATTCGATAATATAATTAATAAATAAATAATACTTCGACAAGGGTTAAGTCGCAACTTGGACTGGTTTTCCTAGTTAGGACATCACTATGGTTCGGCCTTCCCTACCAGGGCTAATACTCTAGTCAAAGCACGTCATTGCACTATCCGTGCCACGATTTCTAGTCACCTTGTACTCCAAAACTTCATCATGGCTAAAGTCATCCACCGTAATAATTAACTAAATAATTATTTATAAAAATTATGAAAATCACTATTTAATTTAAATAAATAAATAAATATAATATAATATGAAAATTCCGGGAAGAGGGGTTACAAAATATGCCATAAAACTGATCCTAAGGCAAAATTAGAAAGACAATGAATGATAGACGGTGCACAAATATAAATAGAACGTGTTTGGTAATGATAGCATTGTGGGCGAGCTAGCCTCTCCACCAGTGCATAATAATGTACTGATAACCCCACAGTCTGCTTGCAGGATGCAGGAGACATCATCGGGGGCGGAGCTACCCTCGAACGTGCTAAGGCGCGGAGCTATCTCTGGAGCCTTGGAGCGTTGCAAGGAGCTGGAGTACCATATACAGGACATAATGTATCGTAACATCGCCATGAATCATTCCATCTTGTAAGCCACTTGGCACGCCTTTTATGTTTCAGAGATAGAGAGAGCTTGAGAGACTTGTAAACTCGGCCTAGCGCCGCTTGTAAACTTCTTGAATATCAATAAAAGAGTTTGAATTCGCTTCTACTTGTGTTCATTTACTTTTCGCTACAAATGGGGACACTCTGTGCGACTCTGTGGCCTAGCTCAAATCGGCCGTTTCTGGACTTGGCCTTGCACGGGCGCAACCTAGGCCCGTGCGGCATCACACCTTAGCGAGGACGATCGCTCCTACGGGAGCGGGGCATGACAGCATCCCTTACTTGGGGACAACCCTAGAAGGTGGAGAATTTGCTAGGGGGCACCCAAAACTTGCTAGGGGGCAGCCCAACCCCCCAAACCCTTCATTTCACTTTTATTTCCTTTTTACACTCTCTCCCTCTCCCTCTCCTAAAACCCTAATTTCTTTTTCTCCACCACTACATTCTCAGTCCCTCCACCAAGATTTCGTCAACAACCTTCTCGAAGAGATGACACACAAGTCAAAGGAACCGGAATCCAGGTACGTTCTTACCTAACTTCTTCGAGAATTTTGTACATTCGAATCCCTAGAATTTTTTTAATTCTTGAAAACCTTTTGATAAAATAGGTTTATAATCTCTTTCACGTTCTCTTCCCTAATTTTCGAACACAAGAAACCCTAATTTTATATTGAAGCCCTAACCCTAGAATACGACAAACTAGGATGTCATTGTGGCAGTTCGGGTCTCACTACAGTAGAACTGCCAGGCATGTGGCAGTCCTAATGAAAATCAGGACTGCCACAGTCCTGGCAGTCCTCTTGTGAAAGAGGATTGCCAGGGCTATGGCAGTCCTGATTTTCTTCAGGACTGCCTCATGCCTGGCTGTCCTACCGTTATGACATATGGGGGTGGGTAACTGCATGTTGTTTCTATTATTTAATAAGTGTATGTTGTCACGCAGTCTACCGATCGCTAACAAAAGAATACGGCCCACCGCGTCAAAGCGGAAGGAACGTGCGGGACGTCCTCTCGAGCGTCCGATAACAAGTTTCGAACCGGTGCCCCAAGCTCGGTCTCGGACATCGCCACCGGCACGTCAAGCTCGGTCGAAGAAACAAGCTCCTACTCCTACGCCTCCTTCCGATGACGACGACGACGTGCCAATTGCCCGACTCCTATCACGTCAAGACGGCTCTGCTCCATTTGAGAAGGTTGGTCCTTATGAGGAGGCCGGTCCTTCTGAGCCGCATGTCCGTCCGCCCGGTTGCTCAATGTTGGTTTCTTTTGAGAACCACATTGCGTATGAAATATGGAAGAACCCGGTATGTACATGATATTTGTAAGCTACCAGTTTAGTATACTATATATATATGTATTTCATAAGTGATATGTTTTTCTGTTGTTCGATATACAAAGGACATATCGTATCCTTAGGGTTGTGAGTCACGAGAAGAAAACCGTGTCTTGGCAGTTTACAAGCTTATCGCAGGCCATCCAGAGCAAAATCATACCGAGCGGCTTGTACAATTTGGTACAGAATGCCTACCGGACAATGGATAGTGCCCTCATATCCGCCTTTGTGGAGAGATGGCACCCAGAGACCAACACATTTCATCTTCCAGCAGGGGAGATGACCATTATACTTGACGACGTCTACCAGATATTGGAGCTGCCAGTGACCGGGCGCGTAATGACCAAGGAACATTACACGAATGAGAAATCTGTGAAATGGTACGAGAAGATCGTCAACTTCGTCTCAAATCACCTTGGAGTTCCGGCTACGAGTTTTACAACTCTACCAGGCTTCAAGAAGTCATACAAAATTTCTCTATCATTTCTGGTGGACCAGTTCATGGATATGGAGGTGGATGACGATGACGATGATACGGTCGACGCGGTGGCCCGTGCGTATATGTTGTTCGCCCTAGGAACGGTCGGCATTCCGGACAAGTCCGGAACGTCGATACATGCTAGGTACATGCTCAACTTATCTGAAGTAGATGACTTAATTGATATATCCTGGGGAAGCGGTATCCTAGCCAATCTTTACCGCGAGCATATAAGAAAACTTCTAAAAATTTAATCTTGTATACTTCAATTTATTGTTTAATTTTTTACTATTTATTTATAAATTGAATAGGCATGGATATACGAGCACTTTTCGATGCTTAGACGGGCTGACTTGAACCCAGAGTATGTTGAATATCTTCCTAGAGTGTGTCGATGGAGGCCATCCTAGCTGGAAACCAAAAATTGGCAAACACTGGCTTCCATTCGTGAAGTATTAGACAATTTGGTGCTGGAAGAGGTACTAATTTTGACAAACTTTTTTATGTTAATTTTGTTTTGTTGTTAACTGTTTTCCTACAGATTTTTTGGAATCCATACCGGAAATTACGTGAGCTAAATCGTGAGGTCCAACCAGTTTCTTTATTTCATGGCATGATCACATGCTACGAAATCACGGAGCCGTACATGCCTGATAGAGTACTTCGTCAGTTTGGCTTCGTGTAAACTGTGCCGAAGGGCACACTACGGCTGTTGGAGCCTTCGCGCGGAACCCAACCTTTAAATTACAAACCGGCGGATTTCGACTGGGTGACCGACTTTTACTCCGAGTGGCAACGACATGTACTTCGGAAATCTGAAAGACGACCGGTCACCCAGATGGCCGACTGCAGCGAGGACTACATGTCGTACTTTCTGGGGGTCGGACATCCTAAGTTGTCGAACCCTACCAACCCGGGTCCCGTGGCCATCGGAGCAATTGGAGCTTTTCTTCCAAAAACATCTTGTATGCTGGGTTGGTGAGGATGGTGAGTTCCATATTTGTAATAAGACTGAGATTTCCATGTTTGTAGACTTAATTCATTTATACTTTCAATTCCAGTCTCAAAAGGTGAAGGAATTGGCCCAGACACTCCGGAGAGGTTGCCAAAGTGACACTTATGTCGCGGTCGCCAACGAGCTTGATCGCATCGACGACATGGTCGACTTCCCCTTCATGAACAATAGGGAGTCTCGTTCAAAGGCCCGGCCTGATATATAGATGGATTTGGATATTTTCTTGTTTCAAACTTAAGTTGGGTGTGGAATAGTTACATACTTGTGATGAATTATTGTGGATATTTTGCTTGTTTGAAACTTAATTTGGATATGGAATGTTCGGGACTAAGTAGTTGTGATAAATTATTGTAGTTGTGATGAATTATTGTGATGATTTATTGTAGTTGGATTATTAAGTTTCTTTTTTGTGATGAATCTTAAGTTGTGAAGAATTATTGTTTTTTATGTACTTGTGATGAATTGTTGTTTTTTATGTATAGAGTATCTGTATCAGGACTGCAAGCACCCTGGCAGTCCTACTTCAGTGTAGGACTGCCAGGGGGTGGCAGTCCTAACTCTAATACTCTGTGACAATTTGATTCACACAGGAAACTCCACACAGAGTTTGATAGGTAGGACTGCCACCCCCATGGCAGTCCTACACTGAAGCAGGACTGCCATGGTGCTGGCAGTCCTAACTAAAACTTGCTGTTACAGCAAGTTTTTGTTAGGACTGCCAGCACCCTGGAAGTCCAATACTGAAGTAGGACTGCCATGGGGGTGGCAGTCCTAACTCTAATACTCTGTGACAATTTGATTCACACATGAAACTCCACACAGAGTTTGATAGTTAGGACTGCCACCCCATTGGCAGTCCTACACTGAAGTAGGACTGTCAGGGTGCTGGCAGTCCTAACTAAAACTTGCTGTAACAGCAAGTTTTAGTTAGGACTGCCAGCACCCTGGCAGTCCTACTTCAGTGTAGGATTGCCAATGGAGTGGCAGTCCTAACTATCAAACTCTGTGACAATTTGATTCACACATAAAAATTATCATAGAGTATTAGAGTTAGTACTGCCACACCCATGGCAGTCCTAACTATCAGACTCTGTGATAATTTGATTCACACATGAAAATCATCACAGATTATAGAGCTAGGACTGCCACACCCATGGCAGTCCTATACTGAAGTAGGACTGCCAGGGAGCTGGCAGTCCTAACTAAAACTTGCTGTAATAGCAAGTCATAGTTAGGACTGCCATCTCCCTGGCAGTCTTACTTCAGTGTAGGACTGCCATGGGGGTGGCAGTCCTAACTCTAATACTCTGTGACAGAGTTTCTCAAACTGAAACGCTGTGACAGTGAACACATATAACATAGGTACACTCATATAACACAGATAACATACATGTAACCACATATAACACAGGTAGCACACAGGTAACCACATATGACACAGATAGCACACAGGTAGGCACATATAACACAGATAAACACATATAACACATGTAGCACACAGTAAACACATATAACACAAAATTTACTCCATATATATTAGTGGACTTCATATTTTACTGTATACAAAATTGGTCCTCCATATACAAAATGTCAAACTGTAAATATATCTATACTTAGTCGATTTCGACGTCGTAGTGGTCAGCAGGTAAGTCTCTTGGCTCCTCAATCTTCAACAACTTCTTACAATGGTTGATCTGATCAACGAAAGGTGTGGTCCAAGCGATGGCTTCGATCGGTGCTCTTTTGTACCAAACTGTTGAAGGTGGAGGAATCGGAGAATGAGCGATCATCTTTAGTATAACGAAGTGATCCTCGATCAGACCTATAGTACATAGGTTAGACACTCCGTGGTCCGTCGGAGGAGTGCACATCGGAAAGAACATATTGTTAATATCCGGCGAGATAAGTACAACAGGTATCATGTACCTATTAGCAAATAAATAGCCGACAGATGGGACTGACATGTAGTGGTCTTTCCCGGTAACACTGTCGGTGCAAGGGATACTTAACAACAAACTTGCAATCGTTTCTTCTCTTAGGATACGGGAGTAGAATGGAAGACGAGTCTCTAACTCCTCGTACAGCTCCTGCCTCACCCGTCTCCATCCGTCTTTGTCATCATAACCAAGATGCCTTGCAAGGGCATAAAATCCACAATGGCTATCACCGGGGACATCGACAATAGAACATATGTAACTTCGAAGCACAGGTTGAAATTTGTCAATATACAAACTCGTTGTTTGGCTTGCAACGGTATCTTCTCTTGGGAGGTCCATTTTCTCTATTTTTTGGCGAACGACAAGCTTGTCCTTCAGTGCAGGCGAATGTTGCTGTAAGCTTCGTTCAACATGCTCAAAGGACGATAGATCTCTCTTAGTCGACTCCATCCTTCTCTTCTGTGAACTAGTTAATCTTGTTTGAGGCCTGCCTTTAGGATTGGAAACAACGGACGGCTCATGCATTCTAATAGTCACCGGACATGCAATTTCTTGGATTTTAAGCTCAATGGACATCCGTTCCGCTCTTACTGAGGCACACCACCTTGCGTGAAGAATTTTCGCTTATGGCAAAGAGAAGAAATCATCGTCCGTTTTCACCAGGGGCATCATAGACAACTGCCTCCAACGTTGATCGACAGCATCTACTGGAATAGGAATGGATTCATGACGATATTCATTAATCTGATGTGCACAAGAGAGGCCCAGTGTATGTCGATATACACACCCGCAAACCTCGGGATCAAATCCGATAAACTTTGACCTTTCAATCTTATCAACTATTAAGGCCAACCCCTTGTGAGATACCACGCGCATTAAAGCATCTAAGAGAACTTCCTTTCTATGCTCATGCTTGACTATATTCAAACTCATCTCAAATGATGCCTTAATTTCATTCACCGTCCGGTCTACTGATAAATGTATAACTTGCCAAACAGAGACAAATTTGCCGATAGATGATTTTAGGTGCCTCTTCAATAAAGAGTGTGCTCCTTCGACACGGTTGGTAGTTGTCGCACCGTAATGCTTCACCACATTCGACCATGCTAAGATGAATTGTTCTTTGTGCGGTTCAAGCCATGTATCTTTGATGTAAGAAATGCATACCGGCTCCCTCGCCTCCCACTTTTGCTTGAACAAGTACAATGCGGCGTCATAACTGGCAATCGTAGAGGCTCGCCATACACAATTCCAATCATTGTAGAATTCGTCAAAAATCTACATGTCGATTTTACCATCCTCCTTCCAAAACTTCAACTTACATTGGGCTTGAATATTACGATTGACATGCCAAGTGCATAGCAATGTATCCGCTTGAGAAAAAATAATATGAATAGCATTAATTAGGGCATACTCTCTGTCGGTAACAAATACTGATGGCTCTGTATGACCAGTGTAAAGTATTTTTAGTTTCTCCAACGCCCATGTGTAGTCTTCAAGTTTCTCACTCTTCATGAAGCAAAATGCTACTGGAAATTTTTTCCAAGTAGAGGTGAACCCGACAACATGAAAGAGAGGCATCTTGAACTTATTGGTCTTGTACGTGCAATCAAGGACTAACACGTCGGCAAAAGACCTGGCCAAACTTGTGCAATCGGGATGAGCCCAAAAGATTGAAATTACTTCATTACTCTAAGGATGTCTTCTATGGAACTCAACATAATGATTATCGGCAAGCAACTTGAGCACTTCTTGCATCGCCATTCTTGATTTCGTCCTGACAGTGTTTGAAGAAGATAGAGCGTTGTATATTGACTTTATTGTAGACTTGTTCTTCTCATCTTCATGTCGTATGACAGAATATATTTGTCTCGGTACAACTCCGGAGGTGGACAAGTCTTCGAATATCTTCTTCTCCGTATTGTTCAACCGTCCGACATACGGATGACCCAATAGTGTCTCGACAATCTTATGGTTGTGGGTTCCATTCTTCACTTCTACTGTCCATTTCCCTTCTTCTTCGTTTCTAATATGTATCGTGAATGGATAACCACATTTCCTCGTTCCAATATTTCTTCTTGAAACTTTACTTTGGATAACTGTGTTTTTCTTGTACGTTCTGAACACACTACCTCTTTCACAGCCAACCACCACAATTTGTCGTCCCGGTCGATTTCGGGCCGATCTGGATATCACTAGAACTATGTTGTTTTTCCGTCCAACTTTTTGACACCAATGTACCGCACCCTCGCTTGATTCAAAACATAGATCGGTCCAGAATAAATGGTCTACATTGACTGCAATTGGAGCCGGTACCGCAAAATCGAAAGATCTCAAGTCCTACAATAAAACTTAAAAGTTAGTACAATTAGACAACATCCTAAAGCAAATAGGTTTCATAGATTAGGACCGTGCATAAGATTGGTGTCCATAAATAGCAAATTGTGTTAATAGCAAGACCGTCTTTTGTACAACAATTGGTGTTCATAAATATCAAACACCTTTACTGACTAAAACTTTGCATTCAGGTATCATAGACTAGGACTGCCAGTGTCACGCCCCGCTCCCGCAGGAGCGATCGTCACTACCAAAATACAATAAATTAGCGACCGAATATTAGCGACGAAATTTTTTTGTCAGCTTTCGCGACGGCTTTGTGGCAGCTAGCCGACGGATTACCGACGACAAGCCGTTACAATTTTTATTTTATTTTTATGAGGAGAAAAGGTCGCACATCCGTCGCTAGGGCGTCGGAGATATAGCGACGGAGAATCAGTCGTCGCTATTCAGTCAATTATTTGGCGGGAATTGTGTTGAGAATTGGCGGGATAATTCTTCGACTACGTAGCAACGGATATTCAGTCGGCAAGTATCAAATATAGCGACTAACGGGCGACGGATGTAGTCCGTCGCTAAGTATACATTCCAGACTTACATTAAAACGGCGGAGGAAACTTTTTGCATTCTCCCCAAATTCACTCTCTCATCTCTCTCTCTCTCTCTCCCGCGGCTTCGGTGATCGGCGTCGGCGTCCTCTCCTCTCTCTCTCTCTCCTGAAGGTAATCCCCTCTCTCTCTCTCTCTCTCTCTCTCTCGCGGTGTCATAGGGGCAGCGGGGGCGGCGGGCTTGGGGCTGGGGCGTCGGGGGCTGGGCGGCGGGCTTGGGGCGGGGGCGTCGGGGGCTGGGCGGCTGGCTTGGGGCGGGAGCGTCGGGGGCTGGCGGCTGGCTTGGGGCGGGGGCGTCGGGGGCTGGGCGACGGGCTTGAGGCGGGGGCGTCGGGGGCTGGGCGGCGGGTGTTATCCATATTGGTGTTATCCATATTGGGGCGGCGGGCTTTGGTCGTGGGCGGCGGGGGTTTTGCTTCTCAAATTCATCTGAGTTTATATATTGGCTAAATAATGTATTATCCATATTGGGTGTTATCCATTAGTTTGGTGGTGTTTGGATTAGTAAATGTGAATATGGAGTTTGGGTTCATGGTGTAATATAGTTCACTGTGTCAAGGACAGTGCGAGTTCTTCATCTGCATAAGTCACTGAATAAGTGAAGTTTTTCCTGAAAATCGACCCTTAGAGTGTATCGGTTGTGTGCTTCTATATAGATGTATATATATATATATATATATATATATATATATATATATATATACATCTAACTGTGATATACATATATATGTGTATGTGTGCTTTAGAGATTGAGGAATGAAGGCAGGCCTACCATGCCTATTAGCATGCAAGACGGCTTGGGGTATAATGTGTGAGTGTAGACATGGTAGGAATTATAGGTAATTAATAATGCTAGTGTAACTAGACTAAGGTAGTGCTTGCTAGATAGTAAGGACACTCTAGTATCCTAACCAAGTTAATTTTAGCCTAGATATTTAGGATATAGCTCTCATATCCTAGAAGTGGACTCTTGCAATTTAGAAATAGATAGATTGACTCAGTTTGATTAATTGACCTATAATGACTCTAAAACTTGATATGCTGCTGCAAGCATACAACACCACAAAAATATTTACTGACTCGTCAAGTTGAACCGTGTATAACATGCTCGACGCTTAAGAGAAATCATTTCGACTTAGTGGACTATCAAAGAATCGGTATCGGACTATTGGTATCGGTATCTGTATCGAACTATCGGACTATCGATATCGAACTATCGATATCGCTAGCGGACTGTCGGACAATCGGTATCGGTATCGAACTATCGGTATCGCACTATCGATATCGGTATCGCACTATCGGTTATCGGTATCGAACTATCGGTATCGGTAACGGTATTGAACTATCGGTATCGGTAACGGTATCGAACTATCGGTATCGAACTATTAGTAACAACTATACTTAGATTTTTCTCTTCTCGAGCTAGAATACCAGCGGATCCACCAGTTATTGATTATATACTAATTCTGTTTAGTTTGTCTTACTATACAGATTTTTACATCCAATCTGTGATGGATCGTTATTTTGTTGATCGTACATGGATGTACAAACGACAACACGAGAGCAGAATAGGTGTGAGTGACGATTTTCAGGCAGGCGTAAAAGTGTTTCTTAAGTATACCATGAGCAAAGCTCAGTTTATGGACGGTAACAAAATCAAGTGTCCATGTCGTAATTATCGTAATAGACGTTATGAAGAAGTGGTGAGTGTAAGAGATCATTTGACCCGTAAGGGTTTCGTACGTGATTACGGCCTATGGTCATCGCAAGGTGAACTATATGCGGAAAGACAGGTTGCGAATGCTGCTACTTATGCTTTTGATGATAATGCTGCAGCGGATTTTGTCGTCGATGACGACGAATGCTCTGTTGATTATGGAAACGTGTAGAACCTTGCACGAGATATGGTGTACGACGCGGCAGGGCCTAATTTTGATCCGGAGGATCCTAATTCCGAGGCGAAGGAGTTCTATGATATGTTTCAGGATGCTGAAACTTCTTTATATCCTGGTTGTGAGCCATATTCCGTACTGTCAGTGACGATGCGGTTATTGAACATAAAGTCCGATTTTAACTTGCCACAAACTTGCTATGATCGGATTACACAACTAATGAAGAAGGTGTTACCGAAGGAATCAAAAGAGCTTCCAAAAAACTTCTATAAGTCTAAGATGATGGTCCGACAACTGGGACTGGGGTACGATAAGATAGATTGTTGTCGCAACGGATGTATGTTGTACTACAAGGAGAACGAGGATGTAGAAAGTTGCAGCTTCTGTAATGCGGATCGTTACAAGCCAGTCAGGGAAAAAGGAAAGTCAACTAGAAAATGACGTCCTTACAAGTATATGCATTACTTGTCGATCATGAAGCGCTTACAGAGGATGTATATGTCTCAGAATACAGCAGAACACATGACGTGGCACAACGAAGAACGCACAAAGGATGATGGAGAATTGTCACATCCGTCGGATGGAGAGGCGTGGAAATATTTCGATTTTTGCCATCCAGATTTTGCTGTAGAGCCTGGAAATGTACGCATGGGGCTATGTTCTGATGGCTTCGCCCCTTTCGGGCAGTCGGAATCTCAATACTCCTGCTTGCCGGTCATTCTGACCCCTTATAATCTGCCACCATGGGTGTGTATGAAAACTCCTTATATTTTCTTGACAGCTATCATACCGGGTCTCAAAAATTCGACGAAGAATATCGATATATATTTACAGTCGTTGGTGGATGAGCTGAAACAGATGTGGGAGATCGGTGTCACGACCTATAATATTTCCAGGAAACAGAACTTTCAGATGAGAGCTTCACTGATGTGGACAATCAATAATTTTCCCGCATACGATATGCTGTCGGGATGGAGTACTCACGGCACCCTATCTTGTCCGATATGCATGTAAAATAGTAAGGCGTTCCGCCTTAAGCATGGAGAAAATTTTTCTTTCTTTGATTGTCATCGTCAATTTCTGCCCGCGAGTCATCCTTGGAGAAAGAACAAGGACGCGTTCAGAGCTGGAAAACAAGAATTTTCTCATCCGCCTGCCAGATTGTCGGGATACGATATTTGGGAAGATGTAAAGGACTTGTCCACTGTAATGGAAGATCCATCGAACAATCGTGTCGATGGGTTCGGACAAACCCATAACTGGACCAAACGGAGTATCTTCTGGGACTTGTCTTATTGGAAAGATAATCTTATAAGGCATAATCTTGATGTTATGCATATCGAAAAGAATGTGTTCGATAATGTCTTCAATACCGTCATGGATATTAAAGGAAAGACGAAGGACAATCCAAAAGCAAGATAAGACATTGCCGAGATATGCAAGCGTCTTTATCTGAACTTGATACAAAGGGGAGCTGCTGGACAATTAAGTAAGCCGATAGCACAATACACATTGAGCAAGGAACATAGATTAATAATCTGCAAGTGGGTATCTACTTTAAGATTTCCCGACGGCTATGTGTCGAATTTGTCTAGATGCGTTGATCTCAATGAACGCAAGCTAACGGGAATGAAGAGTCATGGCTGCCACGTGTTTATGGAAAGATTACTGTCCATTGCTTTGAAAGAGTTGTTGTCTTCTGCTGTATGGGTTCCATTGGCCGAACTATCAATATTCTTTAGGGATATTTGTTCAACTAAGTTGACTGTGCAACACATGGTTGAACTTGAGGAGAAGATTATCTTAACAATTTGCAAGTTGGAGAAAATATTTCCTTCTGGCTTCTTCGACAGCATGGAGCATCTACCGATTCATCTAGCATACGAAGCCCGTGTCGGTGCATCTGTTCATTATCGATGGATGTACCCATTTGAAAGGTACATAAAAATCGATATAATTTAAGTTGAATTTCAGTGGATTTTAAAATTCTATCTTAATTCTCAAGATAATTTGTCTCTCTAGATACCTACACCATCTAAAGAAGAAAGTTGGCAACAAGACTCATATACAGGCTTCGATATGCGAAGCATATCTTATCGAAGAGGTGTCAAACTTCTGCTCCATTGATTTCGATACTCATGTTAAGACAAATCGAAATAGACCTCAAAGGAATGACGAGGACGTTGAGGATGGAGGAATATTCAATGTAAGGGGCAAGCCTGTTGGGGCTAGTAAAAGACGGTGGTTGACAGACGACGAGTATGATGGCGCTCACCGATATGTCTTGTTAAATTATGACATACAAGAAGTGAGAGATTTGGAGAAGTAATTCAGTACACTTGCACTCGTTATAATCTCGAATTTGATGAAGTAAGTGACTACACTTATATATTCTTATTTTCTCTAATAGTGTATTTAGAGATGAAGTCAAAATGATGACACCCGATATTACCGATGAGGGACTTCAAAGAGAGGTTGATTGTACATTTCCGTCATGGTTTCGCAAATACGTAAGTAACTGTGATTATAATTGAGATTATAAATATATAATCTAAAATATTTAAATTATAAATATTTGTTTACATGTTTTATTGCCTGAAACAACACTCACTCATGAGAGTGTTCGTTATCTGGCATTGGGACCGAAGAAGCAAATAAAGACTTGGCCAGGCTATGTCGTTAATGGCTTCAGGTTTAAGTCAACTCAGAATGCTATAAATATCGAATTTATCAATGATGGCATTAGTACCAAGGATTCCGGTGTTTGCATAAGGGGCACCATCTATGACGACGAGCCGGACTTTGACTATTATGGAGTGCTTTGGGATATTGTAGATTTACAATATACTGGCCCATATGATATGCATATTGTGATGTTCAAATGTGAGTGGTTCGATACGACACTAAATATCGATTGGAGAATCGATAAACAATTTGGATTTGTCGATATAAATCATCGCAGGAGGTATAGAGGATCCGATATATTTGCGATAGCAAATCAGGCTGTTCAAGTCTACTATACAAGCTACCCAAGGCGTCGTAGCGATTGATTTGACTGGTGGGCAGTATTCAAGATTAAATCTAGAAATACATTCAACGTTGGAGACCCAGCATACCAAGAGGACCAGATCGAAAAGTTCCAATACTTGGGACAACACTCAGATACAATGGATGTTGAAGATATTGTTGAGAAAAATAGAGGGGAGGAAGAGGTTGATACACAAGACTTAGCTGTCAACCAGGGGAGAAAGATACGTCTTGTCCCAAATATTGAGGCAGAAGAAGAAGAAGAATAATTTGATGGGGATGAGGATACAGATGAAATCGACGATGAAGATAAGGATGAGGATGAGGATGAGTATGAGGAGGATGATGATGAAGACGAGGCCGAGGATGAGAACGAAGACGATGATTAGGTTAAATATTGTTGTATATTAAAAATACTTCCAATTACGTGAATTAAGTTTGACCTCATAAAAGCAATTACGTGAATTCATGTTTTTTTATTCGATTATTTACTTATTGCAGATGGCACTCCTAGTCATTTTCGTCGCGGCGGCACTCGTCTCCCTACTGGTGGTATGTATATTTTAGTTTAGAATTTTATATTCATTTACACTTTTATATTGTTAATTGTGTTTATGTGTTCTATTTACAGGTTATGATGGCTGGTCGTGGTCGTGGTACTGGTGGTGGTGGTAGTGGTGGTGGTGGCCGTGGTCGTAGTGGTGCTGGTGGTCGTGGTCGCATTCAAAATTCCCAGAATGTGACCCCATCGAGCGACCCCAACCCGGAGAGTACCCCGGGCACAGACGCATCCCGCCGTCGATCGACCACTTCATCGAGGCATGAGTCCGGATTGCTAGCGGATCCGTTCCGCTATCAGAACCACCAGCATCGGATCTACCAGTGGATCTCCCAGTTACTGTACAGTGGGCCCCGGAGTACCCCCATACTCGGTTCCATCCGGTTACTGGGGAGTACATGCGCGGACCCACGGATCCTCCGACGACACCAGAGAGGCCGAGAGGCGAGTTCCGACGAGAGCTATGACCCGCGGGGACCTCGTAAGTAAATTTAAGATAATTTATTAAATTTCTTTCATTTATTCAAGTTAATAATCCAGTCGTTTCTTCTTTGTAGGTTTTTTCCGTTTAATGTTGCCAGGGCTCTTGGAGAAATTATCAGGACTAACTTCCATGGTCCCTACCTCAACTTTTCGTCGGTGCCCCCAAACGTGAAGTACGTCTGGCTCGATGAGTTGAGGGTATATATCTATATCTTCTGGTTAATTATTAGTTACTCTTTAATCAACCATTTTTTAAATTACGTGATAATTGAATTTCTATGTTAGACGACATACTGGTGCCCCTCCCATCGCGAGGACGCGATCCGCAGGACCTACAGAAGCGTTGCCTCGAAGAAGATACGGGATATGATTCATGACCTAAAAATGGGGCATACGAGGCCGAATTGGATCCGACAGGAGTATTATGAGGACCTCTTAGGTATGATGGATACTCCTGCGTACAAGGAGAAATCGGAGAAGGCGAAGGCAAACCGACAGGCCGTGGGACTTCATACGGGGGGATCAAGGCCCCACGCAGCGACGCTTGCAGATTTGGTGAGATACTATAAATTTATTTTACTATCGTATTAGGTATTATTAATATACGGAGTTAATTAAGTTCTACGAAAATTTCGTATACAGGCCCAACGGGCGGTAAAGGAGTGAAGGGCGCCAGAATCGGTCACCATGCACGACGTGTTCCAGCATACGCACAAAAGACGGAAGGACGGGAGCTTCGTCGACGAGAGGGCCAAGGAGACTGATGTAAGTACTTATGTTTATGAGATTTACGTTAGAATTAAAAGTATTCGGACTATAACTTAGGTAAACTTAGGATTCACACTTAACTTTGTGAAACATAGGATTTAGATTACAACTTAGATAAATCTTATAAAATAAACACATTCATTTGATAGGCTGCGTATTGTGAGGCCCTTAGTTGGGCTCAGTTAACTGACACCGAGGATGTCGGTGAAACGATGCCCGCCCGGACGCCCTCTTCTTTGGCCGCTCGCAACGACTTGTTCGTAGATACCGTCGGCGACTTTAAGAAAGGGCTCATGTACGGAGTCGGCTCCCTAGGGCCGTTGCACATGGCGACGCAGAGATTTCCACCGACACCGCCTCCTCCCGTGGCCCCGGCAGACGATGATGTTAGGTCGCAGTTTACGCAGCTGCACGAGGCGGTGTCGTCCTTACGGGAGCAATTTGCCATATACTTTTCGCCTCCGTCTGCTGCTGACGGTCCGTCTGCTGATGGAGTCGGTCCGTCTTCTACTGGTCCGTCGACTGCTAGTGTTGGTCTTTCTTCCGTGGGTCATCTTTCTTTCAATCCTGATGCCCCTATTGTACCACCGTCGACTGTGACGGCACTCCTGGATCTCATGTTGCCAGAGCAGCTACGCCGACTTCCGAGTAGTGTCTACGACGGCTTGCCGCCCTACCTAGTGGAGGAGTATATTCGTCGGTCGCAGCAGGGACTACCACCACCGGGCAATTGAACTCCTCCTCTTCCTGAAAATATTGTAATTAAGAAAATTTAGAATATTTGTGGCAATTTTGGATTATTGGTGCTATTATCGGATTATAATGACGGATATTAGGTTACTCTTCAGGATAATTGATGTCTATTTAATATTAATTTGGTTTGGTCTATGTGATTCTTAGATAATTGGTGTGCATTAAATTTGTATGTGCATATTTGGTCTATGTGATTCTTGGATAATTGGTGTGCATTATATATTTGGTCTATATGATTGTTGGATAATTGGTGTGCATTATATATTGGTTTGGTTTATGCATATTTTTGTGAACAGGGAAAGTGCTACAATTTTTTTCCAAAAAATCTCAGTTAGCGAGGACTAGTGACCGGTTAGCGACGGATATTTTCAGTTTCCGACTAATTTTTGACCGAAATTCCGTCGCTACCTGGAGATTTGAAACTGTTTTCAGGTAGCGACGGATGGTCAACGGAATATCCGTCGGCATGGTTCTGGTGGTATATAGTTCGACGGCATAGCGATGGCAAATCCGTCGCCGAGGCGACGGATAATCAGCCACTAATCAGTCGCTCTCTCGACGGCGTAGCGACGGACACTCCGTCGACAAGGTTCTGGAAATGTGGAACATTTCCAGAACCATAGCGACGGATAATCAGCCACTAATCAGTCGCTCTGTCGACGGCAGAGCGACCGAGTACCGACGGCTACTCCGTCGCCATTGTTCTGGAAATCCCAAGCATTTCTAGAACATGGTCGACGGATAATCCGTCAGTTTGCCGTCGCTAATCCGTCCTTTATTATCGACGGCGATCGACGGACTAGCGACGGAAGATACACTCTGATACGCTATTACAACGATGTGCCGACGGACCATTACGTCGCTATTGTCCATACAGTTCAGTATTTAATACTTGAAATGGACGAAAGTCCGTCGGAAAGTAGTCGCTAATGCTTCGTTTTGTGAAGTCAAAATGCCGTCGCTATTCCGTCGCTTGACGACTACGTAGCGACGGACATTTATTAGCGACGAGCTGATTGCCGACGGATTTTTTTGGCCAAAATCCGTCATTGATCGGTCGCTAACCGGAATTCCCGTCGGACGGGCGACGGATCTGGCCGTCGCTAAATCGAAAAATTTTGGTAGTACGTCCTCTCTAAGGCGTGATGCCGCACGGACCAAGGTTGCGCCCGTGCAAGGCTAATTACAAAAACGGCCGATTTGAGCTAGGCCACAGAGTCGCACAGAGTGTCCCCATTTGCAGCGGAAAGTAAATGAACACAAATTGAAGCGAATTCAAACTCTTTATTGATTTTCAAGAAGTTTATAAGCGGCGGTAGACCGAGGTTACAAGTCTCTCAAGCTCTCTCTCTCTCTCTGAAACGTAAAAGGCGTGCCAAGTGGCTTACAAGATAGAGTGATTCATGACGATATTTCGATACATTATGTCCTGTATATGGTGCTTCAGCTCCTTGCAACGCTCCAAGGCTCCAGAGTTAGCTCCGTGCCTTAGCACGTTCGAGGGAAGCTCCGCACCCGATGACGTCTCCTGCATCCTACAAGCAAACTGTGGGGTTATCAGTACATTGTTATGCACTGGTGGGGAGGCTAGCTCACCCACAATGCTATCATTACCAAACACGTTCTATTTACTTTTGTGCACCGTCTATCATTTATTGTCTTACTAATCTTGCCTTAGGGTCAATTTTATGGCACATATCATAACCTATCTCGTGTTTCCAAATTCAAGTGTCGCATGGAAATACATGCACGACTTACCCATACTTATCGTCCGGCCTTCCCTGTCCAAAGTAAACCAAGTTAGTCAACAATTCCTATAAACTTTCAATGTCAAGTGCGTGTCCCTACCTCAGGTCCTGGCGCGACGTAGGCATATTTTTTAACTCAATTTCATGAAGTACTCTCAATCATTTGGTGTGTTTTATTCAAGCCTGTTCAGAAGGCGCTTCATTCAGTTTGCTTAGACTACTTTGTTTCAATGCAAGGACTTACACGTGGATTGCCACCAGCAAAGCCCACTTAATCTACATGCACCGGTCGTTGGCATCACAAGCCAATTTGGACATATTCTCCTTTGGTAATTTCTCACCTATCATAGCGTGCGGCTGGAACACCTTGATAGTCTCTTGAAATACCCCGTACTTACATCTCCTGGGTGGCCAAGCCCGCACCCAACTAGCTCGTTAGCCCCTTTAATTTTGTCTAGGCCAGCCACGATCCTCCCTTTGATCATGTCGCATAATCTCTTATTTCTCCTACCTCCCGTATACGAGTGGATTGTCCACGACCATTTCGTTTTGTTTATCATTTTTAAGTTAACGGCTGTCTCTGAGCCGTAGACTAACCCTTAGCCATAATACGTCACTACAAGAAAAATGGCTTTTCTTGACGGTTTATTTATTGACGGTCGTGGAAAACCGTCATTAAAATGGGTAACCTTGACGGTTTTAGACATACGTCAAGGAAACACACGTTTTGTGTTAATTTAGCAAATTTATACCATAATAGTTGACGGTTTTAGTGAAACCGTCAAGAAATACAAATCTATTTATTGACATTTTGATAATAACCGTCAACTAAAGTCTGTGCGGGAAAATTCCCGCGGCTATTTCAGCTGCCATTATCGTAATTTCTTTTAAAAATATTAATTTGTTGACGGTTTCGCACCAAATAGAGCATATCTGAAAAAACCCTTCGCACATAACAAAACCCCCCCTCCACTTCGAAAACCCTCTCTCCCCAGCCGACCTCTTCCTCGAGAAATCTCTCCCTCCGGCCTCTTCCTCGAGAAATCGCTCCCTCCGACCTCATCCTCCACTTCGAAAAGCCTCCCTCCGCCCTCTTCCTCCATGAGAAATCAACCTCCATCCCTCCGGCCTCTTCCCTCTCCCTCCAAACAGTAAAACCCACTCCTCGGCGACCTTCACGACGTCCAACGCGACGTCCCCTCTCCTCGACGGCCTATACGACGTCCTACGCGACGTCCCCTCTCCTCGGCGGCCTACACGACGTCCCCTCTCCATCGAGAAAACCCTCTCCTCGGCGGCCTACCCAACGTCCTACGCAACGTCCCCTCTCCCTCGAGAAAACCCTCTCTTCGACGGCCTACACGACGTCCCCGACGTTTTCACCATGCGGCAACTTCGATCTTCACCATGCGGTATAATATCTTTCATTTCTTCTCTCTACAATTCGATTTTTGTGTCAACTTAGGGTTTTTTTGTGTCAGCCAACTTAGGGTTTTTCGATCATCCTAATTTAATCAGTAGGTTCTGCAAATCCAACACGTGATTGACCCACAAACACACTTAGAAATTTAACAAGGTGTTTATGTGGGTTCAATGGGTGTTTTCGATTGATTGGGAGTTGGGTTTTCGAATGGTAACAGATTGGTTTCAGTTCCAGTTTCGAATGGACTAGGGGTTGATGATGTCATCAATCTCAACAGAATGATGCCCTCTTCAAGCCTAGAATTGTGGTACGACATGTATGGTGGTGTGTTTGTGGTGTATATTATTCCTGACCATGAAAATATCTGCTTGGTAGGTAGCTGAATCTTGATTTTTCTACTCCATTTTCTTTTTTCTTTTCCTTTTTCTTTTCTCTTTCTTTGGTGTCAATGCTCTCCAAATCCAGATTCAGAACACTGCAGGCAATCCCTTGTGTAGCCAGTACACCTCATACAAATAGGAAGGTGCATGAGTTATTGGCCATAAAAAATTGTCTTTGGTTGTAGTCTATGTTGCACGGATGCGGATACGACACAACACAGCGAAACGGACACGACACCTATTTTGGTGTGTCCTAGTGTATTTTGGAGTGTCTGAGGAGAGTCCGATACATGACCGACAGGACACGGCCACACTTTTAGAGTGAACGTGCTTCCTTTGTTGTAAGGAATCCGGATCAAGTTCAAATCTTCTTCTTCATATAAACAATTAAATAAGAGTAGAAGGTATGAAAATCCTCGTAAGGTTCTCAATGATATTTCCTCACACCTTCCATGGAATTTGTAGACTCCACAAACGGCAAATCACTTCCGTGTCCCACTTATTATCCTAAATCTGCATGAATTGCGCACGACAGTGCTTATTTAATATGGACACAAAGTGCCACTTCTACATCTGGATTCTGAAAAATCCTAACAGTGTATAAAAATAAGTCTTCGGAGCAATTAAAAATTGATTGTATATCATATAGGTTATAAAGTGAAAATATAGGTTAATATCAAGATTCCATTGTAGTTCTGTTGGTTAGGATACTCGCCTCTCACCAGAGAGACCAGGGTTCAAGTTCCGGCAGCGGAATATTTACATTAACCCTTCTTTTCATTTATTTCCTGCCCTATAAAATGCAAACACCTAGCCCACTTTTCCAATTTGATCGATAAATTTCATTTGGATAGACCACCTACAAAAGCTATATCATCATTCATCATGTACATGTGAAATCATTTGCCCGTGTCCCATAATATATTTTCGTATCTCACATGTGCAGTTGAGGACAAGATTAAGGGAAAAATCATGTGAAGTTGGAGACAACGCCAATTGAGGACAAGATGAGAAAAAAAAATGTTTTAGCTGGTTTGGAAAAGTGCAATACAAGCCAATAGGTACACTAGTAAGGAGGAGCGATAAGATGGTAGTTATATAACCACCAGGACTAGAGGTCCTATTATATTCCTTCCAGTTTTTAACAAGGTTTACATGTTGTTTTGTTAGTTGATGATAAACTGAAATGTTAAATTTATATTACTGGTGATAGGCTAGGACTGAATGCTCTAAATGAACTTATGACTGAGAACTTTATTAACTGATTCACTGAATGCTCTAAATGAACAAACTAATTTTCCTTTGTATGAAACCATATGTTATGATATGACTGAGTTTGTTTTCCTATAAAGCTGAGTTTTAACTTTGTTGATGACCTGAGATTTGAATATATAACTGAACAGTGTTGGCTGAGTTTCCTGTTTTGAATTTGTTCACCCATTAAATTCTTTATTCGTATAGGATACTCTTTGAGATGTTGGGTTCCCTGTTGAAACCCAGTTTCAGTTTCCAGTTTCCATATTGGGCTAGTCTCAGTTTCAGTTTATGTTTCAGTTTTCCTTTTTTTTTCCAATTTGTACCATGCATATGTAACTCAAATCAGTCCTCCCTCACTTAAAAACCACACGACCAATAATCAACCACTTCACAGTCACAAACAAAGTCGACTATTTCTCTTGACATGCTTTGTCGCTTTGAACTTGTGTTATTTAGCAATTGTTTGGTTGTATACTCAATAACTTGTATATATCTTGGTGTTATATGGTGTTACAGTGATCATTGGGTTTTGGTAGTCATTGATCTTTTACTAATGAGAGCATACTATTTGGATTCTTTGGGAAGTTGCATCTGTGATGATCTTAAGCACATTGTAACAAGGTATGCATGAATATATCTGTCCCAATACTTCGCACAACTATAGTCAATGTTAGATGTTTTAATAATGACAAATAATATTTTCCACTTTAATTTGCATAGCGGGCTTCGTATGTTTCATGCTCAATGTGGTAACCAAGTGAAAAAATTTAAATTGAACTGGATTGCAATTCAGGTACAATATATTTCTCTCAATATATTTCTCGTTAATATATATATAAATCAAAAATGAACAAGTGTGTAAGATCTTTGCTTTTCTATGCATAGGTACCGAATCAAACCGGCTCCATCGAATGTGGTTACTACGTTATGAGATATATGAAAGAGATCTCATATGATCGAAGCTTGCTTAATCCCAAGGTGATGTTCTTCTTAATCAACATGTATGTTTATAATATATTTATATATTATCACTTATGTTTCATTTTTTCTTCCTATTTTTAAACAGTATAATGAAAAGTGTGTATACACATTTGATGAAATCAATGAAGTGCGTACGGAGTGGATGGATCATGTTTCGCAGTTCTTAATCTAAGCAATCAGTTGAGGTAATTTTTGGACTTTATCTACTTCATGGACAAGATTTTGAGCATCTCTTAAGAGAGGAGAAATGGTGGACTGTTTTAAGAATATGATTAGAGTGGACTGTTATATGCATTTGGTGTGTGTGTGTGTATGTCTGTGTTCCTTACTCCACAGTGAATGTGAAATGAGTTTATGGTATTTGTGAGTGTGGAGATGAGTTCATGTCCATTAGGAAACAACATTTATATAAGGACTGCTATATATAAGTACGTTTGTGTGATATAGGGCTATAGCTCAATCTTATACCAATTACACTTGACATTATATCAGTTGTGTAGAGGAAGGGGTTGGAGTTTAGTGTATCAGTATATGTAATAAAGAGGGGGCTCGGATAATGGAGCATAGCTGTAGCAGTTAACAATTGGGACTGTTGTTATCAGTTGGGGACTGCTCCCTACTTTCTGTTAGAATAACAGTTAACCTTGGAGTGCAGGCAGGTCAATGGATGGGGTTTATGCCCCTGCAGGCAGGGGGGGAACTGCCAGTTGCAGTAAGGAGCAGGCCTTGATGGGTCTGCAGTAGGAGGGCAGTGCCTTGACCAATATTGCAGCAGAGTGAGCTTCAGTGGCAGGGGCTTGACCCCCTTAGTCTGAGCTTAGGAAGTGATGTACGGCATGTGTGAGTGAGTGTATGGGAAGAAGTAGTGTCTCGAGTGTTTGTAGTAGAGGGTTGGCTAGTGTCAGGAGTGTCATGTGTTTCTCTGTGTGTTAATAGAGAGTGAGTATCATGGTTTAAAGTATCGGCCGATACCGATCCGATACGGCCGATACCGATACGGTTTGGCATGTCCCGATCCGATACCGACTGATACCCGATACTGGCCGATACCGACAATGAGGGTCTCTTTTCCGGACAATTCGGCAAAGAAAAATTAAACGAAAAAGACAAATCAACAAGGGTTTAAAGCATAATAAGGTTGTAAAAGCATGTAAAAGAAGAAAATCAATCTATTGTATGTAAGCCAATCGGTAAGGTGACTAATATTTTATTTAGTTTCAAAACTACTAAGAAATAACACTGAAAATACTTAAAATTATGCCTAAATGTATAAAATATATGTTTTTAAATGTAAATAATTTATTAATAATTGTCTGTTTTCTGATACCAAAAAATCCGATACTCCGATCCGATACAGCCGATACTACCGATATTGCCGATACCAATACTCATAGGAATAGTCCGATACCGATACTGTGAACCTTGGTTGGTATAGCCCTGTGGCATGACAAGTAATGGGGTTTTAATAGCAAGAGTCTTTGATTTGTTGAATATAACTGGGTTTATTTGGTATGCTTGAAACCTGAGTTCACATGTTAACTGAGAAATGGAGTCTTTGATTTGTTGAATATAACTGGGTTCTTAATGAATGTCTAAAACCTGAGATTGGTGTTGGGATTGCTTAATATGTTAAGAGTGCTAAACTGAGTGCTTAACTGAACCATTTCTGAGTTTTAATGTTCATTAAATTTACTTGATTGCTAAATGTAAATTGATATGGTAACATGCAACCATGCCTGAGACTCATATGTATACTTGGGTTTTCTGATGTAGAGTTCTGATACTCACATGTTTTTCTTGATTTCAAAAACTAACATGATACTTTTGCTTGATTTCTGTTACCTATGTATATTAGTTGTGCTTTTCCAGAATTGGGAGTTTTATACATTGCATTTGTTTGTGATATCATAGGTTTCTAATGGACTGAGTATTGACAGATATGACCCCAACCTGAGAATGGGTTCCATTTTATAAATCTGAGATTGTATCCTATGTTAACTAGTATATGGGGGTATTATGAACTGCAAATCTGGGAATATGGGTTTAGTCTGGGTTTGAAATTGCTAAATAATTTGAGTTTTCAGTAAGAACTGAATGTTATAACTCAACTGGGTTTAACCTTAGTTGTTTTCTATGCTGTGATATCTGAGATGGTTGGGGGTTGTTGTTGATGTTAATTGGGAATTGAATGTTAAACTGAACTGTCTCTCTATTTCTGTATTTTTTCCCCAACTGATTTCCTGCACATTTAAACTACTGCAACATTTGAGTCCTCCCTAGATTGTTCTGTCCATTCAAAATTTGATTGAATTTCAGTTGTGTTGCTGACTTATAATGTTATGTTCACCTTGTTTGCAGATTAACCTAAAGGAAATGCTGCTCTGGGTTCAGATATATTTTGGTTAATCTACTCCTGTAAATATGTTTTGGATATGTATATATGGTGTACGAACGTGTTTGTGGTTGGACGTTTGGATGTACTTGTTGGATGTACTTGTTGCATGCTGCTCTGGGTTCAGAGATATTTTGGTTAATTTACTCCTATAAATGTTTAGGATATTTATGGTGTACGAACGTGTTTGTGGTTGGATGTACTTGTTGGATGTTTGGATGTACGAACAACGTATTTTTTAATATAAAAATTGTGTATTATAGTTGTGTGATGCTTGTGATATTATATATTGATTCTGGAATTGGATTATGTGTAATTATGTGTATTTGGTAATTGGATTTCTGGAATATATTATGTTTATCTTGACGGTTGTAAAACGGCAAATTTTTTTATTCCTTGACGGTTTTTAACTTGACGGTTGCAAAAACGTCAAAAAATAATTCATTTCGTGACGGTTTGCAAACACCAAAAAACAATTTCTTGACGGTTTTTCCCCGTCAAGAAAGACTTTTCTTGACGGTTATTAGCCGTCATCTAGGCCCCCGTCAAGAAAAGTCGACACTTTTCTTGACGGTTTTTTGTTTGTTTTATTGACGGTTTAAAACCGTCAAGATAACGCATGTTTCTTGACGGTTTAAAACCGTCAAGGATACAAACAAAAAACCGTCAAGAAAAGTGTCGACTTTTCTTGACGGGGGCCTAGATGACGGATCCAAAACCGTCAAGAAAAGTCTTTCTTGACGGGGAAAAACCGTCAAGAAAAGCCATTTTTCTTGTAGTGCGTTATCGACCAGGTTGGCGGCGGCATCCGTGCAGCGCGGGTAGCGAGCCCCGATGGACGTCCCCGTCATACCTGTCGCTAACTATTTCTTTCTTTCTTATTTTTATTCATTCATTCTTTTCTTTCTTTCACTTGTTCGTTCATTCATTCACTTATTTGTTCATTCTTTTATTCATATATTATGCAACTCCCCGTACGGGAGTCGCCTTGGCGACCCATCGGTCCCGAAGTCTTCCAATGTTGCTATACTCTACTCGGAACGACTATGTCGATAGTCTTCCATTTCATTGTTATAAACCATTCATTGTTTTATTGTTGAACGCATAGGGAACTTGAATGTAAGCTTGTGCCTTAGCACGAGTGCGGAGTGCGGTGCGAGAGTTCTCATATTTTCCATGTTCTTTTCTATATTCTATACGAGCATACAAGATGGGATTATTTCCTTAGCTAGGTGCATTGAGTCATTTATTAGCATGTGCGATGTTATCGCCTAGCGATTCTAGCAATAGTGTCTTATTGTTATGTGTCTAGGCTAAGCAAAGACGGGTTCATCGGAGCCACCCACCTTAGCGATGTTCGCATCGGCCGAGCGATACTCCGAGCGCGCCTTTGAAAGTCTAAGCCTGGATTCATCTTCGATGGGCCAATGTAAGTCTTGCATCGATTCTTCATCAGGTCGATGCCAACTCTTCGGGTCGACGGCTCGTTTGAGTCGTTGCACTTGCCGTTTGAATCGATGTTCCGCTAGGGTGGAGCGGGTCATTACATAATACACCACTCAAAACAAGTCTTGTCCTCGAGACTTCCTGAGTGCAGGTCATCCTACCATTCCCTAACACATGTCGTGTGTATATCTTAGACAATCCCCATCGAATGACTTTATCACTCGATGGCACCGAACTACACTCGATACCTTTCCAAGTTCTGTGCCGCATACGTTTGGTTGATTTTATTGAATGACTTTTCATTCATTTTTGAGTTGATGGTACTTATTCAATTAACGCGTTTCTTCGACTTGGTTGCTATTTTGTCGTGCCATGAGACTGTAATGGTCACACGAGGTGCATTGTAATTCGTCAATTACGAGAGTCGTAGGCTGAGGCTAACTCACTTTCGTTTATGCGCATCGCAACTTGCAGCTGCATTCGAGTTCATCATATCGCTGAGTTTGGATCGTGCACTTATTCAAGGCGTCCCCCAAATACGTACATTTCAACCAAGCTTAGCGACTAGCGAAGTCGGACAAGCTACTCGTGATAGTTTCGAATTGCCGATCGTTTTACTAACTTCAATTTAAAACCGAACTCATGTGCATCTCACTATCGTTTATCTCGGTCCTCGAGATGATCTGAATCGTTTCTCAAGCGTTCATGTCTACGAAATCAATATGATTTCTTCTTAGCGGAGTCGACCAAGTCTAAGTAATTCCCGTCCGATTCAAAACCAAGTATTGCACTGTCATCGAGTATATCTTCCTATCAATGCTTCAATTCGTTATCCCAACTTTACTTGCGCATCATCCATTCCTATCATTAACTTCGTTTAGGACCAATCTCGTTGTCGTTCAAGCACACTCCCAGTTCTCCGTCCTACTCTAAGTATTGTTGCCCCAAGTCTATCGTCCGTCTAGACGATACTGTAATGTCAATCGCACAGGTTCAATCACTCGGCATAGGGTCGTCCGCCTATCCGCTAGGTCAGCTCACAAGGTTATATGTACAAGTCAAGTCTGTAGCTTATTGTGCAAGGTCGTTGCACAACGCTCGCCCCAAATCCTATGGTCAAACCATTTTGTTCGTTCGTACGGGAGTTCCTACCCAAGTTCGCTCCACTCAAATTTCTAAACACCAAGTAGCGTTCACCCTATTCGCAGCAACACATTCTCCGTTCCAAGTCCGAGCTCGTTTAGAAAAGTTATCCTACGATAGGTTGTCCTCAATCAAATCCTTAACATATCAATATCGTGCGTCCGCACTAGCAATTATCATAGTCTATCTCTTCAAGTATGTTTGATATAATTCACCTATCCATCATATCCAATTCACATAGTCGATCACAAGGTCGTCTAGCCTTGCAATATGTCACGCCCTGATCTCACGCAAGTCTGATTATCTACGGCGGACATGAATCACCATGTCAACATTCCCGCAGAATAATCGTCCTCATCGGGACGTAACTCTTGCGTTGAGTCTAGACTTACTCATTTTTGATACGCGGATTGGGTCTACTCAATCCTCAAGTTTTCTTATTCTTCAATCGCAAGTCCTAACAATCCTCGAATTTACCTCCGCTTCAAACCACAAGTTGTAGCAATCAAAATTGCCATGTCATGATATTCTGAGTTCGATTATTCCCGCTGGACATGAATCACCATGCCAACGCTCACGCGAAACGATTGTCCCAAATCCGACGTGACGCATGTGTGAGGCTGGAGTTACGCTCGCACAAGATAAGATCATTGTCGTTGTGGTTATCACCGAACAATCAAGTCACTTCCCTTCTTTATCCAAACGTTCATTCCTATCAAAGTCTCCAACATAGCATCCTTTGAAATAATAACTTCTAACACGATCATCATTCATCGAATTAGAGTACCCCTGAGTTATCGTACATCGATCTTTGATACGCCTCAATACCATCGATGATGTACATAACCTGACGATCTTCCTTTTGCAACGAATTCTGAGTCGTGCAACTTAATTTTCTCAATTCACATTGTCTCGTGCTAACTCATCATCGAGCAATATCTATTCCAATCCTTAGTCATTCTCGTATCTTCAAACCAACATTTTTCGTGCATGCTATCTTCCAATCGTGCTAACTTCGATTTCATCTGAGTATTTTGTCTTAACTCAAGTTTCAATCCATTCGACTAAATTCAAAATCGCATACACGATCCACTACGTTTCCTCGACCAAGACCTCCACTCGTTTCATCGTTCTGACTCTCTATTCAACTTGTTTTGTACTTGCACTACACATTCACAATTCGTCCGAACAATATCTTGTTTGAGACTCTCGAAGTCGCAATCAACTAAGCGTTACTCGTTCTAAGGCTTTGTGCGATATCATCACTTGTCGACGTACTCGTTCTATCCGTAAATCCTTTAGTCTCGCTCGAACAATTTCTATAACGTCCATACACCACTCAGGGTTGGAACCACTCGACTAGTCGTCAAAACTCACTCTTATTCTTCTCCGAAGCTATCACATACACCACTCGGGGTCAAGTCATTCTACAAATCCTCAACAGGTCGTTCGACTCACAATCGACATGCTCGAAGGTGCGTTCGTCCATTTCCCCAAACTCTAAGAACCATTTCCCGTGTTCGTTTTAGCGTTGGTCAAGTAGCGTCTCTATCAACATACGTTCTAAGTCTCACTTATTCTCGTCCGAGCGATAGTCGATCTCGCTCGCAAACTCGTTCGCTATTGTCAATGTAAGGTTATTCAAGCACGTACTGCGTTTGCTAACTTTTTAGCATTTGTTTTCCTTCCATTTAAGTCCATCATGGTTTGGCACAATGGCCTTCTCCTATCGATCCCATTCAATCGAGTACTCGTACGAGCTTTTGAAAATATTAGACTTATTGTATGGAACATCCCAAGGCACAACGAGAGAGAGCGTACACTTCTTTATTTCCAACGACCTTTCAAAACTGAGAGAATCGAAATAAAGTCCAAGGACGTAAAGACGTGCTCTGATACCAATCTGTCACGCCCCGCTCCCACAGAAGCGATCGTCCTCGCTAAGGTGTGATGCCGCACGGGCCTAGGTTGCGCCCGTGCAAGGCTAAGTACAAAAACAACTGATTTGAGCTAGGCCACAGAGTCGCACAGAGTGTCCCCACGCAAAAAGTAAAAGAACACAAATTGAAGCGAATTCAAACTCTTTATTGATTTTCAAGAAGTTTACAAGCGGCGCTAGGCCGAGTTTACAAGTCTCTCAAGCTCTCTCTCTGAAACATAAAAGGCGTGCCAAGTGGCTTACAAGATGGAGTGATTCATGGCGATGTTTCGATATATTATGTCCTGTATATGGTGCTTCAGCTCCTTGCAACGCTCCAAGGCTCTAGAGTTAGCTTCGTGACTTAGCACGTTTGAGGAAAGTTCCGCACCCGACGACGTCTCCTGCATCCTACAAGCAAACTGTAGGGTTATCAGTACATTTTTATGCACTGTTGGGAAGGCTAGCTCGCCCACAATGATATCATTATCAAACACGTTCTATTTCCTTTTGTGCACCGTCTATCATTCATTATCTTACTAATCTTGCCTTAGAGTCAATTTCATGGCACATATCATAACCTATCTCATGTTGCCAAATTCAAGTGTCACATGGAAATACATGCACGACTTACCCATACTTACCGTCTGGCCTTCCCTGTCCAAAGTAAACCAAGTTAGTCAATAATTCATATAAACTTCCAATGTCAAGTGCGTGTCCCTGTCTCAGATCCTAGTGTCCGCCCCGATTCCGTCGAATCGATAGTCGTCCCCCCGGGCGTGATATCGTGCGAACCTAATTTACGATCGCACAAGGCATAGCCATAAGGCAATCCGAGACACGAGATCTAAGAGTGTACGCAGACAAATTGAATCACACAATAAGTAAAGGAACTTGATTCTTTATTGATAATGAACATCATTTACAGACTCCGGTACAAGACTCATTGCCGCGCGGGCTACAACATAACTCGATTACAAAAGAGTGCCGATGAGATAGTCGTTCCATACATTGCAAACATCCCTCAATATACACAAGTACTCCAGTAACCTGGATGGGAGGGATGCTGAGTCATCTTCCTTGGACTATCGAGAGCCTTCAAAAGTGGAGTCGCGGAGAGAGAGTCTTCGACGTACGGCCAAAGCTTCAAAAGTCACGAACGTCGTCGAGCTAGTTGGCACGTCCTTCCTGGTTCGTGGGACCTGCAAGAAGCGAGGATCAGCACAGAACACATGCACTGGCGAATGGCTAATTAAAATTCAAGCTCTGCATTTGATTCAAGAAGTTTCGTAAACATGTTAGCTAGCTATTTCAATGATCTTTCTAACCATCCTGCTCGATTTGCATGTTAACATGTTTTGAGGCAAGCATATGAAATTGTGTAACATTAAGCAACTATCACATTCATCCCGTGTCCCGTGCACTTGTTAAGCAGTGAAGAAGGGTTGTGAAGGCCACTGGCAATTTCAAGCCATCTCGGACTATAGCTGAGTTAGACGGCGACCCTTTCGCGTCGGATAGCGAGCCCTGTGCGAAAGCTCCCGTATAACTCGCGTCGATGAAGGGCTGGCGCTTGCTATACACTCGTTCCTCCCCGGCCGAATCGGTCCCTTGGCCTAGGTAACCGTTCGAAGAAACTACACCTTGTCGACAAGTTGTCCAATGACCGTTTTCCTTTGAACTTAGTTGATTTGCTCATTTAGCCGTATCGTTGCGATAAATGTTAATCGATTTATTCATTATTTTGCATAGACCAAGTATGATTGTATAAGGAAGCATTTTGCTTTTTTCGAAATCGGCAGTTCGATGACAAGTGTTTTGTAAGGAATCATGCAACGATTTCTTTGATTCTATACTATTATGACAAGCATTCATTTTACTTCACATATTAAGCTTTGAAGTAGAGGGACGAGGCGAAGGATGTCAGCCACTCGCCTTAGGCTTGCTTCAAGCGAGCGACCGGTTGGCTGTACTGTCGTCGCCTACACGATCACCTGCAATCGCATAAGCAACTGATTAGAACACTGTGCATTTCAAGGAATTTCGATATGAATGCGAGCTCAAAAATGCGTCACGAAAACCCATCGAAAACATTCATGAAAAGCGTATTCACGAAAACAAAAGCCAAAGCCAAATCAAGTGCGGCATGAAAACCAGAACAACGGGAGGTCTCTCCCGACTCAGTCGCAGAGCCAATCCTCGAGGCGCAACCTGCTGAATATGGGACTTGGTTTCGAAGAAGCCATTCCATAACGTGGAATGGATCTTGATTCAACCATTTCCGTTCGATCGACTCGGCCGATTCCGATCTATCGGTCCCGACCGAATCGATAGCGACAGTGTTCCTTTCTCGCGCATCCCGTGGACGGAAACGGGGCACGATGTAGGGACGGGGCACTACACCTAGCGCGGCGTAGGTGTGTTTTCTAACTCAATTTCATGAAGTACTCTCAATCATTTGGTGTGTTTTATTCAAGCCTGTTCAGAAGGCGCTTCATTCAGTTTGCTTAGACTACTTTGTTTCAATGCAAGGACTTGCACGTGGATTGCCACCAGCAAAGACCACTTAATCTACATGTATCGGTCGCTGGCATCACAAGCCAATTTGGACACATTCTTATTTGGTAATTTCTCACCTATCATAGTGTGCGGCTGGAACACCTTGATAGTCTCTTAAAATACCCCGTACTTACGTCTCCTGGGTGGCCAAGCCCGCACCCAAGTAGCCCGTAAGCCCCTTTGATTCCGCCTAGGCCGGCCACGATCCTCCCTTTGATCATGCCGCAGAATCCCTTATTTCTCCTACCTCCCGTATACGAGTGGATTGTCCACGACCATTTCGTTTTGTTTATCATTTTTAACTTAACGGCTGTCTCTGAGCCGTAGGCTAACCCTTAGCCATAATACGATATTGACCAGGTTGGCGGCGGCATCCGTGCAGCGCGGGTAGCGAGCCTCGATGCACGTCTCCGTCATACCTGTCGCTAACCATTCCTTTCTTTCTTATCTTTTATTCATTCTTTCTTTTCTTTCTTTCACTTGTTCGTTCATTCATTGATTCATTCATTCACTTATTCGTTCATTCTTTCATTTATATATTATGCAACTCCCCGTGCGGGAGTCGCCTTGGCGACCCATCGGTCCCGAAGTCTTCCAATGTTGCTATACTCTACTCGGAACGACTACGTCGATAGTCTTCCGTTTCATTGTTGTAAACCATTCATTGTTGAACGCATAGGGAACTTGAATGTAAGCTTGTGCCTTAGCACGAGCGCGGAGTGCGGTGCGAGAGTTCTCACATTTTCTATGTTCTTTTTCATATTCTTACGAGCATACAAGATGGGATTATTCCCTTAGCTAGGTGCGTTGAGTCATTTATTAGCATGCACGATGTTATCGTCTAGTGATTCTAGCAATAGTGTCCGTATTGTTATGTGTCTAGGCTAAGCAAAGACGGGTTCATCGGAGCCACTCACCTTAGCGATGTTCGCATCGGCCGAGCGATACTCCAAGCGCGTCTTTAAAAATCTAAGTCTGGATTCATCTTCGATGGGCCAATGTAAGTCTTGCATCGATTCTTCATCAGGTTGATGCCAAATCTTCGGGTCGACGGCTCGTTTGAGTCGTTGCACTTACCGTTTGAATCGACGTTCCGCTAGGGCGGAGCAGGTCATTACAGCCAGAGTGGTGGCAGTCCTTCACATAAGAAGGACTGCCAGGACCCTGACAGTCCTGCATATGTGTAGGACTGCCAGGGTCCTGGCAGTCCTTCTTTTGTGAAGGACTGTCACCACTCTGGTAGTCCTAGTCTATGATCGGGACTGCCAGAGTGTTGGCAGTCCTCTGTGTCACAACACGAATTTTAACCCGATGATAAGTTATACCAAGAGGGCTTCCGATGCATCAAAGTGGTCTTCGGACGTTGCGGGAACGTGTTCTTCGGACGTGGCGGGAACATTTGATGATCCCGGTTGATCCATGTTCAATATTTTTCTACATTAAATACATAATTCAACTTTTATATGTGAAATTCTTGTTTAAAACATTAAACATATTTTAGTTCGATGAATTACCAATAAATTGGAGAAGTCAATGACCTAGAGTTGAGGGAGAGAACAATTTGAAAAAAATGTAAGGAGAAAAGAAAAGAGTTGGGGTTTAAATTCTTTGACCTAGAAGAAGGAGAGAAGAAAAGAGTTGAGGGAGAAAAGAAAAGAGAAGAAGGAGAGAGAAAATGAAAAGAAAAGTTGGTATTTATACCTTTGCTTGGGCTAGCCCCAAGTAAAAAAAATTGATGGCAAACTTGTAATATTTTTGAACTATTTTGGGCTAGCCCCTAGCAAAAAGGGTGGTGCCCTTAGAAAAAACCTTTCACATTTGTTATTTGGACTAGAGATGTTATTTGGATCCCGGGACCCGAACCCAGGTGCGCACGGTTCGGGTCTACATAAATTCTACACCATCCGGACCCGGTCTCAATGCAAAAGATTTACAGATAATAAAAACGAAATTTAGTTTTAGGGTCTCACATATACATTTATATTAAAATTTTAGTCTCGAAATTGACGGACTTTAGAGTTTGGGTCTCAAAATCACTGTTCACGTAGACTAATGAACAGTGATTTCGAGACCCAGATCCTAACATCGGTCAATTTCGAAATCCAAATCCTAATATTCATATATATGTGAGACCCTAAAACTAAATAACCCATAAAAAAAAAATTTATAGGATTTTTAATATATATTTTATAAGCCTAAATTATAAGGAATGTGTGGACCAACCCTAGTCTCTCATATACAAGAAAGTAAGGAGCAGACGTGATGAGGAGACATGATAAAATCTAGAAACAAATAAAATTGGGGTGCTCCTATTAGCACTCCTAAAATGTCATTCAACACTCTTTAATTTTTTTAACATTCAAATTACAGATCTATCCATACATTAGATATCTATTCTACTATATAATATGAAAACTTGATGGTGAAACTTTTAAATTCCTGAAATACCCTCGAGTATTTTATAAAGACTTGCATGTCATTTATGTTTAACAGTCAAACAATAAAGTTTACATGCTATAATTTTTTTTTCATACAACTTTTCGTGTTCCAATGGTAATAAATTTTTATGTCCTTACTATTTTTCAAAAGTTATTATTCTCAATAGAAAATTTAAAAAAAAAATTCGTACCTCAAATCTCTTGGCATTGTAAATAGAAAGCGCACACACATGAATAGTCACATGAAAAAGACAAAAAGATGATAGATGACCTTATGATATTCTAATTAAAATACGTACATGTAGACTAGTAGCATTAATTTGTACATGTATGGAGGGAGGAGTGTAGGATAACATTTTAGGAGTGCCAATAATGTTAATGCAATTTGGAATTTGAATCTTAAAAAATTAAAAAGAAATATCGAATGACATTTTAGGAGTGCTAATAGCAGCACCCTAAAATTGATGCTCTCGCGAACTAATATGTTCTTTTGTTTTCGTGTTTAGTAACCCAAATGATATGCAAATTATTACAAGATCCTTCAAAATTTTGCACTCCTCTGTGAGAATCACTCATTTTCTTCCCTTCTTAAAGATGATCCAACTTGACAACAAATCTATGAGTACCTGCATTTCATCCATGACGAAGGCGTAACAAATTAGCCCATATTTTATAGCCAGAGACGGCCTTACTCTAAGGCAGCCAGAGCGACGGTCCAAGACCCACGGATCAAGAGGACCTAAAAAAAAAATCTGTTTATGACTAGAAAAACTAAGGTGATTCCCACAAGGTATAGTTGCTTTATAGATATTCTAAACCCAACCTAAAACTTGTAGAGGTAGGGCTAGAATTGTCAAGTGGGTCAGACCGACACAAAATTTGGGTTGGTCGAAGTTGGACCTCTAAGGACGTGCACTGTAGCGAACCAGATGGTGGATACCCCAGCCCGGCACATGGCCAATAGCAGTAGGCTTCGGATCGGATCAGATTTGGGCCAAATAAAATAAAATCAACCAATATAAAAAACTATTTTCCACTATAACTTGGAAAACCTATTTTCCACTATATCTAAGTGATTAATTAGTTTCTATCAAACAAATAACACTTTAACTTGAAAAACAAAATTTTCCTATATCTAGGTAATTAATTGACCAATATAAAAGAATAATTTTATTGACCAATATAAAAATATTATTTTCTACTATATATCTAGGACCCTAGGTGATTAATTAATTAGCCAACCTTTAGTTTGGGCTAGACTGGATCTCGGGTTGGGCCGAGACGGACATGGGCTTCAGGTCAGGTCTCTCTTATGAGCCGAGATATGAGGTCCAATACGTCTTCATATTCTCCGCAGACCAGCCCAAATCCAAGATTAACCGCACTGAACCGACACATGGGACAATTTTTTCTGATCGGGCTCGTACTGGGCTGAGTGGGCCGGTCCGGCCCAATTTACATGTCTAGTGAAGGCAGGTCCATAAACTATGGAATTGTAGGTAAGGTATGGTTACTATTTAGATGTACTATTTGATATTTCGAATCTGCTGCAAACACGGATTGCTAAGAACCAAACAAAATGTGCATTTGACAATAAAATTCCACGGGTCCGCTTGTGACATTTTAACATGCTCTACAAATACCAAAAAAAAAAAAAAAAAAAACCGTTTAAAAAAGGAGCTGTTTCTTAAATTCTAAGAATCATATTTTGCTCGAAGAAGATAAATATTATTGAAAAATAAAAACTAATATTATAGAGCTATCATTCCAACTGAGACACAAAATAAATTTATCTTGGATTTATGATATCTATATCAGTTTTTTTTTTTTTCTTTGTACAAGAATTATACTGGTGGCTAAGCCTTCAAATATGCGTTGGTTTTCTCTCCAAACATGTCATACAACCGCACTGAAAGTCTGAGCCGTCTGTACTCTTCTGATCTTTTTTTTTTTAAATTTGAGTTTACTCTCTATTCTGCGTAGCCGGAAGCCCAAAACATATGCATTCCTGATCTTTTTCATTTTTGAGCTGTGATCTCATTCTAAGGATCATGTTACTATTAGAAAGATCTAAACCTTCGGATTTCTCGGACCATATATAATCTGCAATCCCTCAGCTTGCACATATTCATAAACGGCCATGTCCACGTCACCCAGATGTGAGATTTTCCCAAACTGACTGCCAGACGATGTTTGCCCATGCAAACATATAGTGAGGAGCGACCCAATTAATTATTCACTTCCACATAGCATAAGTTCAACTTTTCAAGAACATATATATAGGCGTCCGAGTTCTCTAGCCCCAGTGGTACTAGAGTGTAGCGGACACTCGGAAGGCCGACAAGGTTCGAACTTTTCAATTGTGTGTGTGCGTGAGATTTAAAAGAAAAAAAAAAAAAGAACATTCAAATAGGTAGTGAAAGTAGAACCTGAAGAGTGGGTCATTTTGTATGTTGGTAGTTTGGGAAGGTTGGTTGAGGTTCAACAGGAGGTGGATTGCTACTACTTCCTGGGTGACCACAGAAGAAGAAGAAGAAGAAGAAGAAGAAGAAGAAGAGCAGAGTGGTGAAGCTGAGAATATGAGGATGGAGAGCGCCATTGGAGTATAGAGGAATGGGAACAGGAACAGCAACAGTGGCAGCATTGCTGTTGAGGGAAAAAAATACAAAAAAAAGAAAAGAAAAAGAGGAAAAGGTTCTACCGAGAATTGAACTCGGGTTACTGGATTCAGAGTCCAATGTCCTAACCGCTAGACCATAGAACCATATGCTTTTGGCTGCTCACGATATTAATAAAAAGCAATAATGTAGCGTTTATGAAATGTTTTGATATTCTGTACACCACCTAAGAGACGGTATTTTACAATATTTATCTAATCTTTTACACACCAAAAAATCATTTCCATAAAATAAAATATGAGAATATTTTAGCTCTTATTCTTTAGTTTATTTTTCTTTTTAATATATCCTTTTCCTTTAAAATGTAGGGGTAGAACCCAGCCCATGAACAAATACGGATTAATCCAACCTGACCTTCACGGTTAAGGTCCCCTGGTCCGGTCCTCAAAAGTGTAAGTGGCCCTCAAAACAAGTAGGATTAGTTCACATAAATCCTTCATGACTAGCAATTTAATTACCATCACTTTAAGTAAATATTAAGAGAAATCACACCGCAGTGTGTGAATCCAGTTTTCTGTTCAAAATAGACCTTCAATTTTCAAAGTTGTATTAAAATAACATAAATATTTAATCTTCAACTCTCGTCACAAATTTAAAATTTTGGTATTGACAACCTCCGGTGGAGGAGGATTGGGTTGAGGATGTATTAGAATTTGATTTGTTTAAATGCGAATGAGACAGGGATAAAATGGTAAAAATATATGACATGTGTGAACGTATAACACAAAGATCACGATTTCGGGCTCATGTTGGAATAGACAAGATTTGAGGGACTTAGACCATCTCCAATGGGGGTTTCTTTCTTCCCTATTTCTATGGAAGAAATCCATTTTAGAAAAAACTTCTTCCAATGGTGATTTCTATCACCATTTCTATCCTAGGTGGCAATGATGTAGGATGGAAACTTTCTAGGAGGGTTTCTGTAATGCCCCGCTCCGCACGGTGCATTATGATGAGTCGTTGACTCGAAGAGTTGCGTTGACCCGATGAAGTATCGATGCGAATCGATGCGAGAGTTACGTTGGCCAAAGGTAAGCTTTGAGTCGATTTGAATCTATGAATCAAATCGATGTAAAGGATAAGTCTCATTTGAGCAAGTGCTGATTTTAGTTGATCTGGTGTGCAGGCTATGCCTTTATGCTGGATTACGGATCGTGGCATGGGCGTGATAGGCCAAATCAATCGAGTAGTTCAAAGGAATGGCGAAGTCCAAGAGTTAGCTATGCGACCAAGTCATGGAATCGAGCCGCTTCAGCTCGGCGAAACGACAAGGCGTATCGGCTTAAGGTGGACGGGTTCTTGACTCTCTCTTCCTACTCCTTCACGTCTAATAAAACATATCATCGTATGCGTAAGTTGCTATTGTGTTAGCGAGCGTGGCTCGGCGATTAAGTGTCTTAATATGCGTTGAACACTAAGGTAGAACATTGAACATTAAACAATCGAAGCGACGTGCATCAAGTGTACGGATCGCGGTAGGGCATGATAGTATAACATTGAAAGACAATATCGAGATGTGCATCACGTGCACGACACCGAGAACATTGAACACTAGGCATAGAACATTGATTATGGCGCCGAGCGTGCCCTCGTGCACGAAAACTAGGAAATGAATAAGTAACTACGGAACTAGCCTATGTGAATAACTGATGAAAGGAACGCGTTGAATAAAAATACGAGAAGTCTAAGCCGTTGGGCGTCGTGCATCAATACGGATGTGTTGGGGCATAATGCCGTCGAAACTTGAGATAGAGAGAACGGATTATGTTTACGGAACGCGAATATGTTTATGAAACGAGATTACGTTTATGGAACACGAGATGGGTTGGAATGTATGACTTGTATGCTATGGCGCGTATTGCATGGTCAATGGACTCGGATGGCCCGTGCACGGGTGCGGCTTTCCTCGGACGGTTACGACCGGGGCACCGGGACCGTTCGGCCTATGAGAAAATTATGTATGGTATTTATGGAACACCTCATTCGGACGGTTTGCGACCGGCCAGTGCTGTGATAAGCTATGATATCAGTAAGTTTGGAATCTTTCGGATATTGGGCTCGCAACCCGTATCGAAGTGATCATAGGCTTACACATAAGAGATGCCAAGTCCATTACGGTGCGAAACACCGTGACCTTCATATAAATAGGGCCGGTAGGCTGAGATGAGAGTTGGGTGCAGGCACAGGACCTGCCACCCTTATGCATATGTCTAAGTTTATGGTTGGTTGGTTTGATGAATCGTATGATTGGTTATGTAAGTTATAACAATTGCAGGCTAGGCAAAAAGGGACGGAGATGTGTACGATCATTATGTTTATGTTCAGATTATGTCTAACTGTATCTGCTGCAGAAACACGGTATCGGACACATTTATAATAAGTTGTTATACGTTGAATATTGCCATGAAACTGATCCTAAGACTAAATAGAAAGATCACCTAATTAAGATGCATGTTTTACTAAAAATACTTAGTGTTTGGTTTGGGTGCGAGCGGGTCTTGATCAGTGCGAAGCGAGGACAAAAGCACTAATCCCCCATAGTTTGCCTGCAGGTTCAGGTATGTTCGGCTCAGGGCGGAGCTTGGCTTGGACGTGCCGAGGCATGGAGTCCTTAGCGTTCAAGAGGAGCTACCGCATAGGCGTTCGGACTTGCGACATGGAGATGTTCGGCCGAAGACTACTTGGTGGCTATAAAGAGAGATAATGTGTGGAACAATGTACGTAATCCTTTGTGAGCTAGAGAGATCATGAGCGTTGTAGCCAATTGGCATATATTTTGGGCTATTCAGAGCCTTGTAATCTTCAGTTTGTTATCAATAAAAGAGATTCTTATGTTATACCTTGTTTCTTTTCGCTGCTTATGTTATCAATTTGAGATAAACACTATGTGAACCTGTTATCTTGTCTTGCACGAGCGCAACTTCAGGCTCGTGCGGCATCACGCCCCAGCGAGGACGATGATTCGGGTGAAATCTAGCGAGGACGAGCGATTTCCCGGATCGGGACGTGACAAGTTTCTATATGTAGAAACTCTCATAGAAATTCTCCTATCTCTCATGACAATTATTATTGGACCCTACACCATTAAATTGGTCCTTTTACTATGTGACACATAGGATATAAATGGAGAACTATTGGAGAGCATTTTTGTATGTCTACAATTTCTATGTAGAAACTCTTCCAACTAGGATAGAAATCTCCTTAAAGTACAATGCCAAGAAGGATAAGAACTCAATTTTAGAAATCACCATTGGAGATGGTCTTATAAAGCATCTTCAACCCTATTTTGAGTTTCGAAAAAAGTTGTTGCCACATAGTAATTAATAACAAGTTTTCATTTAAAAAATCAATGCAAATGTCAAATAAGTTATGAAGTTAACATGGCATGGCATAGCAAAGACGTGAAGTTGATTGTCTAGTTCTAGACAATGCACTTGATAATGACTTTACCTCCATATCATCAATTATGAATAAAAATATTTAAAAAGGAAACAAGGAGAGAAGAAGTTGTCTTGGAAGTCGAAAAATATATTTTATTATCTTTTCAATATTTTTGCATTGGAGAAGATTTTTCTACTTCATTATCTTGTGCGAATATAATATTGCCATTTAGGAAAGACATTGTCTTGTACCTCATGCTACATAGGAATCACATCACATTACAAGACAATAGGGCAGGAGATGCTCTTATACATATATAACCCATGTATAAATCTCTTACACAGTCGATTATTTTGAAATATATAAATCTACCAACTTGAAGTCAAATATTATTTGATGATTCAAATCTTGAAAATTTGTAATTAAGGAAACATAATACAGTACAATAGAGCCAATATCTTTGATTCCATAACAGAAACTATACAAACCGTGACTAGTTTGTTTCTTCTTTCCTTGTCATACGTACTAGCCTACGAGCAGATATGTTGTTCCCAATTACTGTGTACCAAATATGTTTCCTCTCCTATAAAACTGTGAGTTATACAGTTTTATAAAAAACAAGACATTTGGTACACAACAATTAGGAACATCAGATCTGTTCTCCTTGAATTATATAGGCAACTATGGTATTCCCTAGAATTCATGCTTAGACGAAAGCTTGTTAGATGTCAAAAAAATTCTATAGTTCTGAAAATCCATAACTTCTCATCTTGCATGGTAAATATCTTTAATTTTCATAGCCTTGAATACTGATGTAGGTTGAAAAAAAAAAATTTAAAGAAAAGAAAAAAGAATACTGATGTAGGTTTAAGTTGTCAGTGAGAAGAAATAGGTAGATGAATATGCAGGTACAATATTGATCACATTGAAATAAAAAAATAAAAAATGATAAGGTTCAACCTCTTGCCATGGCTTTGAATTTTGACTATAGTAGTATAAATGTCGCTCAGTTCTGGTACAAATCACAGGAACAATATTAATCATATATCTTGTACATCTAAAAATCTACTTACACAAATAATCAATTTCGGACTTTGAACTTCTATTTCTTTTGAACTTCTATTTCTCCAATATTTCAAACCATTTGGATTTTCATTCTTTCATAAATTACCATAGATCAGCATATAGAAAATGTTACTTCATTCATATTAAATACTAATACTATATATTATCTATGTGACCTATACTCTTTCCTGAGATGTTATCTTAATTGTTACTTCACAGAAAAGTTAATTTGTTAACGTAGAAACATCTCATAGCTCTGTATGAATGAGACGATCAGGGGATGGCTCTTGCTCATCGTTGTTCGTCACATCATCGCAACCTGAGCTTTTGTGCAGACAGTCTGCAGCAGGCACCACGAACCCAGTGTCGAACCCCATGGCGCAGTTGCAGAAGGTTTTTGCAGTCCCATTTTCCATGTGCAGGTTAATGTTCTTTAGCACAATGTTACGGCATGGTGCTGTGTTGCTGCACGCGAACTTCATGGCATTAGAAGTCTTTGAGGTCCCGATGATGTTTGTGTATACGATGTTACTTATCTTCACTGCTGAAGTCTGAATAAAGTAAATAAAAGACATGAGATATACACAAATATAATGACAATTATAGTTTTGAGCAATCTGAAACTTTTTAAGTTTTTTCATAGAAACAATAATGGTTTTACTGAAATTATTGATCTGTCTATGCTATGCACAAAATCATGTTGATTCTATGACTACTTTGCCTTTTATATACGAAGTTACCTTATTAAGCATATTTGACAACTATGCGAGTGTTAAATCGTGAAATTTATAAACTACATTCTAATAATGTTATAATACTGATAAATCGTGAAATTTATAAACTACGTTCTAATCATGTTATATGAATCAATGCAAAATCAGACTGAAGAGTCTGGAACTACTTTTCCTTTTATATATGAAGTTACCTTATCAAGCATATTTGACTAGTATGCAACTGATAAATCTTGAAAATTTATAAACTACATTCTAAATCATGTTATATAAATTGATGCAAAATAAGACTGAAGAGTAGATCAACTACTTTCCCTTTTATATATGGAGTTACCTTATTAAGCATATTTGACTACTATGCGACTAATAAATCTTGAAATTTTATACTACATTCTAATCATGTTATATGAATTAATCAATGTAAAAACAGTCTGAAGAGTCCTGCAACTACTTTCCCTTTTAGATATGAAGTTGCCTTATTAATCACATTTGAATACTATGCGACTAATAAATCTTGAAATTTTTATAAACTACTTTCTAATCATGTTATATGAATCGATGTAACATCATACTAAAGAGTCCTGCAACTACTTTGCCTTTATATATGAAGCTACCTTATTAAGCACATTTGACTACTATGTGACTAATAAATCTTGAAATTTTTATAAACTACTAATCATGTTATATGAATCAATGCAAAATCTTTTCCTTTTATATATAAAGTTACCTATTTAACTACTATGCGGCTGATAAATCGTGAAATTTATAAACTATGTTCTAATCATTTCGATGCAAAATCAGACTAAAGAGTCTTGCAACTACTTTGCCTTTTATATATGAAGTTACCAATTATCAAGCATATTTAACTACTATGCGACTGATAAATCGTGAAATTTATAAACTACATTCTAATCATGTTATATGAATCGATGCAAAATCAGACTAAAGAGTCCTACAACTGTTTCCATCTTATTTTTGTAGTCACCTCTGCATGATACATTGGAAACATAGCTATCTTAAAAAAGTTCTAGTTGTCCCTGTTACCTAGACCAAGAAAATATAGTTATCTTGTTGACCTGATAATCATCCCAGCTACTTTAATTTGTACATTTCCTTCCATCAAATTATCTTCAATTCTTCTATTTGTTAATATCTTCTAATTGTCGTATATACGAGAAAGAGTGTCCATAACTAATGAAGTTGTACCATACGTGCATGCATGCATACCTGATTCTTGCAACGGACAAGAGAATCACAGTAAAATTGGTCGATGATGATTGGGTTCTCCACATCCACCATCTTGACATTTTTGAATAGTACGGATCTGACATAACCTGATCCCCCCTGTTCAAGCATTGCAATTTTTTGGTCATCATCTATAAAATATATAATTTAGAGGTTGATTGAAACTCTGTTGGTCAATTGAAGTAAAGCACTCTATAACTTGTACTAATAACCTCAACACAATTAGTTTGCATTGCAATTTTGTTACTTACTTGCCAAGTCTTGATTCTTAGACCATTGGTCGTGCCAGTAAGTACTGCTGTTTCCAAGACGATGCCGGTAACTATAGCTGTTGAATTGTCTTTACCAAGGCTCCCTATGCTAACATCAACATATGTGATAGAAATATGGCATTAATACAAAATAAGGCTGCTTATTTATATATTTCCATTGGCTTATGTTAACATAGGCACATGCTAATACATTGATAAATGTACATTTTACGTATATACGTACTTCCACCAGTACATTTATCAATACACCTTTCACCTTAAAATGTGAATAAGATAAATGTGCTGGTAAGAGTACACATATAAAATACATATTTATCAATATGTTATCATGTGTCCTTAGGACACATGTTAAATTATTTGCTGATGTAGAAGTTTGAGTCTTCCTAAGTCTATGACTAGACTATAACTTTTGATATACTTTTTGTGTGTTCATAAAAATTGTGTGAGCATATATGCGCCTTCGGAATAAGGTTATATACCTGATTCCATGTCCCGGTCCACATGCAATATTTTTCATCTTTATCTTCGAGGTGGCATTTACAATTGAGATACAATCATCCCCTAAACAAATTCAGAAAACTTTTCTTATTAATATGTGAAAGAAATTATTTAGAGGTGGCTTTGCAAGTTCTTGGCTTAATCTTAGCTTGCATGTAAAAAATGAGATCGGATAATATCCCCCCAAAAAAATTTATACCCGACCTGTTCCGATCTGACAATTCTGTATCGTGACATCGGTGGATTCACTGATGTGAATGCCATCTGTGTTCGGGCTGTCTCGTGGAGCTCTGATACGAACATCCGATATTCTTATAGTTTCAGACTTAGATATGGTGAAGTGCATCTGCTGTGCATTCTGGATGGTCAGGCCCTTCACCGTTATCGCTGAACTCGAGTCGATGGTTAGTGCCTGCAACATAAGGGTTTGATATATGAGAGCTCGGATTTTCCACAAGAAAGTGAGAAACTGTTAAATCTTCGAGATGGTAAGGTTTGATTTCTTACCATCTTTTAATAATTATTCCCTGCTGTATATAGTTGTGCAAAATAGGTTAAGAAATTCAAGAAAATTTTAACAGAAACTTCATCCACGTACCAAGGCCGGACTTTATACGAGGCCTATGAGGCACTTGCCTCAGGCCCAAAATTTTAGAGGCACCAAATTTATTTTATAGTGTATATAAGTCCAAATTTTTAGAGTGTACATAATTGTTTTTTATAGTGTATGTAAGTCATCTATAATTTTTGACCTTTTAAAAAAAAAATTAAATTCGGACCTTGATTTTGGGCCAAAAATCAAATTCATGGATCGAATCTATAGATTAGAAGTCACGGAAAGATTAGAAGCTACGAAAAATATTAGAACATAGAATATTTTTAGGTTTTGTTTTTGTAGAAAGAGTCATGTGGTTGCCAACTTTTTTTACCTCCCTAATCTATATATTTAAGGCCACGGAAAGAAACCACAGAAAGATTACTCCTGTGGTCGCCGAGTTATTAGAACAAAAAATATTTTTTAGGTTCCTTTTTTTTTGGTAGAAAGTGACCTGTGGCTGCTACAGTTTTTTTTTCTTTTCTAAAAGAACTAATGGTTAAACTCTCCAAATTTGAAACTTTGATTAATTTTTTTATATATAAATTGTTGTTGATTGTCTTATTTGTGGTTAATTTATAACTTATTGAAAAATTATGTTCTTGCCTAACGCATATGCCGAGTTGATTTAGCGGCCGGAGTCGATGAATACCGGTATGTTTTGTTTCTAAAATATATATTGGAATTGGTCATTTTCTATTAGGTGAGCTAATTTATTAATTTATTTTTAAAATTATTATTGAAATATATCCAGTAATACCTCAGAAAATAGTTTATTGAAATATCCAGTAATTGTTGTTGAAATATCTAGTAGTTGTTGTATAAAATATTTCAATGCTATAATTATTGACTTATTTATGGTTGACTTATAATTTAATAAAAAAATGTGTTCTTTTTAATGCCTATAGTAATTACTGCTCAGACGGCCTAGTGGTCGGAGTCGAAGACTACGGATAAGTTTTGAGGGCACCAATTTAAACTTTGAAGGTACCATTTTTAGAGTTCGTCTCAGGACCTCAAAATCTAAAGTCCGGCACTGCTGGCACGTACCACACTCTTTCCTTTAGTTCTTAACAAATCACAAGTTCACCTGGATATATCAAGTTGTTCTTAGTTTTTCCTAGTTCAGACATTGTTCATTTAGTATAAAAATTATTCATCACTATATAGTTGTTAATGATCAGTGTTACAATTGTAGCTAGCTAGGTTCATTTGTGGCATGCAGTTTGGAGATGTCGTACGTACCGTTGGAGCTCCTCTGCATGGCTGAAAAAGAAGACATTAGATACAAAGTGAGAATGCAAAGTCATCAAAGGATTGATAAGAAGGGGGGAAAAATGCATGGTGTACATTACTTTCGTCTTGTTGATCTTGCACGAGGAAGCCCACCATTTGCTGCCGGAGCCATCGATGACTCCGCCGCCATGGAACCTGACACCCTCCAGCTTCGAGAAGACGAGCCACGTTCGCGGTTGCTTCGTGTCCCAGTTCTTGGGCTCGTCGGGAGCTACAATTGTACCACGAACCTGTTCCATCCCGGTTCTTAATTAGTTTCATAATAGAACGTAGACTTAAACAAGATCCAACAGTTGCTACTCCGGAGACGAAGAAGGATGCAAAAATAAGAGGATGTGGATCCCTCGTAAGTATATATATATATATATATATATATATATATATATATATTATTTTTATATATATATATATATATATATATATATATATATATATATATATATATATATATATATATTTCCTTGATCTTGACCAAATTAAATGTTCTTTTGTGACATATTTTTGAGTGGTTTTCTTCCAAAATACCTGGATGGTCAGCCTATCTCCACAAGGCCCTTTGAACTTGGTCGCGTTGACTTTATATTCCCGCCCCTCTGGCACTAGGTAAACGGCATGCTTCAAAGAGCAAGCCTTGTTCCAAGCATCCAAGAATGCCTGCCAAAAATGTACATAATGAAAAATCAAGAACACAAATATTTCTACTACAAAAAATTGTTAAGAATGACACTTTATAGATTTATAGATGTTAGTCATTAACAACTTTATCAATGTTATTAATTAGCATATTTAGCCGTCATTGTTATCCACTTTTGTATTAATTAGTGAACTCACATGTATAGCTAGCTAGGACCTTGTTAGTAATTCGGCGATCAGAAAAAATTTGGTACGACAAAAGTACGAGGATAAACCAGCATAATGCAAATAAAATACGTTAAAAATATCGGTCAAATATTTGACAAATGGAAATATTGGAGTTAGAAACTTCACATTCGTAAATATGTTGTCAATTTGGTTAATTAAACAGGTTTCCACCACGTTTTTTTGTGCGAATTTTTTTAACACTTTATATGGAACCTGTTTTAAAGCTTGACATGTTTAAAATTTACGTATTGATTCGGATCTTTCAAAATTATGAAATAATTCGCGTATAGTACGAGTTTTATTCGGGTGATTGCTAACAATGAGCTAGGATGCATGAGAATTAATTAACCTGGGTGTCATCTGCAACTCCATCTCCAACAGCACCAAAGCTGTCTACGTTCACCACCACTCCTCCCTCCTCCCCCTGCAGGCTTGACCAGAGATGGAACTCCAATTCATCGCCATATCCTTCTAATTCTCCCTCTTCCTGATCACATTTTGCAGATCTCCACAGTTGGACAACATCTTCGACGTCGCCATGAACAGAATTAGTACTGTTCTCGGCACTCACAGCAGTACTGGCCAGCAGTAGTATCATCATAGTGAGGCATGCAACTGCATCCATCATGATCTCTTTGTGGTCGATCTTCTATATTTTATGGGGATCTAATGCATGTATGTACATATATATACAGGGATCGATGGCAGTATGGAGATAGTGGCTTGGCTTGAAAGTGTTGCCAAGGTTGTAGTGCGCAGGGCCGGCCCTGGGGTAATCCGGACAAGTCTTGGGGCTTGGGGCAACCCTCCTATGCTAGGACAACTCCTCCAGGCTCAGCATCATCCCACCAAAGGTCAGGGTTACGGATAACCGTCAGAACCAGTTGATAAAGGTCAAGGGCAACCAAAATCAGCTTCCAGGATAGGACAACCCAACCCTCCGGGCCGGTCCCGGTAGTGCGCGCCGGTCCATTTTTCCCCTCCATTGATCATCTTACATGATACTGCATGCAGGTGTAGACTTGAAGCAAAAGAGAGTTGGCCACTTTATATAGGGACCATCCGGCCCCCCAGCTAAGTTTATGCTTTACTTCTTCCTTGAAATGTAAAACCCACCACTCTGAGAATGGCAACCCACTGAGGATAGGTCCACAGGCTGGCTATATCGGGAAAGTCTGCAGATATATATACGTTATGCATGGAAGCTAGCTAGCATATTTCTTTAATTATATTGGTTAATCATAGGAATAATTAATATATAAAACTGGAAGGTCTCATGAAACCCCCTACTAGCTAGATCTGTGAGAAGAGGCTGTTGGGCTGCATGCAATCAATTTAGTCACAACTATTGAAGTAAGATTGTAAAAATCTATGAAAGAAGATGATGTACTAATTATCACAGGGGTTTTCAACATATAGTACTTGTGAAGATCAGATTCATTTGCAGTATGCATGCATGCAGTACTTGCAGGGAGAAGTACTACTAGTTTATGCAGTATGCTTGTTATTGTGATTAATTAAAAGACTATTACTTAAACTAGTAAATGCACGTGCTATACACGTATAATAACAACGTATAATAAGAATATTATCCAATTATAATTTAATATCTCTTATAACTCATGTGGTTAAGGTGCAAGATATTTTTCTTATTGGGTTTAGTTCAATTTCTCATGTTGACAAATTTAAACCATTTTCAACATTTTTTTACATAATTTATTTTTTTTTAATAAAATGGACCGTGATATAATGACGGCTTAGACGGCTCACTTTTAAGCCGTTTTGAAGCCTCATTATATAGTGGAAGATAAGTATTGTGCTTACACGACGGAAAACCGGCGCAAACAATAACCTTAGTGTCACGCCCCGATTCCGTAGAATCGATAGTCGTCCCCCGGACGTGATGCCGTGCAAGCCTAAGTTGCGCTTGCACAAGGCATAGTCATAAGGTTATCAACAAGAGAATGCGCAGAGTAAATTTAACACACATTATAGAGAAGGAAATTTAAGCTTTATTGATAATGAACATCATTTTACAGACTCGATACAAAGGCGCCGCGCGGACTTTTTACAAACTGACTCCATTACAAAATGAACGTCGACGAGATAGCCATTCCATACTTTTCATCCCTTGATTACAACCAGCATTACAAAACCACCTGGGATGACGGGAAGTCGCTCCATCTGTCTTCTTGGCCTTCGACAGCGGAGTCTTCAAAAGAGGTTGGATCCAAACTTCGGCCGCAAGGACGAAGCTTCAAAACACACGAGCGTAGCCTCCTTTCACGCGGCACGCTCCTCCTGATTTATCGCACCTGTAGAGAGAGCGAGGATCAGTACAATCAACATGTACTGGCGAGTGGCTAATTAGTTTCCAGGCTCTCATTTGGTTCAAGAGTTTAGATAAACATTTACACAACTTGCTTTTCGTGATCTTTCTAACCATCCTAGGTAATTTCATACGAAGCATTTAACAAAATATAACCCAAGTAAGTTACACCAGAATTTCCCTTGGCAGAGCGCGCCGTGCAACATAAAACTTACCATCACCTTCCATGTTAGTTGAATAACGATTTATATCAAGTGTTTGAGGTGGAGGTCACTGGCATTAACTAGCCATCCTGGACATAGCCTGGTAATACGGGACCCTTGCAACGCAAGTAGCGAGCTCCGATGCAAGTTCCCGTCTTACCGGTTGCTTCATACCCAGCTCGGCTATAACCTGTTTCTTCCTAGGCCGAGTCGGTCCCGTGGCCCCGGGTTGCCGCTCGAAGAAACCATCGCCCTTGTCGACAAGTTGTCCATGACCTTGATAGGTTAACAAGGTATATTTGGGGTACCGTTGGGGCTTGTTATGTAATCGATTCATTTAGTTGTTTTGCAGGCCTAAAATAATTCTATCTCTTTTCTACACAATTCATTTTTTTTTCTCTACTCAAACATAGGACTTGTATTTTCCAAGCGAATCATTCAATTTCATTACCATTTCCCAAGTTCTCATTTTTGAAATAGAGGGTCGAGATGAAGGAGGTCAGCCACTCACCTTGAGTTTTTGCTTGAGGCGAGGGACTTATTGGCTGCGCTAGACGTCGCCTACACGATCACCTGAAATCGCACAAGCAACCGATTAGAACACTGTGTTATGCAAGAGTTCGATAGGAAATGCGAGTTCGAAATGTAAACCATGAAAACCATCGAAAATATTTACGAAAACGCATTCAGAAAACCAAAGCCCAAAACCAACGCAAGCGGCGTGAAAAGCAGAGCAACGAGAGGTCTCTCCCGACTCAGCCGCAGAGTCAATCCTTGAGGCGCTACCCGCTGAATATGGGACTTGGTTCCGAAGAAGCCATTCCATAACGTGGAATGGATCTTAATTCAACCGTTCCCGTTCGATCGATTCGATCGATCCCGACCTATCGGTCCCGACCGAGTCGATAGCGACAGTGTTCCTTTCTCGCGCACCCCGTGGACAGACAACGGGGCACGATGTAGGGACGGGGCACTACACCATAACCAACAAAGAAAAAGTTTCGTCCTTGAAACTTAAGAACGGAACCTACCTCTATGAAAATAATGAAGGAAACTTTTCTTTCATCTCTGACTCGAGTTCCCATGTCGACTCTTCCGTCGCATGGTTCCTCCAGAGTACGTGAACAAGAGGGATCACTCGACTTCGAAGCAGCTTATCCTTGCGTTCTAAGATTTGATCTGGCTCTTCAACGTAGGATAAGTCGGACTTTAGCTCCAGCTGGCCAAAGTCCACCACGTGGCTAGGGTCGTGCACATACTTTCGCAGCTGAGAGACATGGAAGACATTGTGCACACCTTCAAGCGCCGGCGGTAGGGCAATTCTATAGGCTACTGGGGCGACCCGCTCGAGTATTTCGAACGGCCCAACAAATCTCGGACTCAGCTTCCCCTTCGCGCCGAACCGAGTAACTCCTCGCATGGGCGACACCTTCAAGAACACATGATCGCCCACCTGGAACTCAAGCGGTCTTCGATGGGTGTCGACGTAGCTCTTTTGCCGACTCTGTGCAATCTTCAGTCTTTCCCGAATTAGCTTGACCTTTTTCACAGTCTGTTCCACCAGCTCCGGGCCGAGTATCTGCCGTTCCCCGACTTCATCCCAGCAAATGGACGATCTGCACTTTCGGCCGTACAAAGCTTCATACGGCGCCATTTGGATGCTGGATTGGTAGCTATTGTTGTATGCAAATTCCGCCAGCGGTAGGTGGACGTCCCAGCTTGATTTGAAGTCAATTGCGCAGAGCCGTAGCATGTCTTCGAGAATCTGATTAACGAGTTCCGTTTGGCCGTCGGTCTGAGGATGGTAAGCTGAGCTGAACTGCAACTTGGTACCCAACGCCGACTGAAGGCTACTCCAGAATCGCGACATGAACCGTGAATCCCGATCAGAGACGATGGATACTGGAACTCCGTGCAGCCGTACTATCTCATCAAGATAAATCTGCGCCAGGCGATCAACGCTCCAAGTAACTTTGATGGCGATAAAGTGCGCTGACTTGGTTAATCGATCGACGATGACCCAGATGGCGTCGTTCCCCCGTGGTGTCTTCGGCAGGCCAACAATAAAATCCATAGTGACGTGATCCCACTTCCACTCGGGAATAGCGAGGTTCTGCATCTCTCCGCCCGGTCGCTGATGCTCAGCTTTCACCTGCTGACAGGCCATGCATTGCGACACGAAGAGCGCCACATCTCTCTTCATCCCGTGCCACCAGAAGGTCGTGCGGAGGTCCTTATACATCTTGGTACTGCCTGGATGCAAGGTATATTTCGCATAATGCACCTCCGACATTATCTCCTTTTGCAGTTCTGAATCATCCGGAACACATAGTCGGCCATTCAATCTCAGCACGCCGGTCTTGTCTTCCGCAAAGTCGGTCGCACTACCTGTCGAAATCCGCTCACGCATTTTCTTCAGGTACGGATCATCCTTCTGAGCGGCCATGATCTTTTCCAGCAAACTCGGCTCTAACTGCAGCTGCGCCAACCGTACATCCCTGAATCGAACCCGAAGATCGATGCCCATTTCTTCTAGATCTTGTAGTAGTCTGCGGTTGATGGATAGCGAGACAAGATATTTTCGACTCAGCGCATCCGCCACCACATTACCCTTTCCCGGAGTGTAGTCGATCGTCAAGTCATAGTCTTTGATCAGTTCGAGCCAGCGTCTCTGTCGCAAGTTCAATTCCTTCTGGGTGAAGAGATACTTGAGGCTCTTGTGGTCGGTATAGATTGCGCACGCCACGCCATATAGATAGTGACACCACAATTTCAACGCGAACACAATCGCCGCTAACTCCAGGTCGTGCGTAGGATAGTTCTTCTCGTGCGGCTTTAACTGTCTGGAGGCGAAGGATATCACCTTGTTTCGCTGCATGAGCACACATCCTAAGCCTTGGCCTGAAGCATCGCTGAATATCTGAAAACCCTCTGGCCCATCCGGAAGCGCGAGTATAGGTGCCGAAATTAGTCGTTGTTTCAGCTCTTGGAAGGAAGCCTCACAGTCATCCGACCACTCATACGCGACTCCCTTTTGAGTGAGGCGAGTCAGAGGCAATGCAATCTTCGCGAAGTCCTTCACGAAGCGTCGATAGTATCCGCCAAACCAAGAAAATTTCGAATCTCACTAGCAGACGCAGGCCGCTTCCAATCAGCAACGGCTTCAACTTTCTTCGGATCGACTGCAATACCTTCGGACGAAATGATGTAACCGAGAAAGGATACGCTGCTTAGCCAAAATTCGCACTTGCTTCGCTTTGCATATAACTCATTCTCTCGAAGTGTCTGGAGCACGGCCCGTAGATGTTCTGCATGCTGCGCTCTGTCCTTTGAGTAGACGAGAATATCATCAATAAAGACTACCACAAATTTATCAAGAAAGGGTCGAAATACCCGATTCATTAGATCCATGAAGGCGGCAGGGGCGTTCGTCAGGCCGAATGGCATCACCAGGAACTCGTAGTGGCCGTACCGAGTACGAAAAGCTGACTTTTGCACGTCGTCTGACTTGATCTTGAGTTGATGATAGCCCGAGCGGAGATCAATCTTCGAAAATACCGAGGCGCCTTGCAGTTGATCGAATAAGTCGTCTATGCGGGGCAATGGGTACTTGTTCCGGATGGTGGCCTTGTTTAGCTCTCGGTAATCGACGCACAGACGCATGGACCCATCCTTCTTCTTCACGAACAACACGGGCGCTCCCCACGGGGAAACACTAGGCCGAATAAATCCTCTGTCGAGTAACTCTTGTAACTGGACCTTGAGTTCCTTCAGCTCGGCGGGGGCCATTCTGTACGGGGCCTTGGAAATCGGTCGGGTATCGGGGAACGTATCGATGCTGAACTCGATTTCTCGGTCGGGGGGCATGCCGAGTAGCTCGTCCGGGAACACATTGGGGAATTCTGCCACAACGTCGGTCTGACCCGCGTTTGCACCATCCTGTCGCATGTCTCGGACGGACGCCAAATAGCCTTCGCACCCAGAATGCAGCATCCGTCGAGCAGAAATTGTCGAGATCAACATGCAGGTCGACGATGCCTCACCACACGAAAAGCAGAATTCAGGCACTCCGGGTATGCGGAAGGTGACCGTCTTTCCGGTGCAGTCTATGGTTGTGTTGCATGGCCCGAGCCAATCCATTCCCAGAATGATGTCAAAGTCCTTCATATCTAGAACTATCACGGCAAGACCAATCTTTTGACCGCCGATACAGATAAACCCGTCGGCACAAGCTAAGTTTGTGAGTATTGGTGTGCCAGAAGGTGTGCTTACGCTAAGGTCGAGATCTAATGATATTACAGGAAATTTGTGCTCGACGGCAAAATCTGCCGATATAAAACTATGCGAAGCACCTGAATCAAATAATACACGAGCAGGCACATTATTGAAATTTAGTATACCTGTCACGACCGTATCTGATGCATGCACTTCATCCCGAGTCTTGGCGTAGACGCGGCCCTAGGCATTGGGGCGACGGTCTTGGCCATTTTGCGGTACGGGTTGATGGGCTCGGGGCGCTGGAACTTGATTCCCTGGACGGTGCTGTTGGGGCGCCATTGGACGGTGCTGTTGGGGCGCCATTGGACGGTGCTGTTGGGGCACCGTTGGGTTCGGCCTGGTCGGACATTCAGCACGATTGTGGCCCTTCTTGCCACAGTTCCAGCATCCATCCTCTGGTATCCGGCAATCGGCGATAGTGTGACCGGGCCGGCGACAACGGATGCAGTAAGGCCATGGATTACGCCCTTGATACCCGCCTTGTTGTCCATTGTTTGGACGCTTGGTCACATTGTTTCCTCCCATGTGGCTAGGGCGTTTGTGATTGTATGTATGCACAGCGCCGGCAGCACCTGGAGGGTATTGGCTTTCAAGGCGGAGGGCGTAGTTGAGAGACTCCCCCATCGTTTTGTATTGCGGAACAGACACATGGGCGTAGATGGATGGTCGTAGACCCACTTCGAACCGTCGAGCACGACTCGCCAGGGAGGGCAGGAATTCTCCAGCAAACTTGGCTAACATGTTGAACTCCGCCGCATACTGCCGCACCGTCATATTCCCTTGCCTTAGCTGCATGAATTCATTTTCCTTATCTTGTCGAACGGCTTCGGGGAGGTACTCGATCTCAAACGTCTCACGGAAGGTGGCCCAAGAAATTGCCGCTGTCTCGTCGTCGCGTCTGATCGCTCGCTTTTGCACGGCCCACTAGTCGTGCGCGTTCGACCGGAGTAGAAGTTGAGCGCATACGACTTTCTTGGACTCTTCGACGCCCAGGAGCTCGAACTTGTCTTCCAGTTCCTCCAACCAGTCGATCGCCAAGGAGGGATCTTTCGTGCCGTTGAAGGAAGTACGGCAACTCTTCGTGAATTTCGACACGTCAAAGTTGGAACTTCTCAGCGCTGCATGTGTAGGCTCGGGTGCCTCCGGATCGACTTCACTTTGTCTGACCGCAGGCTCGGTTACGGCATGTGTTGTCGCAGAGTTGTTGTTGTTGGCCACCACTGTCTGTACAATCTGCTGAAGAGTATCAAGCTGCTTCTGCTGCAACTTGAATTGTGCATCGAATCGGGCCTCGAACTGGGTCTGGCGTGCCTCTACCTCCCGTCGATGTGCCTCCGTCTCCCGTCGATGTTGCTCATTCAGGCGTTGATTCTCCTGAGCTTGTTGTTGTTGCGCTTCCAGCATGCGCAACATCCGTTCCATGGCATCGTTAGAGGGTCCGGGCCTCGAGCTACTCGAGCCGCTCGAAGCACTTTCTTCGTTCAATGCCACGTTCACCGTCGTACCTTCTGGGATTTTGAAGGTAAAAATACATTAGTCATAAAACTTATTACAGACTCCCTCGTATGGAACGACATATCTCATCAACACGAGACCAACGATTTGAGACTAGAAACTCGACACTAGAGGCCAAGGACGTAAAGCCGTGCTCTGATACCATTATGTCACGCCCCGATTCCGTAGAATCGATAGTCGTCCCCCGGGCGTGATGCCGTGCAAGCCTAAGTTGCGCTTGCACAAGGCATAGTCATAAGGTTATCCGAAACACAACAACAAGAGAATGCGCAGAGTAAATTTAACACACATTATAGAGAAGGAAATTTAAGCTTTATTGATAATGAACATCATTTTACAGACTCGATACAAAGACGCCGCGCGGGCTTTTAACAAACTGACTCCATTACAAAATGAACGTCGACGAGATAGCCATTCCATACATTTTATTCCTTGATTACAACCAGCATTACAAAACCACCTGGGATGACGGGAAGTCGCTCCATCTGTCTTCTTGGCCTTCGACAGCGGAGTCTTCAAAAGAGGTTGGATCCAAACTTCGGCCGCAAGGACGAAGCTTCAAAACACACGAGCATAGCCTCCATTCACGCGGCACGCTCCTCCTGATTTATCGCACCTGTAGAGAGAGAGAGCGAGGATCAGTACAATCAACATGTACTGGCGAGTGGCTAATTAGTTTCCAGACTCTCATTTGGTTCAAGAGTTTAGATAAACATTTACACAACTTGCTTTTCGTGATCTTTCTAACCATCCTAGGTAATTTCATACGAAGCATTTAACAAAACATAACCCAAGTAAGTTATACCAGAATTTTCCTCGGCAGAGCGCGCCGTGCAACATAAAACTTACCATCACCTTCCCTGTTAGTTGAATAACGATTTATATCAAGTGTTTGAGGTGGAGGTCACTGGCATTAACTAGCCATCCTGGACATAGCCTGGTTATTGGGACCCTTGTAACGCAAGTAGCGAGCTCCGATGCAAGTTCCCGTCTTACCGGTTGCTTCATACCCAGCTCGGCTATAACCTGTTTCTTCCTAGGCCGAGTCGGTTCCGTGGCCCCGGATTGTCGCTCGAATAAACCATCGCCCTTGTCGACAAGTTGTCCATGACCTTGATAGGTTAACAAGGTCTATTTGGGGTACCGTTGGGGCTTGTTATGTAATCGATTCATTTAGTTGTTTTGCAGGCCTAAAATAATTCTATCTCTTTTCTACACAATTCATTTTTTTTTCTCTACTCAAACATAGAACTTGTGTTTTCCAAGCGAATCATTCCATTTCATTACCATTTCCCAAGTTCTCATTTTTGAAATAGAGGGTCGAGATGAAGGAGGTCAGCCACTCACCTTGAGTTTTTGCTTGAGGCGAGGGACTTATTGGCTGCGCTAGACGTCGCCTACACGATCACCTGAAATCGCACAAGCAACCGATTAGAACACTGTGTTATGCAAGAGTTCGATAGGAAATGCGAGTTCGAAATGTAAACCATGAAAACCATCGAAAACATTCACGAAAACGCATTCAGAAAACCAAAGCCCAAAACCAACGCAAGCGGCGTGAAAAGCAGAGCAACGGGAGGTCTCTCCCGACTCAGCCGCAGAGTCAATCCTTGAGGCGCTACCCGCTGAATATGGAACTTGGTTCCGAAGAAGCCATTCCATAACGTGGAATGGATCTTAATTCAACCGTTCCCGTTCGATCGATTCGATCGATCCCGACCTATCGGTCCCGACCGAGTCGATAGCGACAGTGTTCCTTTCTCGCGCACCCCGTAGACGGACAACGGGACACGATGTAGGGACGGGGCACTACACTTAGCCACGACGAGTAGGAATTAACAAGGCATAATAATACGAACAAACTAACAAGAAGAACAAACACGCAAATTTTAATATTTAATTACTCGTTCGATCAAGTTCGACTCAACTCCACAAAGTAAGAGAATAAATTACTTTATTGAATCAGAGAAATTAATGGCCTCCAAGAACTTTCACTTGTAAATTCTTATTAAAACCTCAAGCCTATCAGCCCTAGGGCATGGAGAATCCCTTATAAGGGATCCTGAATCCAGTCTTAAGTTAGGAACAATTTTGACCGTTGAAATAATATCTTTTAATCTGAACCACACGCAAAATGAAGCAGTCCCGACCCTACTGGTATACTGATAGCATAGTAAAGGGGGAGATTTTAGACCTTGCAAACTTGCTGGAAACTTTGGTGCAGTTACCAATTATACTATATTAGTAGTATAATGCCATTATTCTATTTGATACGTACTCTTTAGATGTAGACAGTCCCACATTGATGTTTCAACTCATCTTGGACTTCTCAGATCATCGGATACGCTCATACCACTCTATATATAGTTCTAGTTGAACTCGAGATATATACAAGAGTAAGTTCATGTCAAGGAAGTCAATACTAAATATCGATCGGTCTTAATCTTAATAGTTTAAATGGCAACCCAAAAAAATATGTTGAACATAGGTCATGGGAAAAGAGAATTAATAACAGAAAAGAGGAAAGATTCTATAGGCAACAATGGTTCTGTCAAGGGATGGGATCCATCAGTAGGGACTACTTACAATTAGATAGTTATATTCCCACCTATGTTGCAAGGACAGGCAAAGAGGTATCTGAGTTCGTATCGTATCCGTATATGTACGACATATGTGACTACTAATTATTGTCCCTGTCTACAGATTATGTGAATTACATACAATTAATCCTCAGTGGGAGCATTCGATGAGTAAATCATGAAGTTTGCAATAGATACTGGATGATTATGTGAACTAACTAATTAGTGAATTGTGTAAATTTCAACCACTCGTATACTGAGAAAAGAAAGAAACTTCTGTGAACTCGAAACAATTACATAAATTATCATCGTCTTGAATAACCTTTCAACAGTGTCATGAACTTGCAAGTTAATTCCAACAATAAGATATCAAATAAAACAAAAACATAATTTACACATATCTTGACCATTGTAAATTGATGTTTTAATTAAGAAGCCAGATTCCTAGATTGGCTATTCATTTATGCATGAAGATATAGGGAGAAGTACTACTAGTTTATCAAAAGTATGCGTGTTATTGTGATTAAAGAGCTATCACCTATAAAAATAAGTTAGTGTAAGGAAGTCAATGTCAATATTAAATATATCTGTCTTAATCCAAATAGTTCAAAGAACAACCCAAAAAGATGCTGAACAAAGGATCATCATATGGGAAAAAGTAATTATAATATATAAAAAAAAGACTCTAAAAGCTACCATGGCTCTGCCCAAAGGATTCATCAGTAGGATTAAACTTGTATATATATAATTATATGATCCTACCTATGTTGCAGGGACACAGAAAAGATATCCACATACATACGAGTAATGCTATAGTTACAACCAAATATTTACAACCCTCTTACAACCACTCACCCATTTTCTTACATGTGGGCCAGGTGGTGGCATGGCCCACATGTCAGCAAATGGGTGAAGGTTGTAAGAGGGTTGTAAACATTTGGTTGTAAACTTAGCATTATTGCATACATATTTTGTGTCCGTATTAGAGCGATATGGGTGACGTACTTATTATACTGTCAGTATCCTGTATATATCCATATCGTCTTCTTATTGTATTCGTGTCCATGTTCGTACAATATAGAACCACCTCAGTCCCCTAAGCTCAGGCTGTAATTTGGCTCCAAAGATGACCTCTGAGGTAACGAAACAAAATTTACTGATATAGTATTTACAATAGTTATATCGAAAATAATATTTTGTCAGCGCTCTCTACCGCAGTCCCATGTGCCAAATCCCCCGCCCCTCCCCCCAAACCATCGGATATCCTGTTTAGCATTGCGTATTTTGGCTACAACGATCTTGTTGAGTTTACATGCGACCTCGTAGGCAATATAATGCAAGTAAAAATTATTGCGCATAAAACAATTATTGAGACGTTAAATATGAATTTCAAAGTTATCCAAACAGATCGTGTATGAAACAACCACCTCTGAGTCCAAATATTTGGGAAGAGAATTTACTGAAAACTGTACATAAGAAAGCGGTACATCATTTGTACAGACAAAGGAACTTTCAGATTAGCTAGAATGCAGTAAATAAGTGACAAATTTGACTCTAGTTCTCAATAACGGCTTACTTCTGTAAATCTACACCCCGGAGTAGCACTCTTAAGGCTCGAGTCTATGACTGATGTCTACTAATCCAAATGTCATCCAAAGATGAGGGACCTCCAACTTGCGCTCATGTTAGACGGCAGATGAACAACATATACTACAATATTGAGACATCCCGAAATGCATCTAGGCTGTTAGCAAGTAGAGCATCAAGGCTAATACTATCGCCACCAACAGTATTCTTCGAGGATGGGGCGGCATACTCCAGTGGACCCAAGGAGTCGGGCTGCATTCAACCATGACAGAAAGGTGGATCAGATTTGACATTGAAATACCAGTAAGGTTGTTTTCATAAGATGAAGTGCAGAAAACATCTCGATGAAGCATCAGACTTACCCAGTTCATGTACAACTTCCTGAATTGGCTAGAGTCCCTATGCGTAGCTTCTGTTGTCAGTTGTAATTTTGGTTCTTCACTCGCAACATTTTTTTCTGTCAAGCTGTGAATCAACAGGGGTGTGTGAGCAACCTATGCCATTTGTATGAAGCAGCAGATCAGGCATGGGTTCTCCATGAGCATCATCCTGTTTATCCTGCAGATCACCACAAAACAAATTTTACATTTTGCATGTTTGTACATCAAGATTTAATTATGTAGACTCCAAAAGCAAGCAGTTTTCTACCGGATTATCAAGCCTCAACAGACTTGAACTGACATTTTCGGTGGATGAAGCGACGGGGGCATCCTTCAATTGAGCAGGGAAAACTTTGCTTGAAGAAGTGATCTTCCGAAATGAAAATGCATTGCAGGTTTCTTCAGCATCCCAAATTGATGACTGAGGCACAGAAGTGGATTGATTTGTGGCTTCTACGCGAGCAACATCAGCATCAAATGTATCACAGTTAACAGCATTGATATTTTCATTCGCTGAGGCTTCAGATAATAAAGCTCCAAAACATATATTAGACAGATCCCACAGATTTACTAAAGTGCTGCCAGATCTCTGATTAACCTAGTTCCAAAGAAAAAGAAAATTGAAGTTGCAGCATAAAACACCTCATATAATTAAATACTTGTAAAAGAGAAAAAAAATACAAATTATTGGATAACAAGTTAAAGAACAGTAAACTATACCTGTGATTCAATTGACTTTTCCAAGGGAACAGGTTCGCCACCATCTCGACTGTATGAACAAACTGCTGAATCATGTCCACGCAGGGCATAAATTTCTATCTTCATGTACAATTTTGTTTTCATTGTAACACTCTATGCCAACAACTTTTGGCTCAAGTTTAGATTACCACCCGTATCTTCAAGAGAGGGAGAGATAAATTTAAGTTAAATGGCTAATCATAATGATGCAGAAACATGTACTCTAAAAATTTGGCAAAACAAGAGGTAGGTATAAACCTTAGGCAGAAGACAGCAGGTCTGCCGATGGCAGCATGCACATCAGCTACACTGGTATCACAGTCCTTCAAACTCCAGCTTATGTAATTTGCTAGATTTTCTACCCGGGCATAAAATGGAAAAAGCATGAGCTCACCGGATGCCATCTTTGAATTACCCCACTTGACATCAAGGTGCTTCACCACCGATGATATTTTCTTTCGAATTCCCAGAGTTAGCTCTAGGTAAGGATTATGTTTATCCTGCAGTTCATGTGTGAATATTGCAGATAGTCGAATTGTGCAAGATATTTGATTCCGACCCAGTGTTCTAAATGGCATCCGCCTAGCCCGCCTAGGCGGTAGGCGGTCTCTCTCCGCACCGCTTTTCGGTAGGCGGTGGAGTAGGCGGCCAACGGAGGTTGAGGCAGCGTAGGCAGGCGCCTAGGTGGAGCAATACCCAACAAGATATTTTAGCCAAAAATGTTTTGTAAGCATTATGGGTCTACGGTTCACTTTTACAAAACTAAAACTTTATAAATCTTCGTTCTACAACTTAGTTATGCATGGAACACCCTTAAAGTATGATTTTGCAAAAAACAGTGATAAAATAGTAAAAAATGTTCAAAATGTATCGACCGCCTATGCGGTAGGCGGACTCTCTCTGCCGCGCACCCGCCTACCGCCGTTTAGAACCTTGTTCCGACCGCAAAACTACTTTTAATCAATACCCATATGACTCTCCTTAAGCACTGGGCCTAAATCACAGCTCATAAATTTGTCCATGAAGAATTTACCTTCTCCAAACCTTCGCGAGTAAGTTCATCTATTGGAAACAGCTGAAGCTTAAACTTTTGAAAGCATTGTGAAGACTGTCCTGGTGCCGACGAAGG
>JANAVB010006199.1:7520414-7547914 GCA_029216955.1 Iris pallida | reverse complement strand
AAAAACACAGTATCCCGTAGTAGACATTCTGTCGTCTATGCAGCTCGCCCAGTCTGCATCACAGTATCCCTCAACTTCTATGCGTCCATTCTTCTTGAACCATAGCCCCTTTTCCGGCATTCCTTTCAGATATCTCAAGATCTGAAATACTGCTTCCATATGACCCTTTCTTGGATCATGCATGTAACGACTCACTACACTCACCGCAAATGAGATATCAGGGCGAGTGTGTCCCAGATAAATCAATCTCCCTACAAGTCTTTGATATCTTTCACGATCAACAGGCTCTCCTGCTTCTGCTCCAAACTTACACTTCTGGTCAATTGGAGTGACGGCTGCTTTGCATCCCAGCATCCCTGTCTCCTTCAGCAGATCTAGTGCGTATTTTCTTTGTGATAGAACAATTCCATGTTCGCCTTCACACACTTCGATACCTAGAAAGTACCTCATCGCTCCTAAATCCTTCACCTCAAACTCCTTCGCGAGTTTTGACTTCAACTTAGTGATCTCGACTTCATCATCACCTGTGATCACTATATCATCCACATATACAGCAAGTATAGTGATGTGGCCTCTTGCATGCTGGAGGAAGACCGTATGATCTGCATTTGTTTGACGGTATCCCATGCCTGTAACAGCCTTTCTGAATCTGTCAAATCAGGCTCGAGGAGATTGCTTGAGCCCGTATAGCGACTTCTTCAATTTACACACCTTTCCTTGCGACGTCCCTCCATCTGATTTCGTCGCGTAGCACCCTGGCAGGAGCTCCATGTATACTTCTTGTTGCAGGTCCCCATGAAGAAAGGCATTCTTCACATCCAGCTGGTATAGCTTACACCCATAGTTCGCTGCAATGGAGACCAGAGTTCTCACGGTGCTCATTTTTGCTACTGGGGCAAACGTCTCATCATAGTCTATGCCATATGACTGTGTGAATTCTTTTGCAACCAACCTCGCCTTGTACCGCTCTACTTTTCCTTCTGGCGTCTCTTTCACTGTGTACACCCATTTGCATCCCACAGCTTTCTTCCCTTTGGGTAATGGAACCAGCTCTCGTGTCTTATTTTTCTCCAGTGCCCCAATTTCCTCCATCATTGCAGCTTTCTACCTTGGATCTTTCTTTGCTTCCTGCCAACACTTGGACAACGAAGTAGAGTCTAACGATGTAATGAAGGCTCGATAATTCGAAGAAATATTAGAATAAGACAAGAAGTTGACAATGTCATGTTCGTAATCATCAAAACGAGCAGGAGCCTTACCCGCATTGATGCGAGAAGATCTCCTTAAGGGAGCAATAGGTGGTGGAGAGATCATACCATCCGAGTCGGAGAGATCCGCATCAAAATCCGAGTGATTCAGTGCGGGGGCAACATCTTCAAGAGTTGGAGCAGGAGTAGACGAGGGACTTGGTACAGTAGGCACAGGGCACGGCATAGGCACAGTACTGGACTTCTGTTGTCTCCTTATGTAGACTTGGAGCTCATTTTCCCTTGTCTGCTGCTCCCCCCTGCGTAACATATGTATCTTCTTCTTCATTCTCTGTATCTGAGTCACTGTGCTCTCCCTCTTTCGTCCAGTTTTCTACAACCGGACACGGAACCGATCCGACGACCACATTTGGGCTTATTATCTCCCCCTCACATCTAATACCATCTGTGTTAGGTGTGTCACCAAATGCTGAACCTTCATCCGAACCATAGTATGGTTCGAGTTCTCTGAATGTAACGTCCATGCTTACAAACATCTTCCGCTCGACTGGACTCCAACAGGCATTTGTCGTGTAACCGACAAAGACACATTTAACTGCTCTAGGATCCAGTTTGCCAACGCCTGGCCTATTATCTTGGACAAAGCACACACATCCAAAAACTTTCGGTGGAACAGTGTATGTAGTTGCCCCAGTAAGCATCTCCAACGGTATCTTCCAGTCCAATACTTGAGATGGCATTCTGTTGATGAGGTAAGAGGCCGTCAATATAGCATGCCCCCATAAGTGTTTCGGGACATTCATAGCCAGCATCATCGTCCGTGCGACTTCCAGCAGGTGTCTGTTCTTTCGTTCAGCCACACCATTTTGTGCCGGAGTATAAGCACATGAAGTTTGATGTAGTATTCCATGAGTGGAAAAATACTCAGCAACCCTCTTATTAGTATACTCCGTCCCATTGTCAGACCGAAAACACTTAATTTTAGCGCCATATTGTGTTTCCATCCGGCGATGAAAGTCCCGAAAGGCCTCAAGGACGTCACTTTTATTCTTCATAAGGTAGACCCATGTCACGCGGGTATAACAGTCAATAAAGGTGACGAACCATCGAAAACCGTTAATTCCGGTTGTAGGACAAGGGCCCCATACGTCCGAATGTATCATGTCAAAAGCAGCTGAACTCCTATTCCCCGAACTCACATACGAGCTTCTGGTATGTTTTCCCAACTCACAAGCATTACAAAATAACTTCTCTGTATTAGCCCTTTGATATAAGGACGGATACATTCGACTAATAACTTTAAAAGAGGAATGACCGACACGCTGGTGGTGGAGTAGCAAGTCGGCTTCAACACTGCGACAGGAAGTTTCTGGTTATGCGTCTGCTACCAAGGATGCCAATGCGTTGTCCAGTCCAGTCATGTCTAAATACCACAGCCCCTTATACCATGTGCCAGTCCCAAGTCGTCGTCCTGTCCCCTTCTCCTGAAAAGTTACCGTAGGAATGTCAAAGGAAACAGTACAGTTAAGATCAAGTATAATAGCACTAATTGATAGAAGATTGACAGGAAAAGACGGAGCATGTAAGACATTGGTTAGAGTGATGGAAGGGGTGCATGCGACAGTGCATTTACCCATTACAGGGCTGGATGTACCATCAGCGGTCTGAATACTCTCCGACAATGGTAGGTGAGTATAGTCCTGAAACGTACCACGGGATCCCGTGACATGGCGAGATGTCCCAGAGTCCATAATCCATCCTGGCTGATGGACAGATGCAAGAGCACGTGCAGGATTACCGGTGCTGGTTTGGGCAAAGCAAGTTATGTGATCCCCCGAGGTAGAAGACACCCAGGACTGTCGGCCGAACCCAACTTTGTGCCTCGCAACTTCTCAAGGAACTCCCGCTCAAGCGGGATTATTTCAGCCAGTTGATTCTCGCCCCCTTCCTCCGCCAGATTTGCTTTGTGTCCTCCCCTTCTACCAGCATATCCTCCTCTACTACCACGTCGGCCTCCACGACCCCGTCCTCGATCATTAGACTGATTTTGCAAGGGTTTTGGACAAAATCGGATGTAATGTCCGGAGTCACCACAATTGTGGCAAACACCACCTACAGACGGAGGTTGGTTGAAGGCAGCAAGGGCAGACTTTTCAACCTCGGCTTGCTCCCCCTGGTAGGAGCCCTTGTTGGGCATCAACTTCAGGCGAGCTTCTTCCTGTGTCATGACGGTTATAGCTTCTTCCAAGGTCGGAAGCGTGGATTGGGATAGGAGGATATTCCGTCTTTGCTCAAACACAGGTGTAGTCCCTTCAAGAATTTCATCATACGCTGCCGCGAAATATAAGCCAGGAACGTCTGAAAGTATTTTGCGAATGCCGGTTCGACTTGTGCATCTTCCATCCCAAGAGGATCATAATGATCCAGATCAGACCAGTACTTCTTCAACAGGGTTGCGTACTCAGAGATGGTACGTTCGTCTTGGGCCACCCTATCGAGTTCATCTTGCAGTTGAAAGACCCGCATATGGTTGCCCAAGCCGGAGTACATATCTTTTAGAGTTCGCCATATATCAGCAGCAGCCTCCATTGCCTCGACATTGCCCGACACCTGGTCGGTTAATGAGGCAGTCAACCACCCAGCCACGACGTTGTTGACAATCTCCCAAACAGCAAACTCCTTTGCGGAGTGATCGGCTGACGCCTTGGCTTGGCCAGTGACATAGCCAACCAAGCCACGTCCCTTCAGCGTCTGCATCGCCTGCCGCGATCACTTCAAGTAGTTGGATGTTCCTTCCAACTTCGTCTCCAGCTTCTCCAGCTTTCCCATTTTGTAAGGTGACGGATCCACATCAGTATGGATCACACGTGGGGTTGCCTCGGTTAATCCCTTTGATAAGATATCATCAACCAAGGCCTTTATCTCTTCGGCCGTCAGTTTGCCACTGATTGAATCCATGGCTTCTTCAACTGTGAACCCTATTCATCGTCTTCTTCGTCGTCTTCGACGTCGGAGTCGGCAACTTCGGAGTCTGCAACTGCAACTTCGTCGTCTTCATCGTCTTCTTCGACGCCACAGACGTTACGAATGCGCTACTAACTTAGCCAGCACCGGCGCGCGCATATAAAGTGAACACGTCAGAACACCAGAGAAGACATGATCAGTCTCTGTATAGATCCCGATGTGAAGAAGGAATAACAAATAAAGCATTTGTTAGTTCCAAACGGCGTAAGCGATGAACAGAGTTGGTGCAAATAAAGCATTTGGCAGCCGTCTGTCTTCGAAATACGCCTTTTTTAAAAAAAAAAAAAGAGGACGGCTAGGGTTTGTAGGAGATGGAAAGGCTAGGGTTAGACATGGTGGTGGCTAGGGTTAGGGTTTTGGAGGGGGGTGCCGCTGGAGGTCGGGAAGGGGGGGTGCTGCTGCTGGTGGTCGGAGGGGGGGCTGCTGGTGGTCGAGGGGGGGCTGCTGGTGGTTGGGGGGGGGGGGGCTGCTGGTGTAGGTCGGCAAGGGGGGGGGGGTTCGGCAAGAGGGAGCTGCTACTGGTGGTGGGTCGGCGAGGGGGGGTCGGCAAGGGGGAAAAAAATTTGTTTTTTTTTGTGGAGAGAGAGAGAGGGTTATGGCTCTGATACCATGTAGAAAATAATGGTTGGATAATTTTTATTGATGGACTACTTCACTACTTATAGGGAGTCTAGCTCCTCTACATACTCGATATTCCGATGTGGGACTAAAAGTCCCTTATTGATTCTCAACAATACCTGTCCAGCTGATATGCTCTGCTCATCTACCTGTACTAGCATTATCAAAATACTGCAAAGCATGGGAAAAAAACTCATGATACATAAGAAACTTTCAATATTCTGAAGACCGAATTTTCCAATATAGGAAGTGCAATATCATTTTCTCGAAACAGTTTCAAACCATTTATTGGTATATCATTCTTTTGGGAGAGGAAGAATGGGATCAATGAGATCCAAGCCAAATTTCATTAATGTAAGTTTGAAAAAAAAAAAATTAGTACATATCCCAAGGATATCACTGATATAGTATTACATGATGGATCTGACATTCTATAACATTCTATCAGCCAAGAACTATGCATTTGGAAGGGGTGCAAGAGTCATTACCATAATACAAAGTTAAGATACCTTCAGTTACTCAAAAGCATTTCATATAATACATATGCCATAGTAAAATTATTTAGGGCCTATACAAGACATTTTAATAACCATGCATTAAGAAGGTGATGATAAACATCTGAGCTTGTTCTGAGCCTCTAACTTGGCACATGGTTGTCTACCCCGAAGGATCCCATTATACTGCTTTGGATTAACATAGATAGATGGGTCCATCCTTAGCAGGTTCCAGACTAACCTAGCCTCCTCTGTCCCTCGGGACCAACAAGGGGTAGTACAGGAATATTCACATGTTGTCCATCGACTACGCCTTTCAGCCTGATCTTAGGCCCTGACTCACCCTTCGTGCACGAACCTTGCGGAGGAACCCTTAGGTTTTCGGGGCATTGGATTCTCACCAATGTTTGCATTACTCAAGCCGACATTCTCGCTTCTTTCAATTTCTTATTTTACTATGTTCAACTCTATGTATTCCTCTATCCGTAGAGTACAAATGGCTATAACAGAGTTTCTGTTATTTGTATCGAGCATCCATTTCAAATGCATATCCTATTTTTGTGCAGCAAGGTTATGAAAATTCACGAGAAGCAACGGGGCGAATTGTATGTGCCAATTGCCATTTAGCTAATAAGCCTGTGGATATTGAAGTTCCACAAGCTATACTTCCTGATACTGTATTTGAAGCAATTGTTCGAATTCCTAGGGAACACGAAAAGACGATGTCACTGGTAGCACTTGGGGATGAATACGTTCTTAAGGAAGAGACTTTTAGGAAAAGGTTTTAAGTTCTGTGTAGTTGTGCATTCAGGTTCATTCAAGCAACGCTTGGATCCAGTCAGGAGTCCAATTACAACAACAACAATTACGAAATCTTTATCCCAAATTCTTGGGGTCGACTGGTTACGAGTTCAATTGATAAATCAAATATAAACATTATGAAGCAATTCTTTCTTATAATATGTTCATTTAAGGTAGCATGAATTTTGAGTTCTTGCTAGTATCATGAGTTTCTTACAAGGCAGGAAAAACCACTGATATGCTCTGCTCCAGTAAAGGTAGCATGAATTTTGAGTTCAAAAGAATTGACTATTTTATGTTTGAATTGATGGTCAATTTATATCTGAAACAAGTTTGAATTATGAGCTAAAGAAGTCTCGAAAGAGATGAATAGAGCGTGCTTTTTGGTGTCTTTGAAAACCTAAAATGAAACAGATCAAATCCTCATGTAACCTGGCCATGTGTTAGTATCATCATTGTTGATCATTCAAAATGAAACAGTAAATATCATGTGTCTACCTTACGATGGACCATCCAGAAATACAATACAATGGATACGTGACCTAACCTGACGACATATTGATAGCCACTGCATAGACGAGAAGTATTTTTTACATCAGTTCTGGTAGCCGAGTTATTGTCAACCATGTTTTTCCAATAGCGTGCATCCTAGATGTATCTTTTAGATAACCAGTGTGTTCAAAACCATAAGCTCCTAGGTTGTACAATTAATGTAATATGTGAAGTTTATACGACTTATGCACTAATCAGGATTAAATGTGTGAACCCCGCACTGTTGGAAAAGTGTCCAAGTTGCAATAATTGAACTCTCTTCTGTACAAGTCATACCCAAAAGCTCGAGCTGATAGTTCGCGATCAACAAACTATATAAATACAACCTAGCAAATCTATAGTTACAGTTGTTTTCTGTCTAATGGAATTTGGTCTCGTTTGGTACACTGTAATGTAACCATAATCGTAATGTAATCAAATGGAAAAAAAAAACTATTACATTACATTACAGTGTACCAAAGGAGTTGGAAAATGATATATGGCCCGCGGGCTGTGACCGCGGGCCACGTGTCGCGATCCAATTGCTCCCTCTATTTGCTTAGGCCCGGCCAAAGGGACGCTGACATGTGGCCTGCGGTCACAGACAACGAGCAACGTAGCAGCGTCGTTTGTCTTTATAATTGGAACTGAGTTTTTCCGGCACTCAACTTAATGATTAAAGACTACATATTATAGCTGCAAGATTATTAGAGCATCTCCAACCCTATTGTGAATTTAGAAAAAATGGTTACCACATAGGAATGACAAACTTTCATTCCAAAAATGCTTCTCCAATGCAAATGTAGAATAAAACATGAAGTTGACATGGCAATGACATGGCAAGGAGAATGTGAAGTTGGTTGTCTAGATCTAGACAATGCACTTCACAATAACTTTGTCTCCACATCATCAATTATGAATAGAAATATTTATAAAAAAGTTGAAGAAGTGGAGGAGTTGCCTTGGAAATTGGAAAAAATAATTTTTAATAATTTTTATTGTCTCCTCAATACTTTTGCATTGGAGAGAGTTTTGTTATCTCATTTTCTTTTGAGATATAATTTTGCCACATAAATAAGACATTGTCTTGTGGCTCATGTCACATAGGAGCCACCTAAGACTCACAACACTTAACAAGACAATAGGGTTGGAGATGCTCTTAGCATCCTACATGCAATATGTTGGATTTAGTTTTTCCAATTTGGGAGCAGCAAAATTTATGGCTTTAATTAGGGCATAACCCAAAATCTAATCAATTCTTTGTAACAAAAAAAAAAAAAAGGGCTAAAAACGCCACAGATCGATTTGGGAACACCAAAACTTAGCCGACCATAGGAAACATCGGCAAGCGAGCAAAGAGAGATTGAAAAGAGCTTACAAAAAAAAAAAAAAAAAAAATGGGAAACTACAAAAGTTCAAAGAACTTACTTCTCCGTCCTTCTTCACCTCTGGAGATGAAGACGAGAACACCAGAGAGAGATTTCTCTCTGGAGATGAAGCATCAAAGAGAAATTCCTCTCTGGAGATGAAAAAAAATAGTTGCAGTGAGACGAGAACACCAAAGAAAGAGAGACGAAAATATTTCGGAACCCGCCTGGGCTCCAAGGTGTCCCGCCAGATTTTAAGGTGCCCGCTTTCTTTAATTTTTTAGGAAATTTTTTTTAAGGATTATTTACGCTAATGAGTACCCTAAATTTATAATACAGAATATTTTTACTTTTAAACTAATTACACTGATCATTCCCATATATTATATTTATAATAGAGGGTAATCCTACTTTAATATAAAAATAAAAGTTATAACACTAGTTACTCCTCTCTTTTTTCTACATGGAGAAGTGGTCAATGTAATTAGTATAAAAGTATGAGTACCCCGTGTATAAAATCCAAAACTTATGAATAGTTAATATAAATAACTTTTTTTAGCTATCTATAAACCTTGTTAAAGGTCGAATTTATAACATTTATCATGAATAGATGAAAAAAAAAAAGATTTACAACGTTTAAATACACAAAACGTTGTTATCATAAACATTTTACAACGTTCTCGTTAGAAATATTGTAAAAAATCTAACTTTCTACAATATTTTTAAAAAAACATTGTAAACAAAACATTGTAAAATGTGGTTTTATTTCTTGTAGTCTTAGACAAAAAATTTCTTTTAAAGCATATGGACCCAGTCCAATATCACACCTCACAGGCCAACTCTAGTTCAGGTCACACTATGTTCTCAACAAGTTGTATCATAGCCCAATGTTACGAGACTGTTTGGACGGTTATAATTAGTTCTAAACATATTGTGTTGAGCGTCCATATACGTATAATCGAATTATACGTGCTATTATCTCAAGGTGGAGTTAGGAACATCCTCCATAAGATGATTTGGGTGTCAGACATTCGCAAGAAGGCAGGTTGGACCTAATGTTTGAAGCAACTACGAATTGGTTTCAAAGGTGGGTCCGACACGTCTAAGGTGGAGCAAGACGTTGTGGTTGACACATTGTGGTGGTGTGGATGAACATGTCGGTTTGGTTCTGTGTTCGAATACTTCAAAGGTGGATCTTATACATCCAAGGTGGAGGTAGACGTTGTGGTTGTCAAACAATAATGGTGCCGATGAACATGTCGGTTTGATTCTGTGGTTGAATAATCGAGATAATAATTTTTTGGATCTCCAAAGTGCTCAACTGGCATAAACGAGTAAAGGTAGCCAACGTGCTTGATTGTTTGGCTAACTAAAATGAGCTAAGTTTGATATTATTGGATTGTATAGCATTTCCGATTGAACACCCAAAGGTAATGGCAATGGAGTTTCAGGTATGAAGTGGGATCACAAGCTATAGATAATTAGAATTGGTTCAGACATAACATGGAAATTTTCTTCTAGGCTTATTTGTAACTTAATACTCTCAACTATTTCAATTTTTTAAACTTAATATCCTAAATTTTTTACTCAACTATTCAGATTCTCTCGGAGCTTCTTGGTTTAGGGAACGGTTTTCTCCCTTCTTTTTTTTGCGTCGGCTGCATAGCTAGTTGCTACTAGAGGAGTAAACATTGCTGCTTAGATGGTGGTGCATTTTGCATTCTATATCTATGAAGTGTTTGCTGCGTACATGATTTAGGTCAAATTCATGTTTTGTGGTATGCTTTTGCTAGTGCATTACCAACCTTTTTATCCTTCATGCTGCAGAGTTGTGGTTAATTATGACTTCCCCATGGTAGTGGAAGGCTCTATGTTCACAGGATTGGTAGGACTGGCAGAGCAGGTGCCGAGGGAGAAGGTTACATATTTGGAGAGTGTTATGCAGGTTTGGACCGCAGTTCTGACCCACATGTCACGTATTGTCCCTCCATTGGAGTAGAGCTGCAAAAACATCGGGGTGGGCCCAGTGTAGTGAGGGGGGCCAGTAGGGAGTGACACGTCGGCGCACGGACACGTGTACGGTCACCCCTACAGTCAAAAAAGAATTTCCGTACATATTTTTCTGTGATCAGGATTCAAAGTACCCATCAGATCTTGTCAAAATTCTGGAAGGAGCTAGTCAGCAGGTTACTGGGGAGTCGAGGGACATGTAATAGCTACAGTCGCAGTGCGTATGGTGATCAAAAGCCCTCTTTTGATAGGTATCTCTATAAAACCAAGTTACATTACTGTCTTCTGAATTATTTCTAGGTCTCGATTAAAATAATTCCATTATTATAATGATGCTTTTTAGGTTATACTTTGTTCTTGACTTTGCTATGTAGTCCAAAATGGTCTTCCTTTATAACTTTGTGTTGTCTTTTCAACAACTATATTGCTTGGCAATGATATAGGTTCTCTACTGATGATAAACTTTTTTTGTTAGTCATCTAATATCCAAATCAACAAATCCTAGTAAACAAACTTCGCAGTATCGGCCTGATCCGATACGGTCGATACCGATACGGTTTGGCATGTCCCGATACCGACCGATATTCGATACTAACCGATACCAACATTTGGGGTCTATTTTCGGTCAATTCAGCAAAAAAAAATTGAAAAAAAAGGCCAATCAACAAAGGATGTAAAAGCAAAGTAAAGTTGTATAAGCATTTAAAAAAAAAAGTTATCTATCACGTGTAAACCAATCGACAAGGTGACTACTATTTCATTCAATTTCAAAACTAATAAGAAACAACATAGGAAATACTTAAGATTATGCCTAAATGTATAAAATATTTCTTCTAAAATGTTAATAATTATTTTGCTTTCCGATAACAAAAAATCCGATACTCCGATCCGAAACTGCCGATACCGTCGATCCCGATACTCATAGGAATGGTGCGATACCGATTACGATACCCATACTGCGAACCTTATTGTATAGGTGCCTTTTATCCTGCCATTCACTTATAACTGTTGGTGGTTCTGCTGATTGGTTTATCATGGACTTGATGTAGATTTCACAAATTGCCAAGTGTAGCATCTGCAATTTGGTGTTCTTACCACCAATGGATGTCTTCTTCTTTTTCTTCTCCTCAACTCCTATCAGAATTAGGAATAATCCGCTTCCATTCATCGTAGAATTTAATCCACCTAGACAGAATGCGCTATGTCTCCACGTGATGACCACTAGAGACATGGCAGTGCCTTCGGTTTCTTACTAATAAGCAATTTCCAATCTTGATTTGTCTTGGGGAAACAGTGCTTCAATAGAATATTACTGCAGTAATTAATCACTATAAATATAGGAATTGAAGGTTAGGCAGTTGAATCCCAGAAGGTCTCCTTTGCATTTGTCTTTGTTACTCAACTTATTCTTAGCTGATCATTTCCTCATGCAATTGAACATATATTTTAGGCCTAGCTACAAGTATTAGCCCATGAAAACATATTCATGTTTTCTATTGAAAAGCAACTTAGATTGCAGTTATGGAGGATAAGTTACCAAAACATTTCTTAAGAAGGAATCATACTTAAATGCAAGCTTAATAGCACCTGAACCAAGTTTAAAGTCTGTTAATTACATCTAACTAATGGCAGGCTTTAATATTGTGATTTATTGAGAAATTACTATATTCACCTATCAATAAATTCTAGAATTTTGCTGATTTCTGAGCCAAAACAACTTTGTCCTTTGCAAACCAATCATTTGTTATGTTCCCTTGCCCCTCACTTCCATGAAAATTCTCTTCATATATACAAGAATTTTAACAGTCACAACACTGAGTTCTTTGGACCCTTGGATCACATGCCAAATCAACGGCCATTATTCCACAAGAGTTAGTTTATATTCCTACGCTTAGCTTTCATTAGGAACCTCTCTCTCTCTCACTCTTTGTTGCTATGGATTTTGGTTGCTACAATGGTTCACTCTCCCTTGAATCTTCTATAACCCCAAATGAGTTTTATGACCTACACCACATCTTCTATGACAACTCCAATGGCTCTCTCTATGATCCTCCGGGCCTTGTCGAAGCCTTCGTGAAGCCTTTCGGGGAGTTCAGCACCGCGGAGAGCTATGACGAAGCTCAGTCGAAGGCTACAACGAGGCTCGAACCGGCAATGACCGGCTATCTCAACGGTAGCTCCTCTTCTTCGTCCTCCCCGACTTCTTCCTGGATGATGACTTACGATTTCGGAAACTCGGATGGTCAGCTCTTGGGTCTGGCTCCTGATCAATGTAGGTTCCTATATGATCAGGGAGCAGGTCACTTGAACTTGAGCAACAACAATTCTGTGGCGCCCACGGAAGCAAATGGTGGTAGGGTTAACAAGAAACCTAATGTGGTGAAAGGGCAGTGGACAGCTGATGAAGACAGGTGCCACATTTTTACTCTCTAAATTCCTTTTTGTCGCGCTTCCCGAAGTTGATATTCTTATTACTAGTTAAGTTGTAAGAATTTACTGCACAAGTTTAATCGTTAATTTTATTTCTAAAATAATTTGTTGTTTGGTGTTTTATTTTTATTGTAGATTGTTGGTCACACTGGTCCAACAGTACGGAATAAGGAGATGGTCTCACATAGCTCAAATGCTGAATGGAAGGATAGGAAAGCAATGCAGAGAGAGATGGCACAACCATTTGAGGCCAAATATCAAGGTTAATTTGCCAATTATTTTTACATCTTGATATATCGGACATATACCTAACGAAGAACATCGACTCGTATCCTGATCTTTTCCTTGTTCTTTTGGAATTAATAGATGGAAAAATGATAACTTAGCAACTTTAATAATTCCATATGTTATATATGTTTGATAAAGATCATCTACTTATTTACCGCGAAAACTTATATTATAACTTTTTTCACTTTTACCAAAATTAGATAGAGACCCAAGTAATATGTAACCCTAACAAGGGATACAAATTAATTAGGGCTACAATTTTTTTCCCCTGTGATCTTAATTTGTATTGCGATTTGTAAATTAATATTACTAGGTATAACCATAATTCATTCTAATCACTTGTACAATTTCTAAACCTTTTTCAATGGCTGATTTATAATTGTTTATAATTGTTCTTTTAAACCTTTAATTAGTGACTGATGGCATCTCTTAACCCTATATTCCATGGATCAAGAAAAATAAAAAAAGGAAAGTGATGATATCTGTTGAAATTCTCAATATGTAGTCAAAATGTGGTAATGGAAGAAACAATTAGATGATGTAGTCGGTACCAGTTTTAATCATTCCTTGTTACTTTCTACATGATCTTCTATATATTGAGGCTTGGTCTTTTCTAGAGTGTTTATAGAACTTATTGATAACCAAATGGGTGTCCCCTCCTATTCTTCAATTTTAAATTTCATACTTAGAAGAGTACTACTATTGTATATCGTAATTAAGTGTCTACAAGGTTTAGCATTGTAAATGGATGATATATTCTGAAAATTAGTACAATTAACTTTGCATTGTTATGATTATAATCGATGCAAACTATCTTATCTATGATTGCTACGACTATCATTGCTGCAAATTCTTAGTATATTTTAGATCAATGTTATGTATCTTTTTTGTAATTTTCGTGTTAGTACTCCCCGACATCTGCCTAAAGAACACTTCTGAAAGATACAAAGTAGTCCGACATTAACTAGGTTAGTTGTGGAAATAAGTTGATTGAAAATTTTGTTACTTATCAGTGCAGTGCAGCTGTGCAGGCATATAATAGATTTTGTTTTAGGCTATGAAATTATTCCAATTTTTCACATAAACAGAAAGATTCATGGATGGAGGAGGAGGACAGGATCTTAATTGAAGCCCACTCCGAGATAGGAAACAGATGGGCAGAGATTGCGAAGCGTCTTCCTGGAAGGACCGAGAACTCGATCAAGAATCGCTGGAACGCAACCAAGAGAAGGCAATTCGCTAGAAAGAGGCGCAGTAACCCAAAACATCCCAGATCAGGGACCCTCCTGCAGAACTACATCAAGAATTTAGCCATTGTTTCAGAAACACAGGCAACAATCAGCAATGCAGCAGCTCTGGTTACGAGCACGCAGACAAAGAGTCAAGTTACGGGTACTCTAGCAACCAAAGGTACTGACAACTTGAAGAATAATTTCGTCGAAGTCCCAGACCTTCTCCTTGACAGGAAAGCCACAGTATCATATGACGTTACGCACATCTTGGAGCAACTTGGAGGAAAACGGCAGGTTGAGATGGAAACGGGACACTGGGATGCAACGGTGTCGTCGCATACTACACTTACTGTGTCATCTGAGAATGTGAAGAAGGAAATGGATTTGATGGAGATGATGTCCCAAAATAACAGTTACTTCCAAAACCTCCCTTGAACTTCTTATAAGTACCAAGAGCTCTATGTTTCTTTTAAAACCCTTTAAATTTCCATAGCTAGCTTTTGTGTATACTTGACTATTAGTTGTTGAATTAATTCAACTGTGTTAGTTTTGATAGCTGAAGAAATTACTTAATCTTTCCTAGTACTATTGCTGAAAACTCTGCAACTACAACCTCCCATAAAGTTTTCATTAACTCAACAGAATTAATCTTTTCAATACTAAATTGGAAGGCATATGTAGTTGCAAAGTACCTGTACAATTTCATATTAACTTCCAAGTCATTTTGAGCTAGTCAAGCAAAATGAAACATGTATTTTCAAATCAAGTATCTATTTTCAAACTATTACAATTGTGGAAATCGAAAGTAACTTATTATCTCCTCAGTCTTGATTATTTCCAAAATGTCACAGACAAATTTCAAGTTATACATGAGTTTCTTTATTAGAAGCTAATTTCTTAGTTTCCTTTTGTTTTTAATATGAATTCAAAAATAATAAATATAATATATAATCTAAAATCTTGTGAAGAACATAGAATCATTCGCATGCATTCAATGTAGTCGAATAATTGACTAAATAAGACACAAAAAGTAGTGAAATAGAAATGAAAACAATTGGTGAAGTCAACAAGCAACATCAAAATTTCAAAAAAAAAAAATGCAACAAATAAAAATCAACTACTCTAACTTGCAAGAATAACAACATACAACAAAGGGACATTTCTATATATAAAAAATCTGAAAGTACATGATTGTTATTCCCTTGTCACTAATAATATAATGTAGTGCACAAAAATCTTAGTCTTCAATTCTCATCCTTCATTATCCAATATAAAATCTTGAACTCTTATCCTTTTTTAAGGGACATTACCAGATATCTTAGATTTTTTATACCTTCCAGCTCTTGATATTATCTTCCTTCCAGTTACGTTCTTACTTCCGATAATCTTCTTCCTCCTCGTAATGGATTTGTGATCCTTTGTTGTTATGTTCCTTATTATAACAGAATTTTCTTCATTTGTGGTTATATTCCTTGTTACACTTGATGGATGCTTTCCTTCCTTCATGGTTATATTCCTTGTTACACTCGATGGAGGCTTTGAAGAGAGAGAAGCGTTCCTTCGTTCTAACAGATCTTTATGGTATGACTACACAATATAAATCACAATGTTAACATGAGAAGAAAAAAAGGATGATAGATACGTTGAAATCATAAAGAAACATAAAATAAAAACTACCAAGAATGATAAGAAGATTGAAAAATACCTGAATGACAAAATTGCGTCGTTCACAATCTTTGAACATGTTGATTTTGAAGCTTTTATCTTTCGCTATTATCCTGTCCCTTACTGTGCTATAACTAATTTGATCCCTTGAAGTGAAGCGATCAACCTCATTGAACCAAGCACATGTAAAGAGGTTGGTCATGGGATTGTGTTCTCTGATTATAACAGACCCTTCTGGGACATCTGCAGATCGCGCAAGCCTTAATGAATATGAATTCGAATATTCATTAGCATATAAAATATAAAAGGTTATACTTACCACTAATAATAGGCAACTTAGTGGAAGAATAGTGAGTTAACCCCTCATTCATGTAAAATTCAATTTGTCGATCGATAGATGCATTTTCATATTTTCCTGCAGCCTTATTAGCCTCTGCTTCTTCAAAAACATCAAACCGTTTGTAGTGATTTGAGATTGCAAAAGTGACTCTCTCCCTCCACAGATGTCTAAAAAAATATACATCATGATAGTTATAGAACACAAAATGAAAGTTTATAAGCAAAAAAAATCATTAAAAAAGTAATTTTTTCCTAGTTCAATTATAAACATGTGCTCTATATAATTAATAGGAAACTAATTATAATGTAGGGGAGAATTATAACTAAATAAAATTATAGCTGGATGTTATAATTTATAAGGAGATTACAAATCAAGATGTGTTTCATAAATGTTCAAGAAAATCTACTTGAAACTTTGTTACAACTATAATTGACCACATCAACCAATATTTTTTTTATAGATGTTTAAATATCAACTAGAAAACCTCATACAACTTAATGAAATTAAAAATTAAGATGCATTCTATAGTTGTTTGAGAGAGAAAAAAAAAATCAATGAATTGAACTTTCTTTCAGTACATCTCAATTTTGCATTTTCTTAATGCTAACATTATGAACATTTTGACAATATATGATAATTCAATAATCTTAAATTTGCATTTTTTTAACGCTAACATTATGAACATTTTAATGACAAAATAATTTGGTAGAACATATACAAAGAGCAAAACTTATGTTATAATAGAATTAATAATTAATACTATTTTTGTTCTAGCATTGGCAATTGCAGACCCATAAGAAAGAAAGAACAATTACGTGACACCATTTTCATAATTACAAAACTATCAAAGACATTCCTTTGTTTGATAGCCACAAACTTGAGAATCAATTTCCTGGCAAGGGGGGAAATTGGTGGGAATATGATTCCACTCAAGACCCATGGGATTGATTTTCCCAACTCCTTTTCCAACATTTATTACAAAAGTTATGACAAAAGTAACCATGTGTCATTGCTTATTTTACCATTAATGTTATTTTATAATATTATTTTTATTTTAAAAGGTAAGGATATTATTGGAACATTGTTATATTTTGCTTTCCTTTCCTAGGTAGTTTTCTTGTTTTACCAAACAAGGGAAAGGAAATGTGACAGGAATCCTACTTTCTCATTTCCATGGAAAATACAAGGGAATTCATTTCCTTTCCGTGAACCAAACGAGGCCTAAAGTCCAAAGTCAGACTTCTACAATATTTTGTTTGTTTAAGATAAGCTAATCTTTGAGAAATTAAAAGATAGTCTAAGTGAAGCTTACTTCCATTATCATAAGAGTTTCTATATATTGAAGTCTTGTAATTGAGTGTCTATAAAAATAAGAAACATCAAACTAAAAATAGTACCTCTCTAAAAGTTGATAAGGATCCCGAACAAGTTTGAGCTTTCCGTCTATCCATATAAAATTTTCAGCATTAGGAAAAAGTCTGTGACTTAGAAGTTTTGGAATCTGTCGGAGTATAAAATATTAAAATAAAACAATTAGTACAAGAGAAAAATAATATGATACAATATTATTGCGGCAAAATTAGGTGAGAAGCATATATCCATGATTACTAAGTATGCAAATGTTGAATCATACAAAAACATTTGATAAATGATATGCTTCAGTTGCGTTTATCTTTATTTAGCCCCGTACTTTGCAATTTAAGCTTTAAGATCTTGGTGGTTGACTAGTGTAAGAACAAACTTCTCTAATAATTTTGAAAGATAAACTGCAAGCTCATTGCAACAACAACTGAAAGTTCTTCTTGAATGATTATGAACAATAAAAACTCGGAGATTAACAATTTCTATATCTTACATCTTTTAAGTAATAAAGCTTTTATAACATTACATGATATAAAGAGTTATAAAAACATTGATGCAATCCTAAAGGGTTCTTATAAGTGAAAAAATCGGAACAACAAACTAAGAATGACAAGTCTTGTAATAGCAACTTAATAACTAAGTGATGCAAACATGGAAGCTTAGAAATAATGCTTATGCATCCTTACTTTTAATTTATCGAATCATGTAGGTTGTGTTTTCTTAACTATTATCTAGCTGAACTCTATAGGTAAAACAAATTTTTTATAACAAATACTACAAATAAATAATATACCTTTCCATTGCGCCTTGGGTCAAGGTATGGAAGGTTCAGAACAACCACAACCCTCCACAATCCTGCCTTTTTCTCTTTGTCGACTACTATATAAGGTGACGTCTCTTCATCCACAAACATATAGAAGCAAACCTTTTTTTTCGACAACTCACTGATATTTTCTGGTTGTTGCATCACATCAAAATTACCTTATAAAAATACACATCACAAGGAAGAGAACATCAGATGCAATGAAGCAAAATTAGTATATAATGATGATAATTAAATCGAAGAAAATAAGCTTATAATATCCTTATACCGAATATAGCTGAAATAACAACCACCCCCCTACATTCTTCCATCTCTAGAAGATCAATAAGATTGATGTCGAAACCAGTGTTACGACCAGGATTCTTTCCCTGAAAGAATCTAATATGCCACAAACACAAAAAAAAAATTAGATAGGTGTTTGTAATAATTGTTAGTAAACATCCGATACATAAAACTATGTAAAATAGGTAAACATTAGAGGTAGAAAAGATGGGTAAAGAATATAAATCATACCCACAAGGAATGATCATAGATGTAACTATATCAAAATAAATATCTCTCTGCTTTAAAGAATGGTATCCCCCAAATAAAGAACCTCCACTTCTTGCTTCAACTGTTCTTCCTGTACTCTTTTTCTTTTCATAAGAAAAAGTTAAATTTTTAAGCACTGATGATACCGATGGGAATGCAGGCTTGTATTTTTCTACTTCATCGGTAGAAATATAGCACACGTCGCATGCTAGAACCAAACAAAAATAAAAACAATGTCAATAAGTTTTAGCATAATTTTTTTTCGATAAACTATAAAATTCAAACTTACAACGCGGTCCAGTATGCTTCTTATTAGGTGGTGAAGAAGGAGGATTAAAACCATCACATGGGTGTGAAGGAGGAGACGGAGACGAAAATGGATCCTTCAACTGTTTTTCATAATAAGACAAAGCAATTCTAGAATTCCTTTCATTATTGTTACCAATGTTCGAAGAACCAGAGTTTGGAAATAAATTTCCTGATTCACAATTGCAAACACTATTGTTATTAGCATGGATACATAGAAATATATTTTAAAAATTAAAAAAATGATTGCATACCTTAGTTGTCAAATAAAATAATAATACTTAACAACATTCTTTACATAATCAGAAGAAAAATTCAAAAGAAATGTCGTCTTAAGACTTTAAGTTGCGTATTATTAAACTGGTAAAGATTCAAGTACAACAAAGCCAAAAATAAACTGAAGAACTGATTAAGAGAAACTATTAGGCTTTGAGTATAAAAAAATAAGAAAAATAAACTACGTTAATATATGACAAAAATATTTTTGTAAAAATATGATGCAAAAAGAAAGATTAATGAAGAAAACATGAATACAATAACATTATTGGAGCCAAAATTTGGAAATCAATTTTCTATTCACCATTGAAAGAAGAAAACATGAATATAATAACATTATTGGAGCCAGAATTTGGATATAAATTTTCTGTTCACAACTGAAAACACTATTTTTATTAGCATGAATACATAGAAATATATGTTAAAAATAAAACAAATGATCGCATACATTAGTTGTCAAGAAAATAATAGTCTTCATAAAAATTATCAAATAAGGAACCATTTTGATAATCATTCAATGTTCCTAAAATTGGAACTCTAAGTTGCATATAATTGAATGGGTAAATGCAAAGTACAAAAAAGCCAAAATCAACTAAAGTATAAAGTAGTGATTAGGAAAGAAATTATATTAATATATGACAAAAATATTCCTATGTAAAAAACATGATGCAAAATAGAAAGACGAATAAACGAAACATGAATATAGCAACAAGAAGAAAGAGGTTTTGAATGGTAAACCTTTGTCAAAGGGGGTGTCAATAACTCCTTTCATTAAAATTGTTACGAGCAAAATGCATATTAGACCAAAAACTACAACATTTAGCATCGACATTTGCATCATCCTTTTGGTTCTCTTTTGACCCTTGGATGACTTCGAGGGCTTTTGAAGGGGCAATGTAGTTCCATCTTTCTTTTTTGATAATCTTGTAACCATTTTTCTCTAATGGATGACCAGTACTTCTCCTCTCACAAACATTCTTATTCTTCACAACCTAAAGAAAAAAGAGGCATGATATAATTAAACTTTTAACCGAGTCAAGAAAAATAAAGATATACTAAAACAAACAATTAGCATGCTATTATTGTTAGTAATGGTTTATTTCCAACAACAAAAAAATCTTACAATTTTTTGTATAACTATTTTTCAAAAAATTATAAAAGCTTTTGCTTTTAAAAAAAAAACTTCCTTGAAATTAACCAATTAACATAAGTTATTGGTAACTTGATGGAAGAATTTAATATGAAGAAATTTCTAAAAACAATCATGTGCATAAGTATAAAGATGTAGACTTCAAACACTTAATATTGAGAGAAAAATTAATTTACTAATACTATTCATACTAGTGGTTATGTATTAATGAATCTTGGTTGATCCGAATCATTTTTCCATCAAAAATGTAAAAAAAAAAAAAAAAAAAAAAAAAGAAGAATCAAATAGATATGTGGACTTACTCATGAGATGATACAACGAGTACTCAAAGGGAGAGGGTTAAGAAAAGGGAGAGAAATAAGAGCAATCACGGAAGAAATAAGAACAAGTAGAGAATCAGAGAAAGAACGTAAAATTAACGTAAAGATTTTGTACTGTTAAAGAGTTGTTTACTGATTTCATCTATAATCACCTTGGTTTTATCTTATTCATATAATATCTTTAACAGATAGGAAACAAAAATACTATTTTGATGTTATCTTATTAATATAATATCTTTAATAAATGAGAAAATATAATTATAGTTTAGGATATCAAAACTATATGTATTAATTAGTTCATTAATAATGGTTTAAATTTTATACTTAGATTAAATTTTGAATTAGAAATTCACGTATATAAGTTATAATTATTTTCATATTATATTACAATACATTAGACTTCTTCGTGCGAGTGCTAACGAAGATTAACTTAAGTTGTTTTCATCTAAATATATTTTACTCTCTCTTGGTTAAGAAAGCTAATGAAAGGATTAATTTCAAATCTCTTTTAGTTTTATCGTATCATATCAGATGGGAAACAAAAACAAATATGATTCTAACACAGTTTGTTGATGCGGGTTGTGTCATATTAGAAAACAAAAACAAATATATGATTCTAACCGGTTTTAATAGGGAAGATACCAACATGGAAATAAACAAATATGATTATGGTTTAATAACAAGAAAGATATGAACATGATGGTACAAAATCTATAATTAAACAAATTCTTAATTATTAACTATATTCATTTATTAGAATCATTATATTATAATTACAATAGATAAGATTTGAAACTAAATTAGAGTTCCAATTTATCTTACCATTAGATTACACTAGATTTTTTTGTTTTTTTTTTTTTTGAATCAAAACTAGACTTTTATTTAAATCTCATGATCAGAGTTAACAAACGTTATAGCTTCTTTTGCTAGAAGCTGAGAAATACAATCAGGGGGAGAGTTTAATAATGTCACTACATCCAAAGCAGATTGGTGTAGGAAAAATCTGGCTGCAGTATGAGCCACTTCATTTCCTTCTCTTCTGGTATACGAAAATTCGAGTTTCTTTCCGCACCGACGAATATCCTCTTTAAGAAACTGAACTTGATTGTATACTCTCCATGGTATAAGGCCATCTTCTCCCAATATGATACGATGAGCAATGAGGGAGTCACCTTCGATTATGCATTCAATCGCGTTGAGTGATCTAGCCAGTTGGACTCCACATCGGATAGCTAAAAGTTCGGACGCAAGGCTTACATCCTCCTCCATTAAGGACACTGCTGAAGAACTCTGAGCTGATCCTAGCACGAATTTCCCCTCCCCATTCCTCGCTATGGCAGCGGCCGCTATGTGTCCTGACGAGACTGCTCCATCGACGTTGATCTTGATGGATCCCATACGAGGCGGAATCCATCTCTTATTTTCACAGCCAGCATATAGGGTGTTGATGTGATCCGACCCCACCATTCTGCCTTCAGCGTACGCCCAATACAAATGGTTTGCCTGATTAATGATGTTGTGGATGCTTGGGCTTTTATGTTTCAAAATGCAGTCACAACGAGCCTTCCACAGCGCCCAAAGTATAGCTGCACCCATAAGAAATCTGTATCCGTCCTCGTCCGACATCCATTCTTCAAGATTGAAAATATCTCCATGTTGATCAACTCTGAAACCCAGCGGGCTTGCGAACCAAACTACTCTCGTTGTGTTACAATGGAGGAAGAGATGATTAGAGTCCTCAATATGGGACAAACAGAACGGGCACTCCTTGTTCATATTGGTTATTCTCTTTCCCATGGACTCAAAGAGAGGGAGAGCTTTATGGAGGAGCCTCCATATAAAGATCTGGATTCTCGGAGAGATGTTCTTCAGACTCCAAAATTTTCTCCATCCGAAATTTTCAGTTGAGGTATGCGAGCTGCTCGGGGCTTCTCTCCGAATGGTTTCATACAGAGACTTAGAACTGAACGTTCCGTTCTTAGACTTGGCCCAGACGAGAACATCTTCCCTGTCATTCTCCCGAAGGCTTATGTTGGTGATGGCCGCAGCTTCATTCTCGGAGAAAAGGGACTGGATGAGAGATATATTCCAGGCTCTCCTGTTAGGAACCATGAGTTCCCTAACAAAAACTGGGCTATTCCCGTCCGGGCCGATGGTTGCAACTCGAAATCGCGGGAGCATAGGGATCCACGGATCCTCAAAGATTCTGACCCTACCTTCGTTTATGCGCCAAAATATGTTGTCTTGCATATATCTTCTAACATCCAGCAGGCTCCCCCACGTTGTCGAGGCCATATTAGTCTTACTAGCCACCCATATTGATTTATTTTGAAGGTACCTTCCTGAAAGTAGACGGGCCCACAGTTGATCAGGATTATTCAGGAACCGCCATAATAACTTCCCGACCAGCGATATATTCACCCATTCGAGTCTCCTGACTCCGAGACCACCTTCGCCTTTAGGTTGGGTGATTTGCTTCTAGTTGAGGAAGTGCATCTTCTTCTCCTTTGTGGCATGCCCCCACCAGAAAGAGCGTTGTTGTCTAGTGAGCTTGCAAAGAACTTTTTTAGGAATCAGGAAAGAAGACAGGTGATAAACCGGGATCGACCCAAGTGATGCTTTAATAAGCGTTGTTCGACCAGCGTGAGACAATAATTTGGCCTTCCATCCTTGCAACCTATCCTCGCATTGAGAAACCAGGGGATCATAAGTAGAGATTAGATGTTTGGGCTTCAGTAATGGATACCCCAAGTATCTATCTTCATTCGACATTTTCTCGAAATTCATAGCAGCTGCTATTGTATCCTGTTCTCGGTTTGGAACTCTCTTACTGAAGTGAATTCTAGACTTCTCATAGTTCACTTTCTGCCCCGACCAGGATGTGTACATATGGAGAATGTCATGTATAGAATGGATATCCCCAGACGAGGCGTTGCCAAAAATAAGGATGTCGTCGGCAAACAATAGATGAGAAATAGATGGGGTGTACCTGCTTATTCGGAGACCTTGGTAGAGTCCTTCTCGTTCGAACTTGGCAAATATCCTGGATAAAACTTCGGAGCAGAGGACGAAAATAAAGGGGGATAGCGGGCATCCTTGCCTTAACCCCCTCTTTGGGGTCACGAGTCCTTCGGGAGTTCCATTTATTAACAAGGAGAATGAAGGGGTGGTGATACATTCCATTATAAGTTTCTTCGAGTGATCCCTGATGCCCATTCGGATTAAGACTTGTTCGATGAATGACCATGATAGCCGGTCATATGCTTTGGACATGTCGATCTTGAGAGCGAATGCATTCTTTTTTGACGGGAGACTCTTCATAGCATGGAATAGTTCATGTGCAATAATAATGTTGTCATTTATCTGCCTGCCCGGCACAAAAGCACTTTGGTTTTGAGAGACAAGTCTGTGTAACAAGGGTTTTAGCCTATTTGTGAGGATTTTAGAGATAACTTTGTAAGCTACATTACAAAGAGCAATGGGTCGGAAATCCCCTGGCTCCTTTGGTAGCTCCTTCTTTGGGATTAGAACAATGAAAGTGTGGTTCAGCCTGGGGGGCATGCTGCCTTCAACGAAGAAGCTCCTCACCAGGTCGTATAAATCCTTGCCAATTACCTCCCAATTGTTTTGATACACGATCGCTGGAAATCCGTCAGGTCCCGGTGCCTTGAATGGGCCCATACTCATCACCGTATTTCTAACCTCGTCTTCACTAGGTGTTTGGCCGATGAGGCCGTTCTCCTCTGTAGTAATGGGTTGGGTGGCCAAGCAGAGTTCTTCCTCCATGGGGACGGCTTCGTCCGTGCAATAGATAGCTGCAAAGTGCTGGGTGAAAGCTTCTGTTAATTCCTCTCTCCGAGTAGTCCAGTCTCCGTTCGGGAGCATAATGGAGTGGATGTCATTCCTTCTTTTTCGGACCGTCGCCTTTGTGTGGAAGTATGTGGTGTTCTTGTCGCCTTCTCGTATCCACTGACATTTTGCCCGTTGACTCCAGTAGGATTCCTCAATAGAGAGAAGGTCATTAATATCTGCAATGATCTCTCTTTCTTCAGAGAGGTTTCTCGATGACGCATCCATGTTTTGTACACAAAGAAGTCTGTCCTGGAGTCTTTTGATTCTCATTTTGACTTTCCCGAATTGAATTCTACTCCACCTGTGAAGGTTAGATAATGTATACTGGACCTTGTTATTAAAGGAGGAGTTTACCTGGTTATTGGCTTCCTGCCATATTGATTTGAGTTCCTCTCTGAAAGATGAGTGTTTCGTCCAGAAGGACTCGAAACGTAACGGCCGAATCTTCCGAGTCTTGTTTCTGCTGGTATTGACAAGTATGGGGGCGTGATCGCTATTGATCCGAGGGAGTGTGGATACTTTTGCATCCGGGAACATACAACACCATTGAGTACTGGCCATAGCCCTGTCCAGGCGCTCTCTGATGTTGAAACTTGATCCTCTCCGGTTTGTCCAAGTGTATGCCGGACCTGAGCACCCCAGATCGATGAGACCGCACTGTTGAATCATGTTTTTAAATGCTGACGCTGCTCTGTGGTCGAAACTTCCCCCACCTTGTTTTTCATCCGGGCTAAGGATGGCGTTCATGTCGCCTATGCAACACCATGGAGTATTTAAGGAATCAGCAATGCCTTCAATTTGTGACCAGAGTTTAGGCCGATCACTCTTCTTCGGGGCTCCGTAAACGCACAATAGAGACCATGCTGGGCCATCTAAGCTGGCCTCAATGGCTAGTAGAATGAGATTTTTAGACGAAAAAGTGACTGTCGCGTTGATCGCTGAGTTCCAACCCAGCCACAGGCCACCCGAGTGACCGGTTGGCTGGATGGAAAAGTAGTTTGGGTAACCGAGATGTGGAAGGGTGAGAGAGGTGTGGGATGAGGAAGACATAGTTTCAGAGAGGAAGAAGATAGAGGGGCGGGTGGCGGAGAGGAATGATCGTAGCGTTAGAACTGTCGAGACATTCCTTGTACCTCGACAGTTCCAAGCTAGAATTTTCATTGATCTAGCGGCTGACTAGGGTCAGCCGCCACATTCTTCAACATGTAATTTTTATGAGAGTAACTGGTGTGCCGCTTCTTGTTATCATCTGACTCGATCCAAAACGGGGAAGGACGTTTCTTTAATGTGTTTTGATCAACCTCCTTTCCGGACATCTCCTGAGAGTTCTTCCTAGCACGCCGTTTCCATGATAGTTTAAGGGCCTGCGTTTTGCGAATGATAGCTCTCGAGTGACTCTGTTCCGGCGGTGGATTTGGTGTTTCATACACTGCTTCTTTATCTGAGTTAACCCCGTTCAACAGTAAAGTTGAGGGATTAATATCGACCTCTTTGCTCTTGTTACTCATGTACAAATGCATAGGAGAATAATAATCGGCAATTCTGGTTATATCCGTATCCATTATGTCGCGGAATTCCTGAACTAACGAGATCGAGGTAATATCTCCCTCCTCACAAGTTTGCTGAAGATGACCAGAGCTTGGGAATTGATCCTCAACATAGAGGCCTTGCCTATAGTGAGTCTCTCGTTGTGCTTCAAACTCTGTACTCGCCTCCTCCCTACCTGATTTGTCCCTTGTGCGGTCGTCTTCCAGAGTTTGATTGAAACAAACAATTGAGTCTAGTCGAGGGTTCGTGTCGACCCTGTTATTGGTTGTGATCTCTGTCTGGGGTGGAGAAGCAATATCCGAGGGCGGGGAAGATGGTGAGTTCGGATGCTGCGGTCTACCATGAGTGCCCCCTTGTGCCGTATGTCCCCCCCTACGCGGGAAGACTCTTTGGGCCTCCGCCCGGTAGTCCTCTTCTTTGATACGCGGCCGGAGGAGATCATTAATTCGATTTTTTTTCTTCATCCGACCAGTCATCTCCAATTAGGGACGAGAATCTCTCTTTCTCTGGGCAGTTCTGGTATGGGTGTCCCACCCTAGCACAGAAGGTATATAGTTTGGGAAGACGCTCGTATCTAACGGCCACCTGATTTCCATTACATCCTTCGAGGCTAGTAGCGATGGATTTCTTGAGGGGTTTGGATATATCAATAAGGATTTTGAGGCGCGCGAAGGTTCGCCATTGATCAACTTCAGCATTGGAGACAGATCTCGGTTTGCCCAGCACTGCAGCTATACGGGCAACGGCATTGCGATTGAGGAACTTTGGTGGGATTTTGTGGAGTTGTACCCACAAATCTGCCAAGTTGAATTTGTATTCCTCTGGGAGTTTGGCCGGGTCGCATTTTTCGATGGCAAGGAGCTCTTCATTGATGCTCCATGGAGCCTCACGTAGGACACGATCCACCTCTGTTTCAGATTCCAAAATGGCTAGGAAAGAACCTGCCTCGACATCCAACTCTGCAACCTGTACAGATTTGTTGGTCTTCCATAGCTTGGTTAGGATAGAGGCAAGTGTTGTGCAAGAGAATTGTCGGTTGGAGTAGGGTTTCACCGCAATCGTGGATGCCCATTTGTGGGTGGTTGAACTATCCCTTTCCGATAGCGAGATGCTTTCTGAGGGGCCTTGAAGATGAAATAGGGATGTCATCTTCTCCACCACCTCCCTATACGATGACATGATGGGGCCTTTGTTCTGTTCAACACCAATGGCGGATATTTTCTTCTGGACTATGGAGAGAGGGGGACAGGGGCTACGAGAAGAGAGTAATCAGACGATGAGGAGGAAGAGGGGAGATGGTACGTAGGGGGTCTTATGTGGGTGT
>JANAVB010006199.1:7325414-7515414 GCA_029216955.1 Iris pallida | reverse complement strand
CTCGCTCCCGGATAACTGAGTACAAGTTCGTGATACACGTCCAGCCTATACCGCAGTATCGACGGTAGCGTGTTGTTTATACATTAAGTAATATACTCAATCATAAAACTATAAAAGTTAGCATAAAAGATAACCAAAATATAATCAAACCATAATGGGTAATTTATGAGTCCAAGAGTTTGATCCACAAATTACTACAACACAAGCAAGAGTTTTCCAAAAAAACAAATCCGATAGCAACTAATGGAAAGGAAGCTAGTCATATCCCTTTAGGGATAGCCTCGGTGTCCACAATAGTGTCTAGGACAATGTCTTCTACGGCCTCATCCGACGGTCCATATATAGAAAGTAGGATACAAATCTTCTTCGTCGCATAATGAATCCAGAGTCATGTTTGGAGCAAGTACAATTTACACACAAATTAACCATAACCAAATATCAACTATGAATACATATGATAACAATAAAAATAAGACATGGAAGAATATATGAATATGGCAAGTAAATAATAAATAGTGACAAGCAATTAGCTAATAATTAATGACAAGTAAATGGCTAACATGATTAGAATATGGCTAAACATGGCATGATATAATAAATTTTAAAGACATTTATTCTAGGTGATTGAAATACCATGTTCTACATGTGGACAACTAGGGGTAAGAACTGGCATGGCGCATGTGTGATGTGCGCATGCAATTAGGCATGATAGATCATGTGATAGTTCGGGGTAGCCCACATGTCTACTATGGTATTTCGCTGTCCGACTAATACTCACAAAATCAGGTCATGGTACAAAAATAGTCACAAAATCAAAAGCTATGAAATATGATCAAAGAGTACTATGTGTAAGCTAATCGTGTCACCAAAACATGTTATGCTAACCACATAAGCATTTATAGAAGTATCAAGAAATGAACAACATAAGTGTAATGTACTTGCCTTGCTTGGTTATAGTCGATGTGAGCGACAAGAACGTGTCGACACGGAATAGATCAAAAGTTACTGTCACAAATGGTCCAAGTGATAATATGATTCCGTCGAAGATCCACAACGTTTCCAATAATTCCATGATAAGTCCAAAATAGAGATAGTCCATAATCGCTAATTTGGTACAAAAATCGAGATCTAGAGCCACATTTACAAAGAAAATAAAATATTTTCATTAGTCATGATCAAGAAATTTAATCAATAAATATTTTCATTAGTCATGATCAAGAACTGATTAACCTAGCCTAAAAGAAATTTGATCAATAAATTAATCTCATAGCCAAGAAATTATATAAAAAAATAAAAGTATTAATAATATTTAGTCAAGATGACATTTAGAAAGTATTTATAATTTATTTAAGACTTCAAAAGTTCAAATATTATTTTTAGGACTAAAAGGCTCAATTATTAATATAAGCCTAAGGATTATTTATAGGGCCCAACGCCCATTTTTATAATATAAAAATATTTCTAATTGCCTTGGGGCCAATATTTAGGCCAAATATACTTAGTATCCAAACCCAATTAAGTCATGTAGGGCCTAAGCCCAATCAAAATAATTAAAATAATATTTCCATTGAGTTTATAACTCTCTCTTTTTTGTGCAACCAAGGCCCAATTTAAATTAATATTCAAAATGTTGAAGGGCTCTAAGCCTATTTTAAATTAATATTCGAAATGATGTAAGGCTCAAAGCTCAAATTCTAATAAGTGTTTTAGAGCTAGCTCAATGAGTGAGCCCAACCCATTTAAATCCAATATTATTATGCCACATGTAGGGCTCAAGGCCCAATTCTTTAAATAAAATTTTATTAATCTATTGGGCCAAAGGACCAGAATATTATATAGAATCTAATTAAATTGCTTAATGGGCTTAAGCCCAACCCAAAAGCCTAATATAAGTTCATATATATATATATATATATATATATATATATATATATATATATATATATATATATATATATATATATATATATATATTTTATATATATATATATATATATATATATATATATATATATATAATTTTATTTTAAAAATAAATAAATTATGTAAACAAATGTTGAAAAAAGTTTAAAATTGTTATATATATTCAACGTGGGGAATCAAACTCAATCAATAAGAAGAATACCTCTCACCTTAACCATATGAGTTAGAAGGAATATTTGACTATAATTGAATAATATTTTTAGGATTATTTACACTAACTATCCCTATGTTTTAGGTTTATTACACGGACTACCTTTATTTTAAAAATGATGACACTGGATACCCTTATATTTTTATTTAATTACACGGACACCCCCTCCCATCCATCTGCAGTTTAAAAATATAAGGGTATCAAGTGTCATCATTTTTAAAATAAGGGTAGTCCGTGTAATAAACCTAAAATATAGGGGTTAAATAACCCATGTTTTTATTATACATTATACGTGCAAAACACGTGATTTTACTAGTCTTCCACTATATAATGAGGCTTCAAAACGGCTCAAAATATTTTGGATATGTGTGTTAGTTAGATAATATCATTTAGTTAGTTTAAATATACTTTAAATTCTAAAATATTTTAGTATTTATACATATTCATGCAGTTAGGAGGTTTTCATGTTCTAATTTTAATTCAAAATATGTGAGAAAATAACTATATTTACGGGACTTATTTTTTTTTTAATGAAATGGTTAATAAAATACACACGGCTTAGACGGCTCAATCTTAATCCATTTTGAAACCCTCTTATATTAGTAGAGATAAGAATTATTAAAACTCTTTCTCTTATTTATTTTTAATGGAAACTATTTATAAAACAATTATTATTAATTAAATGCTGATATGTTCTTTTTGTTTCCAGTTATTGTGTGCAAAAGTAAAGGTTTCTGTATTTCTTTTACCTATTTGTTATCTATTTTTACAATCAGATTTTTGCAAACAGAAAATAAGGGACTATCAATAAACACAATAATATACATGACACAATAGTTGTGGTGTAGAACCTTCTAAATAGACTATAATTAGTAGGGAATAGAAACTACACCAAAGATTATTGTGCATATCTCTTGCACTAGCCATAATTTTCAGATTTATGTATTCGTTATTTCAGGGAATACGGGTAAAAGTCAGGAGTATATATATTGAGGATCGGAGTCTACCATCAAAAGGGCAGTACTTTTTCACTTATAGAATTAGGATCACTAACAATTCACACAAATTACGAATAGTATATTACTTTTATGTGAAGAGTTATATAAACCTTGCTGCTTTATGTTGTAGAAAAAAAGATGTATCTGAAGCTAAGCTTCCCGAGGTCGGTAACTGATGATTCACCATCGGTAATTGAATATTCGCCTACGGTAAGTGATTCTTTTCCATCCCAATCGGTATTAGATGTGACCAAACCAACTATGTACAACCATTGTCCAAAGGGTGGGGAAAAAGTAAAAAAACATGAGAGTGAAGAAAAAACAACCGCTCCGTGGGGGCGAGCAAGAAAGAAGAGTGGGTAAAGGGGCCTTTTGTTGGAGTTTGGCCTTTTTTATTGGAAAGTTTCGTCCCACATCGGCTAGGCCAAAGGAGTTGTATCTCTATATAATATCTATGCTTGTTTAGAGATGCACAAGTGGTGTGGAGGTACACATGGTTGTGCCATGTGGGGGTATTTTTCTAATGAAAAAAAGGACAAATCAACAATGAAGCATTCATGCTTTTTGCTCTTGGGAATTAATTTTCAATGGAGTTAAGTCCTGTAGGGGCTTAGTGTCACGATCCGCACCCTGATTAGGGACACGAGCACGTGGTTACGTCCAGCCTACGCCGCAGAATCGGCAATAGAATGCTGTATAGGTCGTCTACAAAAACTACACTAAACAGTATAAGGGTACATGTCATCTCCGCACGGAGGAATATATATGGCATAACTCAATCACAAAACAAAACTAAGATAGATAGCACGAAAAGGAAATATGATAGATGTGAAAATAAAAAATGAGTTCAACATCCAATACAACTAGAGAGAAACAAACAACATCACAGAGTCATAAAATATAAATATAAGCTGCTACAGTCTAAAACAAAAGCTGGATCGCAGTCCAGGCAAGCCTAACTAAGCTAACTACTCTGGGAGTGCAAAGTCTAGTGGCTCAACTAACAGGCCACAGTCCTGGCCTAAGTCTCCATCTGTCTCGACCCCATAGTAGGTCGAGCAGTCTGCCTCAGAAACATCTATAATTTATCAACGATATCATGTCAGGAAAATGAGCAAGTACAAACACTAACAGCAGTTCCATATGAATTGACAAATTCTATAAAAGACAGTATAATGAAATACAAGACAAAGATATAGGATGACTTGGAAACTATTCGGAAGCCGAGTTACAACCCTTAAACCAAACAAGGACCGGAGTTGTAACCCTTCTCCTAAACAGAACTTAGCCTCCTATAATAAACAAATATAAAATGTGCCTTGAATTATTAGTGCGTTATGTGATCGGCTTAGAAAACATGATCAGGCTTTCCATTTGACCCGCTATGAACAAGTAGGGTCAGGCTTTACCCGTCGTGAGCGAGGGTATAGCTATGAACAAGTAACAAGTACATGTGTGAAGAACAAGTAACAATTACAAGTGTGAAGAACAAGTAGGGATTTTGATCACACAACCACTAATAACTCCCCATCCCCGAATAGTATAAAGGATTCAGACATGACACGTCATGACACGGGATTCCGTAAGAGGGTAGCAAGTCCCTTTAGGAATCGGTGTCTATACAAGTACATGGAATAAGACAGGAAATATACCAATATACCAAAAAGTCTAGGAACAACATCTCATGTCATGATCCAACATATACTAGTCCATGAACTATCGTGTCTAGAAATCAAGTAAGACACTACAACTGAATCGGATATAGCAGATATTAAGACAATGAAAACTATCAGTGAATGTACTCACCTGTGGTCCTGAGCTGATAAGGTAAACAGATGCTCAGAGTAATCACAAACCTAAAGATGAGATACCATGAGTCCAAACAGGATTTAATAATAAAAGGAAAGCTAATCTAGTCATAATATGCAAGTCTAAGTCAAAACTAGGTCAAACTAAGTCACACCAAGCTAAACTAGGTCATACTAGGTCATACTGAGCCAAACTAGGTCACGCTAGGACAACCAAGGTCAAACAAGGTCACAAGAAGTCAATCCAAGTCAAACTAGGTCAATCAGGGTCAAGGGTTGACTTACAGTTGACTTTTGGTCAACTGGTCAACTATGGTCAACTCTATGTCAACCCTAGGTCAAACTAGGTTAATGTTGGCCAACTGTTGACTTTCAGTCAACTGGTCAACTCTGGTTTAGTTTCGGTCAAATCTAGTCACTTTTAGGCTAAGTTTGACTTTCGGTTAACTTTTGTTGACTTTTGGTCAAAATGGTCAACCGAAGTCAAAACTAGTCTAGGAGCACTATTTCTGACCATTACCAACCAGGGGAACCAAATTCTAACCATATCTTAAACCTTAACTCACATACCTTAGCTATAGGCAATTACCTTATCTTAGAAATAGGGTAAATCCCATTTACCCTAAGATACCATATTGGTATCACGAGATACCTCAACTCTAACTCTAGACTAAAATCTAATACTAATTCTAACTAGCCTACAACACCATAGTAACATTTACCCTTCTAACATATCACTAACATATACCATATCTTACCTTACCCTTGCTAACTGTAAGCCCCTGAATTTAGGGCTTATTTTTTTTCAATTTTATAAATCATTTATTTGCAATAGATATTATTATTTGATTTAATGTACTTTTTCGTGCCTTTGATATTTGGAGTATCAGAGATGTTCATCTCTGGAAACTCTCTTCATCAGTGTGGAGTAGACAAGACTACCTTCATGTTGATATATCGTGTCCCACTCGAACTTGTTCCCTTGTACTCTTTTTGCTTCGCGCAAGTTCGGGTCAATTTAGACCATTTAATTATTAATTGATTTCCCACTCTTTTCCTTGATCCTCATAAGCACGTTACCATGACTTTTAATCTAGGAGCACCAGACTAGTCTTTTTTTTTTGAAACCAACTTGTCATGCCTGATCTACTCGAAACGCCCTACACCCATGACCTTCGTGTCCCACTCAGACACACCATCTTGTGCTTCATTTGCTTCGCACAACTTTTGGGTCAATTTAGGCCAATTAATTATCTACCGTAAATTGTGACCTGACTTCCAATTTAATTTTCGGGCCCGACATCGGTCTAATCCAGTCGACCCAATAAATGGCCCTGGCCTGTTTTGAGTCTACTATGCATGTGCCACTTGCGTACCACCGATTTGATCTCCCTTGTGCTCCCATTTTATCCATGATTTAACTTTATTTAAAATTATTATTTTTAATTAAATCTTGGCCCCAAGCTTGTCCAACTTGACCCAACACCCAACCCAATTTGGTGTATGCCCTCTCAGGTCTGTCCATACACCCTACATAGTTTTCTCTCTCTTCCCTACTCAAAATATCTATTCTCTCTCTTGTATATATATACACATATATATATATATATATATATATATATATATATATATATATATATATATACACACACATATATCTTTCTTTCTCTCCTCCTTAAAATATTCTACACCCTCACTCATCACCATCCTCACTCCCCTCACAGCCAACCACCCCTCTCTCTAAATATCTCTCTCAAATCTCTCTCTCTCTCTTTATATATATATATATATATATAATATATATATATATATATATATATATATATATATATATATATATATATATATATATATAAACATATCTCTCTCTCTCTCTCACTTTATACCTATATAAACAAACCCCCCCCCATTTCATCCAGCCGAAAATAACCCCCCATGTGGCCGAGAACACCCCCACCTCAACTCCTTCTTCATCTTCTTCTTCACGTTTTTTTTTCATCTCCATTCTTTTTTCATCACCAATCACCACCACAACCATTAACACCACCCTTTCCATTCTCCCCACTCCTCCCGAGCGCAACCATCACGCCTGGACGCGCCGTCGCGCCAGGCCAGCGCAGCCCCCGCCGGCGTCGCTGGTCGGCCTCCGCTGCGTAAGGCAGCGCAGCCATAGCAGCTGCGAGCAGTAGCAGTAGCAGCAGCAACAGCATGGGGAAGTGCAACCACCGTCGCCACGGCCAACCGTCGCCGCCGTCGGCCACCCCCACCACAGGCGAAGCTCCAACGAACACCCAGCAGCATCCCCGTGGTGTGCGCCTTCTTCCCCGACGCGTGAAACACACGATTCGTGCATTTTGCACGGGATCCCGTCAGCGCGCGCGAGTTTTGAACTCAGAATTTATGTTTCGTCGCAGCATCTTCGCACGCATTTTTTGAGAGATCTGACAGTTGGATCGACGATTTCTTCGCTCCGCCTCAATCTCGATATATACCCCTTCATCCCTCTCAAATTTTATCCGTTAATTTCATCGTTTGATACATCAAAACTGGCCACAAAGTTGACATTTTAAATTATGTAATTTTTGGACAGTTTTGTGGAGCCAACTTCGTCGGTTTGTATCTCGTCCATCGCAGCTCCGTCTGGCATGCTATCGGTTCTTTTGCGAAGCTGGTATAACCCTCTTCCTACCCCTTAAATTTTGTTTCATTGTGAGCACGTTTGATTGATTGAATTCGACGCCAAAGTTGGCCGTCCGAATTCGTAATTTCTAACTTGTTAAATTCTATTTTTGAACTCGGGACTCCGGATTCAATTTCTGACACCACCAGTAGACTCGTGGCATCGTTCTGGCACGTTTTCATATAAAGTTTTTTTTAGATTTGGAGGACGTGAGCCCTGGCACGCATTTTAGTGTAAAGCGGACCCCACAGTCCGGGTCAACGGGACTTTTTGACGTCGGCTCATCGGAATCCAATTCCGGATATACCGTTGAGTTCGTATCGTCATTATGGACTCGTTGACATATAATTTACTGAGTTTTGATGACATTGGCTCCGAAACACTTTTTCGTGCAAATCAGATTCCAATATCCTGGTCAACGGACCAATTTGAGATCGGGTCAACAGAATCCAATTCTGGATATACCGTTGGGTTCGTATCGTCATTCTGGATTCGTGGACATATAATTTGTTAGGTTTGGTGGACTAGTATTCTTGCACATTTTTTGGTGCAAAACGGGTCCGGCACAGACATCGTTTTGACCCAAAATTACCTTTTTGCCCCTGTGTCCAAATTAGAATTATGGATAGGCTATCCTAGCTGATTTGACCATTCCGGACACGTTGGTGATGTTTGTTTCATCATCCGACAATGTTTGTAGATATTTCTCTGTGTATTAATCTTTTATTATAATCTTTCTCCTTTTGTGGTATTTTGAGATCCATCGATTCCAGTGATTTCACAATCACTGAAATTGATATGTTGACCTTGTAGATGTTTATAGAGACTAGCCTTGACCCTGTTTGACCATGGTTGACTGCTTTGACTGAACGTCGAAGTAGAGTCAACATTGACCTAGGTTAGACTAGTTTTGACATTGGTTGACCACAGTTGACTATTTTGACCAAAAGTCAACCGGAAGTCAACCGTAGCCTAAAATTGACTAGAACTGGACCGAAGTTGACCATTTAACCCAAAGTCAACTGTTAGTCAATGTTAGTCAAGTTTGACCTAGAGTTGACCTAGGGTTGACCAGAGTTGACCAGTTGACCGAAAGTCAACTGTAAGTCAACCCTTGACTTAGATTGACCTAGTTTGACTTAGTATGACTTGATTTTACTTCCAGACCCTTATATTGATACAGTATTTCATCTATAGGTCCTCGAGGCACTGTTCTTGGACTCAGTCGACTTATCCATCACATCACAGGCGAGTACATTTTCTGATAATAATTCTGTTTTATGATATCGTCTTTGTTTCTAGTATTTAGTGTAGATATCTTTGTTCTCTTGACACATTGTTCACACGGATTGGTATTTGTTTGGATCCCGTCATAAGATGTCATTCCTCTTATGTATGGTATGCCTTGTGCAAGTCTTCCTTGTTTTCTTGTTCATTGTATAGACACGATTCCTGTGAATGAGAGCTACTTCACAGAGAATGCGTGTCATGACGTGTCATGACTGGATCCACTATATTAGTCAGGGATGGGGATGTTAGCGTAGATATGTGATCAATACACCACAGTATTATATTGTATCAACATTGTATAGTGTTAATCATACACTCACGTATGATTAGCCAGGCCAAACATTGTATCAAGTTCTAAGCCGATCACATGTTGAAACTAGTGCTAAACTCACATAGATAGCAGTTCCAGATTTTCGTACATGTTATACACTGTTCTCTTGTCTTATCTTATTATAGTTTTGGATATACCCTGTCAGGATGCATGTACGCTCTACTTTACCTAGTATATTCTCTCTATTTACTGCTACATTTTCAATATCGTCTAATTAGAACTGTTATTTGAGATTTGTGCTCGTTCCATCCTGACTGGATATGTTGACAAAATTTTAGGAGTAGTTGTGCCCTCAGCATTGGACTGCAGGATGTTGCTAGCTAGGGTGGTTCTCGGTATTCTTCACCGTGAGTGTCTCTCAGGAGTTCTAGGTCTGGTAGTTATTAGTTTGTCATTGTTTTTCTCTGTTTTATTCTTGTCTCATATGATCATTGTAGATTCTAGTTGTTCTAGTGATATTGTTATTATTTCTTGTCTTATCTTCCTTAGTTTTTATGATGTGACATGAGTACATTTCTAGTTATGGATCTTTAGATGTTATAGTTAGCATAGGGTTCTTAACAGCGCTCTACCGTCGATACTGCGGCGTAGGCTGGGCGTGGCCCACGTATTCGTACCCGTATATCCGGGTGCGGGTCGTGACACTAACATATTACCTTAATACCAAAATACTAACATAGAACTTAACATCACTAACAAGGGGTTAAGGGGCTGAATTTGTATGGATTAATGAATGTGGAAGGAAAGGCTAAATGCATTTGTGGGTGAATGAGGATATGGATGAATATTTGGATGAATGAATGTATGGATATGTGAATGTTTGTGGATGGAATATGGATGAATGAGTGTATGCATGAATGCATTGAATGATTGAATGAATGGAGGAATGAATTTGTGATATATGAATGACTGAATTGAAATGAAATGGATATGAAATGAAATGGGGATGAACTGATTTCATGGATTGAAATATGAGTGATACATAGGACTGATTTGAAGACTCAAATGTAATGGAATGGAGTGATGTATGGAGATGAAATGGAAATGTGAATTTGGTGGTGGATTGGACTGATATGAATATGGGAATGTATTGAATGAATGAAGATGGAGATGGACTGATTTCATGGATGGATATGGAATGTATAGATGAATGTATGAAATGAAAGGGTGGCTGAATGGATTAAGGGGATTAATATGGGTGATGAATGGATGGGTTGTGCTAAAGGATGGCTGCCCCTCTCCTCCTCATATTGCTGCTACTGCAGCAGTTGCATATTGCTGCTACTGCTGGCTGCTCACTGCCCGAGCAGTGTTGTCCTGCTCACTGCTGCTAAGGGGCTGATTCCCCCTCCCCCTTCATACTGCTGCAAAGTAGCAGTTCCTACTGCTACTGCTGTTGCCAAGGGGGCAGCAGCTCTCTCAACCTGCTGCACTGAACATCAGTCTCCCCCTTCCTTCACACTCCCTCACTCTCTAACACTCTCTCCATCACTCTCTAACACTCTTTCCATATCACTCTCTATATTACTCTCTCTATATCCCTCTCTCACTCTTCAACAAACCACACAAACACCTACACATATGTATACTTCCACACACACACTCCATAAATATATATTAGGCTCACACATACATGAAAATATATATCTAGATACATAGATATAGACACACAAACACCAATATATATATATATATATATATATATATATATATATATATATATATATATATATATATATATATATATATATATATATATATTTACCAATATATATATATATATATATATATATATATATATATATATATATATATATATATATATATATATATATTTACCAATATATATATATATATATATATATATATATATATATATATATATATATAGAGAGAGAGAGAGAGAGAGAGAGAGAGAGAGAGAGAGAGAGAGAAGAGAGAGAGACACATATACACAACCTTAATATATATATATATAACAATGAGAATATATATATATATATATATATATATATATATATATATATATATATATATATATATATATATATATATATATATATATATATATATATAATATGATACATTAAGATACCATGAAGAACAACATCCTAGCAAATCTAAAATCTGAGATTAAAGTCAAATAAAATCATTCACACAAAATTACAAACACTTGGTGTGTCCAAAATTGGGGATTTTCTACTAGGACACAAAACTATACAAGGACACAACCTAATGACCTCCAAATGGATCCAAAATGGACACAAACGAAGATACAACCATGGGGGTCATTCATATGGATTCAAAATAGTCCTAAATGCATGTAGGTATGAAACAAAGGAGAGATTATACCTTCCGGTTGATCAAATCTAAGAAAACTCCTTCCGATACGATACCGACACGAAGAGACCTCCAAATGGACACGAACAAGATCCAAAACTCCCCAAATCTAGCTAGCTCCTCCTCTTGATGAAAATAGAGAAGAAAAGAAAGGGATTGATAAATGAATGGATTGATTTTGAGGTAGAAATGAATGGAGACTCCTCTCTAATTTTGGGGAAGAACAAGAGAGAGAAAATTGGTGGATAATAACAAGTGAGGCTCAACCCTATCCCTCTAGTCTTGGCCGGCCTAGTGTGGCTAGGTGTCCCCATATCCAAATGTCTAAAATACCCCCACTTGTCTTATTGATTTAAATATAGGAATATGTTTTAGGTTGAGGCTAAATTAGTCTAGTTTTAAGTCTCTAATTAAACCAAACCTATTCATGAATAATTAGTCTAACATACTAACATAAATATTGTCATATGTGGGCTATGTCTAACTAATAGGTGGGACCCACTAGAGTCAAAGCTACCCCGGATCTCCGATACAAGCCGGTTTGAGTTGAAATTCGAACCCGACTCAAATAACCCCAAAACAATATTATAAATAATAAAATAAATTTTAAAATATTCTAAAATAAAAATGACCAAAATACCCCTGTTCTTAAAAACTGGGGATAATAGTTTCGGTGAACTTGTCTCATCTTAGCCTTCACATAATAAATCACATATTTTTAACTTGCACAAGTAGGCTTGATAATAAAATAGACGAATCCACATAGCTAAAGAAATAATTTCGACGGGTCGAATTGAGTTAGAATATGGAAAGGTCAAACGGTCGGCTTAGAGTTGATGCACGGCGTGCTTTGAAAATGACACTCGATCCTTCGTCTCGTGGCTTAGGAGAAAGAAAAGTTGGTCTTCGCCACAAAGCTAAGAGTTAGCCTAAGTCATAGGCGTCGCCCGTATAACGCTTGATAAAGTATGCACGGTCCCATCGTCCAAGGCTTGGCATAGCCTTTGCTCGTCCCACGAGCTAATTGCATCGTGCGGCTTATGGCATAAGTCTAAGCACCCAAATAACTTGGTTGTTCAAAGTCAATCGCATGCACGGCACATTCCCTCGACGCAAGGCTTGACGCATCCTTTGTTTTTCGAATTATTGTGTGATTAAGTTAGGCTAAGTTTTGCTAGGCTATTGGAGGCATTCTAAGCGTTGTCCCGCGTATTCTGCGATTGTCGAAATTACTTAGTTTTACGATCATAAGGCCTGTCATATGGAGTATAACTTGGACGGTGGTGTCGCATAGAGTTCAAGTGAGTTTAAGGCACGATGTACGGACTTAGTGTTTAAGGCACGAGCCACGGTTGATTTATTGAGTTTGGAAAGAGGGGATTTCAAATAGGCATTCCTAAGTTGAGTGGAATTATAGGGCAAGAAGGAAGAATGCTCGCGACCGTGGGTCGTCGAGGCAAGGTCTCAGATGTGAGAAGTATTGAACTTGGCCCTGAAAGGAATGGTAACACTAGAAGTAGAATGACTGTGTGAGACGTCAGTTCGAGTCGAGTCTTGCATGGTCATTGGACAACTTGTACAAGGTGAGTTTGTTTCTCGAACGACGATCCAGGCGGCCAACGGGACCGTTTCGATGGAGACATGATTAGCAGTGATGGATGACCGCACGGGTTAGGCGAGGACATACAGCAGAGCTTGCTACTCACACTGGCAGGGGACGACCGTCTAACAAGCTATGGTAGTCCATGATAGCGCTAGGCGCTAGTGACTAGTTCATATAGATGAGTCAGCCTGGCGGCAACCCGTATGTGTGCCTTTGGATTGAGTCAAGTTGGAAGTGTGTACAGTTAGAGCAAAATATTGGGCCTAATATTTGGCTTCAACGTAGGCGACGTGCTTCGGCACTAGATGTGGTGTCGAGTCTTAAGTTTTCGGCATATAAGTTGTATAGTTTGAATTTGAGTCATCTTGAGTTTAAGTCAGGAAATACCGTAAGATAAAGTCGGTCGAGTGACACTTAGCCCACAAGTCTTGATTGGGTCATTTGGTGATCAAGTAGCAAGGGCCGTAAGGCAGCGATATAGTTAAGTCACACTGAGTTGCGAGGTACGACACGATAGATTTTTAGCACGGTCACAAGAAAATTGGGTACTATCGCGTAGTCGCGTCTCTGATTTTGGGCCGTAAGGAAAACATGACTTAATAGGTTAACGTTGTTGGTACAAGAAGGGGTTTAGAGACATAGTATGAGTTGACGTTGTTGTTGCAAGCACGGGATGGTCTAGAGACACAAAATAGGCCAAGACATCGGTCCTAAAACTAATCCTAAGACGAGTAGAAAGACAACCAAAAGGGTTATGTTGTACAAAGTAAATGAGCATGCCAATTTTGTATGGGTGGGCGAGGAGCTCATTCCACCAGTACAGTTGAGTACTAACACCCATATAGTTTTCATGTGCAGGCACAGGTAGAAGCTTGTGGCGCAGAGCCAGCTTGGATGCGTCGAGGTACGGAGTTCCTTGGCGATTCGAGACGTACGACTGCGTGGAGTCTGGACTTATATGTGACATAATGTATGGACGTCGCCTTCCGAAGCATCCGCTGGTCAAGACTTGTATTGAGAGATAAGAGAGAGCAGAGTGACTTGTAATGTGAGAAGAGTGAGCTTGAGTGACTTGTAATCTTGGCCTTGCGCCCCATTGTAACCCTTGTTTCAATATCAATAAAATGCATCTTTTGAATGACTTATGTTTTGTTCTAAATTTCGGCTGGCATATTCAATGTCTCTGCTTGGGACTTCTGTGCGACGACTCCGTCACAGCCGCTGTAATCGGCCGTTGTGGAACCCACCTTGTACGAGCGCAATCTAGGCTCGTGCGGCATCACGTCTTAGTGAGGACGATCGCTCCTACGGGAGCAGGGCGTGACAACTGCCATCCGAGGAGTCAGAAGAGCAGAGTGTTCCAAAGTTCTCCGTCGAACTTGCTAGTTCCTCGAAGCTGTTCGTGTGGGGCGAATTAAGCTTTGAGCAACAGTGATCATTCACCCTAGTAATCTTCCATCTATCATCCAAGTTGCTGCTGCCTATAGCAATTCGCTTAGTATCTTCTTTTTAGAAGTACTAATGTTGTTTGCTACTGTTACAAAATCTTTTTAGATTTTCGTAACTCAGAATCCTCCAAGGATCTTTGTTGCACACCTTCTTTGAAGTGTTGCATTGAAACTTCATTTTCTCAGTTTTCCATCAAAAATTTTTCTCGACAATAATAATCTCAAATCTTAATTGCTACGATGGAAAACTTTCGTGCTTCGCTAGTCAATCCTAACTTTTCTAAGTTAGAATAATTTGATGGTAAGCACTATCAAATCTGGAAATGTAAGGTTTTTCTTAATATTTAGTTCTCTGATATTGATCACGTACTGTTTGAGGAGGAACCTACTGTTCCAGAAACTAGATCTGCAGCCGCAATCTCTGCGGCTACTAAAAACCAGGCCAAGTGGAGAAGGGGCAATAAATGCTATGGAAGATTTCCTTGCTGAATCTTATTCAAAGAAGACTGTTGCCGAAGAGATTTGGGAGTCTCTGAAAAAACTGTACGAAGATGATAAGAACTGGAGCAAGATATTTCTTGTTGAGAAATATCACAAGTGGTTCTTTGAGGACGAGAAGCCAATGCTGCCGCAGGTGAAGAAGTTTCTGAAGCTGCGACAGAAGTTGGAAGACGAGGCGATGCCCCTCCCCGACAAGTTTGTTGTTGGAGGGATCGTTTCGAAGCTCCCTGCTGGATGGAGTAAGTTCTATGCAAACATGCATAGGAAGAAGTTGGAGGTCAGTTTTGACGATCTCCTACAGAAAATCTACGTTAAGGACCAGATGAGGGCTCAACTGAAGGTGGACGCACTGTCCAAGCAATTGCCTAACGCCAATCTGGTTCATACCAGGGAGCCAAAGGAAAAGCATGCAGCTTCCCACAGCAAGAAGAAGGACCCTAACAATCTGAACGTGAGGGAGACTACCTTCAAGCAAAAGAAGGCAAAATCTCAGATGTATTATTTCAAGTGTGGCAAAAGTGCTACTTCAAGAATAAATACAAAGCAAAGACCAAACAATCAGAGCAAGGGGAGCCTAGCAAGGTATCTATGATCACTGACGTTGTTGCTATGATCGCGTAGGTCGATACGGTGGGGGCTGCCTCTGACTGGTGGATAGAAACTGGAGCCACCTGCCATGTCTGCTCCATCAAGGAGTGGTTCACCACCTATAAACCAATTTTTGAAGTGGTTATGGTGGCGAACCAGGCACAAGCTGAAGTGCTCGGGATCGGGACGATAGTTTTGAAGCTGACTTCGGGGAAGTCTCTGACGCTTCAAGGTGTGAAGCATGTACCTGCTATCATAAAGAACCTGATCTAGGGAGGCCTACTCTGCAATACATGCCTCAGGATGGACATCAATGCTGGCCAGATGGTGATGTCTATTAAGGGAACATATTTCGAAAAAGTTTTTTATATTTAAGGAATGTTCAAAATTCAGTTTGTAAATCAGTCTAAAGTAAATAATGTAATCACTCCTTCTGCTTATACTTTGAGTTGTGGCATAATAGCTAGGACATGTTCATTGTAAACGAATAAACAAAACGTCTAGTCTAGGACTTATCTCTAAATGTGGGGGTAAGGTAGAGAAATGTGAAGTTTGTGCTCAAACGAAGATCACAAGAAAATCCTTTCCTCGGATCACTGTTAGTAGTGTACGTGATCATGACCCCCTTCTCCGTATGTATTTACCGAGCACTGTTACATTCTATATGTTACTTTGTCGTATGTCTGATCTCGCGTTTGTGTATGGACATACACCGATGCCGTTAAGTGTACGTATGTACACTTCAGAAAATTGATATGTACCACTGTACATCCTGATTACCTATTGACTGATCACTCACCTACTACAGTTTTAAACTTTAAAATAAATAATTATTGCCATGATAAAATGTATCTAAAACTGGATAAAACAAGATATGTCATTTTATCTCTTTCCATCACATGATCAGTATTATATGTTTGTTAGATTCAGTACTTGCTCCTATCCCGACAGGATAAATATTGTAGGTATACTTACTGAGGAGGAGTTGCTTTGTGATTTCTATTATGGAGTTGCTGCCGAGGACCATGCTTTATCTTACGAGGATGTACCTGCGGAGTAACTCGTTTAGTTTGCGTAGTTGCTTGGGGTTCCGAGAGTAGTCATATTGTTAGACTATGTATTTTATGACTGGACCTGTATCCAGCTTTACATTTTGGACTTGTACTTGGATCTTATTTATATACGAGATGACTTTTGTGTTTGGAACATTTCTGACTCATTATTACATATAGAACTGTTAGCACACTTTAGTCTTATCTTATTATTCTTTAGAACAGCTTACTACGCTTTATCTCAAGCGTAGGCTGGACATGACTCGGCCCGGCCCAACAATTTGGGTAGCGGATCGTGACATATTTTTAGTGGTGGCCCATGCAGGTCCTGACTAAATTGTTTGGTTACATCATTGTACCAAGCATGCCTACAATTAGGAATTTAAGGTAACTATACAACATTAGGAATGACGCTTAGAACACCTAGAGGAATACTAGGATTGCAACATAGGAAACACATCACATCATATGCTCGTTATTTCAAAATTAGACTTTCTTGTTGTTTATGAATGATTACTTAAAAGAGTCCTTATAAGTCCTTTTTATTTATTTAGATGGTGCTCACCCGCTCATCCCAGTATGTCACACCTGAGAATTTCACACTTCTCATCCAGTCAGTTGACCAGTTGACCGATACATCTCTACCTCCACCTACCATACTCTCCCACTCCACAAATCCACCAACCCAGATGCCTCCACCACCTTCTATATCACAGTCCCAGCAGGATCGATACTCCTACCACCACCTATCACTATACATGTCCAGGCTTCCGTCACACTCGACGGGAACCAACTGCTCACTCTGATCCAAGGGTTCCTAACAACCCATCAGGAGCAGACCACCTTACTCCGCTAGAGCATGGAGCGTTCTGAGGAACGTACTGTGGTCCCACCACCTGTAGAGCCACGACAGAGAGCGGGGACAATCAAGGACTTCATGGGTCTGAACCCCAAGGATCAGGGACTGAGGGCATCATAGTAGAAGATGACTGGCTAGACTCAGTAGAGAGGAAGCTCCTTGGAGCTAGGTTGCCGAATGACCTCCAGGTCAAGGCAGCGGGATTTCTGCTGATAGACTTGGCAGGAGTTTGGTTCAGGAATGAGCCGCTATTCACGAGAGGGAAGGCCACTTGGGATCAGTTCAGGACCCAGTTCAAGAAGAAATTCTTATCGACCACCGCTAGGGTAGCCATGGGGCTACGATTCCAGAAAATCCAGCAGGAGAACCGTTCTGTTGACGAGTATGCAGCAGAGTTTAGTCGTCTGAGCCGTTTCGCTCCTAGTCTAGTTACAGACCCAGAGGAGATGACGCGTAGGTTTTGTCATGGTCTAGTTCCAGACATTGGCATTCTTATAGTGGCGAACGGTACGACTGACTACTACCAGAGCCTAGAGTTGGTCCGCAGCATAGAGGAGCGTCTTCTGTCTTGCAAGAGGCCGGCTTCTGTACACCTCGAGGGACCATCCAAGCATCAGGCTTTCCAGCCGAGAGCACCGATGCCGCACCAGCAGACATACCATCCTCCCACACCTCATCACCCAACCATACCAGCTAGAGCCCTGGGACCCCGGCAGCAGAAGGGAGCTTTGTGTGCATTCTGTAGGAGGCCAGGCCGTGACGCTATCGTCTATAGGAAGAGGTTAGGGCAGTATTTAGCTTGTGGGTCTACCATCCATCAGGTTCGGGACTGTCCAGTAGCAAGGGTACCAGGTGCCGGACCACCGTCTAGAGGACCGTCGCTTCCGACTCAGCAGCAGAGGTTTGGGCAACATCTGCAGTAGCAGAAGGGACCCCAAGAGAAGGCTTATAGTCTGGCTCTTGAGGCGAAATCGAAGCAGGTTTCGGAACTAGATTATTTGGCTGACGTTATCACAGGTCATATTTATTTGCATACTTTTCTAGCTCTATGTTTGTTTGATTCTGGTGCATCGCATAGCTTCCTGTCATTAGAGTTTTTGCATAAACACCACTTAGTAGCTACACCTACCGAGAAGATGAGTAGAGTAATGACGGGAGGAGGACCAGTGCCCATTAGAGCTATCTATAGATGCTCTATTACTATAGCTGGAAGAGAGTTTAGGGGACGATTCTTTGTGATGCTCCTCCCCGGGTATGATATCATATTGGGGATGGACTGGCTTAGTTATGCCCATGCAGCTATAGACTGTCATGAGGATAGTATTCTGTTCAGTCCCCCAGGTACGACACTATTCAGTGTCAGGAGGACAGGGCCGGAGATCAACTTAGAGCCGAACTATTGTGCGACAGTTGGGGAGTTAGCACCGCCACACCCTATCATTAGGGAGTTTATGGATGTATTCCCAGAGGATCTTCCAGGACTTCTGCCTGACAGAGATATGGAGTTCACTATAGATTTAGTACCGGGTTCATCACCAGTATCCCGGGCTTGCTATAGAGTGAACCCCAAGGAGGCCGTAGAGATGAAGGAGCAGATCGATGACCTGTTGAAAAAGGGTTTCATTCGATCTAGTGCTTCTCCATGGGAAGTGCCAGTGCTTTTTGTGCCGAAGAAGGATGGTACAGTCCGGTTGTATATTGACTACCGGGCATTGAATACCATCACCATTAAGAACAAATATCCTCTGCCCAGGATAGATGATTTGTTCGACCAGTTGAGTGGGGGAAGGTATTTTCCAGGATAGATTTGAGGTCCGGTTACCACCAGGTGAAAGTCAGGGCTGCAGACATCCAGAAGACGGCGTTCAACACGAAGTACGGACAGTACGAGTTTTTGGTGATGCCATTTGGTCTCACAAATGTGCCAGCTGTCTTTATGAACTTGATGAATAAGACATTTCACCAGTATCTGGATAAGTTCATCGTAGTATTTATCGACGACATCCTGATATACTCGAAGACGTCGGAGGAGCACGCAAAGCACTTGCGAACAGTTTTGGGGATTCTGAGGCAGGAGAGGTTGTATGCCAAATTGTCGAAGTGCGAGTTCTTTTTGGACCGAGTGGAGTTTCTCGGTCATGTAGTTACTGGAGAGGGAATCTCGATGGATCCCAGAAAGATTGCTGCCGTTGAGACATGGAAGGCTCCGACGTCAGTTTCAGAGATCAGGAGCTTTCTGGGTTTAGCCGGCTATTATAGGAAGTTCCTCCAGGACTTTGCTAAGATAGCTGAACCCATGATGAAACTGACGCAGAAGGACGCAGAGTACATCTGGTCAGAGGACTGCTAGGCAGCATTTGAGGAGCTGAAGAGGAGGTTGACGACCGCTCCAGTTCTGACATTACCTTCAGGGTCTGGAGGTTTCACTATATACAACGATGCTTCGGAAAATGGGCTAGGATGTGTCCTATAGCAGCATGGAAAAGTGATTGCTTATGCATCTAGACAATTACGGACTCATGAGCGGAACTATCCTACCCACGACCTAGAGTTAGCTGTGGTGATCTTTGCACTCAAGTTGTGGAAACACTACTTATACGAAGATCGTGTGGAAATCTTTACTGACCACAAGAGCTTAAAGTATGTGTTCACGGAGAAAGAGCTGAACGTGAGGCAAAGATGATGGTTGGAGTTGATGAAGGACTTCGACATCGATTTATAGTATCACCCCGAAAAGGTAAATGTGGTGGCGGATTCGCTGAGCAGGCATCCGATGGCATGGTATCTGATGATAGATCGACATTTGCGGGAAGATCTGGAGAAGCTCGATATCGAGATGGTTCGGCCAGGATCAGTGATACAGATGATGGTGCTTGACATTCAGTCAGGTTTAATGGAGCAGATCAAGGAGGCACAGTCTACAAACGAGAGCCTTCGCAGACTTCGAGCCCAGGCTTTAGCTGGATTGCTGGATGACTTCACCGTAGCAGGGGATGGATCCTTGAGGCATGGCAGCCGGTTATGCGTGCCAAAGGGAGAGCTGATAGAGGCAGTCTTACAGGAGGCACATAGATTGCGATATTCTATTCACCCTGGTGCCAACAAGATGTACCGTGACTTGCGGGAACATCTTTGGTGGCACGGGATGAAGAGAGATGTATCATGTTATACCTAATTTGCCAACAGGTCAAGGCGGAGCGTCAGAGGCCAGCTGGTCTATTGTAGCCGTTATCCGTTCTCGAGTGAAAATGGGAACACATTACGATGGACTTCGTTTTAGGGCTTTCTCGTTCCCAAGGAGGGAAGGATGCCATTTGGGTCATCGTTGACAGGCTGACGAAGTATGCGCACTTCATACCCTTCAAGGTGGGGCTTTCCATCGAAAAGTTGGCAGAGCTATACATGCAGCAGATAGTTCCCTTACACGGAGTACCAGTGAGCATCGTGTCGGACCGAAATAGCAGATTCATGTCTCACTACTGGAGGAGCTTGCAGGAAGAGTTGGGCAGTCGGCTCAAGTTCAGTACAGCGTACCACCCGCAGACAGATAGACAGTCCGAGAGGATGATACAGACGCTAGAGGACATGTTGAGGACTTGTGTGCTGGACTTTGGTGGATCATAGGGGAGCCATCTGTACTTGGTAGAGTTTTCATACAACAACAGCTACTAAGCCAGCATCGGTATGTCTCCTTTCGAGGTACTATATGGACGACGATACCGTACACCGCTCTTTTGGGATGATGTTGGGGACAGAGTTATGCTTGGGCCAGAGATGATCACGGATGCAGCAGAGAAGGTCGGGATGATCAGAGACAGGCTCAGAATCGCTCAGGACAGGCAGAAACACTGGGCCGATGCTAGTCGCAGACCGATGGAGTTCGCCGACGGAGATATGGTGCTGGTGAAGATATCACCTACTAGAGGGACGATCCGGTTCGAACGAGGAGACAAGTTGAGCCCCAGATACAGTAGGCCATTCGAGATACTTGGCAGGATCGGAGAGGTAGCTTACAAGGTTGCACTTCCACCCAACCTAGCAGGAGTTCACGATGTCTTTCATGTGTCTCAGCTGGGGAGATACGTTCCGGACCCCAGCCATGTGCTAGATCATTCAGAGTTGGAGATCAAACCGAGCCTTGCAGTTACTGAGCAGCCAGTGGAGATATTGGACAGGAGGGAGAAGAGGTTGAGGAACAAAGTCATACCCTTGGTACGAGTAGCTTGGAGACGTCACTCTCATGGTGAATCTACTTGGGCGAGGGAGTCGGACATGAGGGAGAGATATCCTTACTTGTTCGATCCAACAGCCGCGAGGGAACCACACGTTCCCGCTTGATACCCTAGAGGTTAGTCTTAATAGTAGCCTTAGTCATTTGTTTGCATTACTTGCTATGTTAGAATATTTTTAGAGTCTTCTATCCTTGTGAATTTCGAGGACAAAATTTTTCAAGGAGGAAAGATTTGTAAGCCCCTAGTTTTTAAATATTATTTTTAAATTTTTAAATAGTATTTATAGCTTTAAAATAAGTTATTATAATTATTTAAAATTTTCTAGATTTTTTAATATTTTTTTAAATGAATTTTATAGCTTAAAATATCAATATGCAATTTGTTGAATTGTTTAAATATCAATATGCAATTTGTTGAATTGTCTTAATATCAGTTTGCATTTTAATGATTTGTTTTAATTGCGGTTTGCAAATTATATTTGCAAACCGATAGGAGTAGGGTTATATTGCAAAACCCCAAACTTTGGGGGCCTTGCTGCAAACTACCCATCACCCCCACCCCCCCCCATGTTCTTTCTCTCTCCTCTCTCCCACGACCGACGATCGGGCTGACCACTGCCCCGACGACCCGGCCGACCTAACCCCCTTTTCGACCGCCATACCCTCCCTATAAATATCCCCCAACCCAAAACCCTAACCCTAATATATTTTTCAACCACCCCAGCCTAGCCACCGTCGCCCTCACTTCTCCTTCTCCGGCCACTTCGCCGAAACCCTAGATTTAGTCTAGCCACCACCACCGTCCACTTCCCGACGAGCGACCACCCCCATCCAGTTCGCCTCAACCAGACGAACTCTCCTCCGTTTTTCTTCGACCACCCCGACGACTCCTCCGCCCTACAGTAGCCCCGCAATTCGACTCGAAGTCGGACACGTACGTGTCACCTCACTTTTTCTTCTCCAATTCGACTCGTTTTCGCCTATGTGACTCGCCGAGTCTCGTGGTAAATCTGGACACGGCTAGTTCGAGTCGTACGTGTCGTGCACGACCTGGACACAGGACTCGACTGTTCTTCGTGTCCTTAACTGTCAGGACACGAAGTATACGTTATTGGGTTTAGTTTGGGCTATCGGGTTTCAAACCCATTAACCTAAAACCTATAATAAAATTAATTAAAACCCTACCCCTATCATATAACTCGAGCTGACTCCATAGCCAGCCTGAGCATGGTTAAACCCCCTGCCTCCCCCCCCCGGTCGAGTTCGAGCCCCGCCTTTGTTTCTTTTCTTTTTTGTTGTTGTTTTTTTATTTATTTGTTTATATATATATGTATGTATATATTTATTTATATATATATATGTATATATGTATATGTATTTATGTATGTATGTATATTATATATATACTGTTATATATATAATATACTGTATTTATATATATAATATTTTATATTTAGTATTTTATATATATGTATATTTATTATATATATATATATATATATATATATATATATATATATATATATATATATATATATATATATATATATATATATATATATATATATTTATGTATATATATAATTGTATTTGTTGTATAAATGTGTATATATTTTCAAATACAATTTTGGTGCAAAATATTATTATGTATTATTTCACAAGTTATTATATAATTTTATGACTTGTATATTTTGCCACTTTAAAATATATTTATATACATATTTAAATTCCTGTATTTTATAAATCATGGCCAATTGATGTCCAAACCTAGCATGAGTTTTTGTGCCCAATTGTGTCTAATACATTCAGAGTCTGTACAAGTCATATTGGACTTGATTCATGGCTTTGGATCCCGTATCTGGACTTCGGTTCAATTTCGAATACGTGGACAAAATAGTAAATAATTAATTAATTAATTTCCAGAAACTGTTGCTTGCTGTTTTTGAATTTTTATATATGTTTTAAGTCCTGAATAAAGCTGAAAAAAATTATATTTAAATACTATGTTAATTTAGATAATTTATTATAATTTTTCTAGAATTTAATAAGTATTTTGGCATTTTATAAAAATAGGAAAACAGAACTTATTTTCAGGATACATATGTTTGCTGATTTTTAATAAATATCTATGAAGGTTTATAAATTCCAGAAAAATTAGTATAAATTTCTATAATTAACAAGGATCATTTTGGTACTTTATTTTATGTAAAATTGAGCTTTTTGTCTATCTCAAAAATTGTTGGAGCACAGTATACAGTTTGATTTATTTATTGAATAGTTACGATTTGCAATGTTTTGTGTTGTTTTGAGTTATTATAGTATTGGGCCTCACCTCACACTAGTGTAAAGTCCCTAGAAAGTTAATTTGGATATTGTGTCACCCCACACTGGTCTCCTATGCTAAAGTCATCATTTGGCTAGGTGTCCAGTCGGAAAGTCGTGTCGCACAACTAGTGTCTTAGTGTTTAACTTAGTGTGAAAACTAAGTTTATGTATTATTTCTACAGTGATGAGTCACCAGGCATCTATAGCATTTCTATCGCTACCTTGCTTTGCTAAAGGCAAGTACCTCTACAAACTTTACATACTGCTATAACAATAAACTGTGATTTCCAACCATGTTAAATGCTGATCCTTGGGGTAGCAAGTTAAATTTTCACATATTGTATTACTTTTAGTCTCTACCATGCTTAGGACAGTTTTCATATCTCTCACATGTTTAAACAACGGGTTAAGGGAAAACTGTTAGTAGTGTACGTGATCATGACCCCCTTCTCCGTATGTATTTACCGAGCACTGTTACATTCTATATGTTACTTTGTCGTATGTCTGATCCCGCGTTTGTGTATGGACATACACCGATGCCGTTAAGGGTACGTATGTACACTTCAGAAAATTGATATGTACCACTGTACATCATGATTACCTATTGACTGATCACTCACCTACTACAGTTTTAAACTTTAAAACAAATAATTATTGTCATGATGAAATGTATCTAAAACTGGATAAAACAAGATATGTCATTTTATCTCTTTCCATCACATGATCAGTATTATATGTTTGTTAGATTCAGTACTTGCTCCCATCCTGACAGGATAAACGTTGTAGGTATACTTACTGAGAAGGAGTTGCTTTGTGATTCCTATTATGGAGTTGCTGCCGAGGACCATGCTTTATCTTACGAGGATGTACCTGCGGAGTAACTCGTCTAGTTTGCGTAGTTGCTTGGGGTTCCGAGAGTAGTCATATTGTTAGACTATGTATTTTATGACTGGACCTGTATCCAGCTTTACATTTTGGACTTGTACTTGGATCTTATTTATATACGAGACGACTTTTGTGTTTGGAACATTTCTGACTCATTATTACATATAGAACTGTTAGCACACTTTAGTCTTATCTTATTATTCTTTAGAACAGCTTACTACGCTTTATCTCAAGCGTAGGCTGGACATGACTCGGCCCGGCCCAACAATTTGGGTAGTGGATCGTGACAACTGGAAAGCTGTAAAACGGGTTATGAGATATTTCAAGAAGACTCAGACATATGCACTGCACTACATCGAAGATCCGCCGGTAGTGGAAGGCTTCAGTGATGCCAGGTGGTGCTCAGAGGTGGAGAGCGAAAGGTCCACATGTGGATTCATTTTCACAAAGGGTGGAACTGCTATATCGTGGAAGTCGAAGAAGCAGACTATGCTCTCGCGGTCATCCATGGAATCTGAGTTCTTTGCACTTGATACCGCATCGGAGGAAGCATAATGGCTTCGAGAGCTCATGTATGATCTTTCAGTTGTTGGGGCACAAATACCAGAAATACCGATATACTGCGACAACCAGGTGACTACGGCAGTGGCATCAAATGACCTCTTCAACGGAAAGAAGAGGACTGTGTGGTTGAAGCACATGACAGTACATGATCCCATCAAAAGATGTGTTATTGCAGTGATTGATGTTCGGAGTCAGGAGAACCTGGCGGATCCGTTCACCAAGGACCTCAAGCGCCAGCTGGTCGATGACACAGCATGTAAAATAGGCTTGAAGGCATTCTGATATTGTATTATTGCAATCCTACCATAAAATTTTAGGTTATTAGTTCAAAGAGAAATCTACTAGGCATCTAGCTTTTGGTTCAAGGGATGACCATTAATTGGAAGAATATCAGGAACGGTAGGTACATGTCCTATAGGGCATGGAGAGGTTACGGACCTACAACCACTGTTGTCTACTGTTGTTTTTGCTAAAAATGGATCATGTGGAAAGGTTGGCTTAAACGCCTTAATGAGTTCTCGGGCAGAGTGAATGCCTGGTGTGCTTTACAAAAAGTACGGTAGCGCAGCACTACAAGGAGTGAAACTCCTTGCTACTGTGTGGTGACTCTACCATAAGATTTTCGAAAGGAGTAAAGCCTCGGTTTTGCGAGCCAAGTCACATCGGTGTAGCACCACAAATAGACAGATAGCCTAATGTCGTATGTTGAAATAAAGAGGGGTGTAGTCAGCACTACAAAGGGAAGGAGTTCCTCATGTTACAGTGGCACGACACCACGATGAGGTACCCGATTAGGGATAAAGTCTCGGCCTTGCAAGCCATATCGTTGTGACGTAACACCGCAAGGGAGCCTAAGGCTTCATGCTGGGTAGTATGGCACTACAAAGAGGCAGTGACCTCATGCTACAGTAGTATGACACTACGATGAGATTTTCGGTAGGAATAATGCCTCGGCTTTAGGCCATGTCATAGCAGTGTAGCACCGCAAGGGAAGCGCAAAGCGCTTTATGCCATGTCTTTTTAATAAAGAACTCACCTGTAGTGTATGGACAAAGAGATATCAGGCCGTCTCTTGAGGGTAAACTTGTAGATGTCCAAAATTATACACTGAAATTAGGCTGGCACAGGGCCTTTAATGTGTAGCTAGAAGCACATGTAACTACATTATGTGAGTGGAAAGAATTTCAGCTATGGTGCAGAATTCAAGGCTTAGTCCATTCTTTTATTATAGTATGTTATTTGACCCATGCGGAAAGTTTCAAGTCGTCAGCAATATCTCTCCTAATGTACGATGGACAATTACTGTAGGGAACACTCAAACCCATATATATAGAGATATGTGGAGGACTGTTGGAGTTTGGCCTTTTTTATTGGAAAGTTTAGTCATACATCGGCTAGGCCAAAGGAGTTGTATCTCTATATAATAGCTATGCTTGTTTAGAGATGCATAAGTGGTATGGAGGTGCACATGGGTGTGCCATGTAGGGGTATTTTTCTAATGGAAAAATGGACAAATCAACAATGAAGCATTCATGTTTTTTTCTCTTGGGAATTAATTTCCAATGGAGCTAAGCTCCGTAAGGACTTAGCGACTCGGACTCGGACACGGACTCGGGCTCATGGGCTCATGAGGCGTAATGTGGCATTTTGTTGGCGCACTTTGCACTTAGCACTTAGCACGTCAGCATTGTCGCTAGGCGCATAGTGCGCTTAAGTTGTGCTCGTTGTCCGAGCCACTTGTGCTGCCAATTGGCGCGACCAAGTGGTGCGTCCAGTTGCGCGGCCCAGTGGCGCGCCAGTAGGCGCAGCCTGTTGGCGTGTAGTTGGCGCAGGTTGCTCAGAGTGCGCAAGTGGCACTGTGCGCGCGGTGCGCACGTTGTGCGGGTGGCTCACGTTATGCAGGTGGCGCGCGCTGTGCGCCAGTTGGCTTAGATCGTGTCTGTGCATGATTTGAGCAATTGTAGCACTTTTAGGAGAGGTTTTTACCACATTCCGAACGTTCTGCTAACTGGACAGTTACAGCACGGGCCTATATAAGGTTATCTCTTCTCTCTCTCTCTCTGTACACACAGAAGTTTACAAGTGTTTTTTAACACAGTTTTACAAAGTTCGAGAGAGCAGAGAAGAGCAGTACATGCGCCACTTAGTGCCACAGGAGTTCACTGCCATCCGAGGAGTCAGAAGAGCGGAGTGTTCCAAAGTTCTCCGTCGAACTTGCTGGTTCTTGGAAGCTGTTCGTGTGGGACGAATTAAGCTTTGAGCAACGGTGATCATTCACCCTAGCCATCTTTCATCTATCATCCAAGTTGTTGTTGCCTATAGCAATTCGCTTAGTATCTTCTTTTTAGAAGTACTACTGTCGTTTGCTACTGTTACGAAATCTTTTTAGATTTTTGTAACTCAGAATCCTCTAAGATCTCTGTTGCACACCTTCTTTGAAGTGTTGCGTTGAAACGTTGTTTTTACAATTGTTTCATTTTCTCAGTTTTCCATCGAAAATTGTGCCCCGACAATAACACCTTTATTACTGCCGAGATTGAATCCGGTAAGATGATGATGGCCACCTCTGGGTCGTCGGGCGCATCAAGCTCGACGTCTTGCCCTCGCTGGAACGTGGGTCTCAACGCGCCTCCGCGTATTGGTCCTCTCTCTTCAGTCGATCGAGAAAGCTCACACTTGCTTGTCTTTACCTTTTGGTTGACATGAGAGGGGCGCTACTTACTAATAGAATATCATTCCTTAATAGATTTAATGTTTGGAGCAATTAACCAAAGAAGGGAGGTGCCTATAACAAGGTCCGCAGTATCAGTATTGATATCGGACCCTTCTTATGAGTATCGGTACGGGTTTCAGATCGGAGTATTATATTTTTTTTCATATAGGAAAACAAATAATTACTAAGATTTTAGAAAGAAATAAATGTTGTATACATTTGGACATAATTTTAAGTATTTCTTGTGTTGTTTCTTAGCAGTTTTAAAATTGAATGAAATAGTAGTCATTCTTGCGAATTGGTTTATCTGTGATAGATACGTTTTCTTTTACTACGTTAGTATACTTTTACACCCTTGTTGATCATTAGGATTTTGCATTCAATTTTCTTTGTTGAATTGATTGGAAAAGAGACCGCCATCAGTATCGGTTGGTATCGGATTGGGACATGCCAAACTGTATCGATATCGGCCGATACTGCAAAGTATGACTCTAGAACCCTTAATTGGTCTATTTGGACTATTGGGAAAAGGTTTCTGGTATGGCCAGCAAATGAAGTGTTGACAGTGTGAAAACCTTACTAGCATAACACTGAACTATGTTGCACGGATGCAGACATGGATACGTATAGGACACGATACGGATACCGATACGGATATTTTCAAATAGGTACAAGGTAGTCACTTGTGTTGCATAATAAACACACAGATAAAGGTTACGGATACCATTCTTCACTGTCCTGTGTAACATGGATCCTGATTCCTGAAACCTTCATAAAGTTCACAAGGTTATGCTGTATATAACTAGATTGTATTTAGATGTGGATTTTTGTGTTAACCCTTTCCGTAAGCAGCAAAATAATATGGATTTTAAGAGGAATGGTAATTTTTGGAGAAAACATTTGGCTGGAATAGTTGAAACAATCAAGCTTCTTAGAGTCTTTCTTTCCTGGGAGAAATATTAATTGAGGGTGTTGCTCATGACTCTCACATTTCATACCGAAAAGGAAAGAATTCTCTCTATTGACATCACAAGGATATTTGATGCCTATGTATGCTTCCTTGTTCAGACACAGCACAACCAGTGCTGCTGCGTACTATTTCAAGTCACTACATGGTCACACTCTAAGCAAGGTACTCGTTCCTTCTGAAGTCGTTTCTCTCTTCTATTGCCGGCACATCAATCGCGTTTTTTTTTTTCCTTCTGTCAACAAATTAAGGAAGGTATCTGAATCTCTCCTCTTCAATCTAAAGATACAGTTTATTCGATTACTATGTTGTGAAACTGAGGTTTCGAAGAGATTTCTGTGCCAGAGCTCTCTGAGTGCCACATCTCGGTGGAACTTGCGATCGGGTTGCAGAAACTTGTGAAATATCCGAATCTGGATCGTGTCCGTATCCATCTAAGCCAGTGTTCTTGGCAGGTGAAATTCTATACTGATAATTCATAAAACCCAGGATTGCCCATTCCCTTACAAAAAATCATGCACTGACATACTAGGATCTCTGTCCTTGTGTGATGTTGAGTAACATTTAGCTATATAGATTCTCAAAGTCTTGCAATAAGATTTGTTTTGTTGTCATTTTCTAGGTCTAGATTGTCATTGTCATGCAATTAAATCTGTTGCCAATTCCTAGAACTACATTGTCATTGTCTAGCAGTGATGGGCATGCTTTTTTGTTACTATTTAATGGACATGCTTTTTTGTCCAAGAAGAACCCCATATGGAACCTGAAAAGGAAAGAGGTGGGGGATTTACCTACAATTATTCATATAAAAACAGATAAATCTACTCTAGCTTCTAGTGTTATACTATCCAAAAGGAAAATGAAATCCAATTATACGATTATCCAAAATAAGAGTGAGAGCCAAACATCTAGGCTTAGTTTGGATTATAGTTTGGGAATGGACGTTTACTCGAACTTCCATTACCAGAATGCTCTTTGGACTACTGTTCTGTGAACACCCATTTCAGCTCCTAAATGAACGACTTGTTTGATCAAATGACTATCCACTGACCAAATGGAGTCCCGAATGAAAGTAATCGTAGTCCAAACTAGCCCTTAGTCCCGCAAATAGACGATATATGAATTAAAAAATTGATTAGTTTATATTTGAGTACTTAGGTCTCATATCCATATAAGAGGGGATCAATTCGTGAAGTGAGCCAAGTGATGATGCACACGAGGTCCATAGATAACTCATGTGGGTTGGGATGTGACAATATGTTACCTGATTAGAGCATGACCCTCAATTGGGTTATCATGTTATTAGGCCCAAACTGCACAAGTTATTCCAAATCCAAAAGGGAGAAGAATCTAGCATCAATAGTAAGGCTCATCCCAATTTCTAGATTCTAGATTCATAATGTAGGAACCCATTTTGTACAATAGTAAGGTTTAATTAGAGTTTCATGATGGTCATGTCCCAACCACAGGAGCTATAGCCTGGGCCTCAGATTTTCTACATTCAGAATGTGGGAACTCATTTTGTTGAATAGTAAAGCTCAATTTGGAGCCCCGATTCTAGATTCTAGATATTATATATATTTTTTTTAAAAGAAAGAAAAGATGATACATGGGTCTATATCCATTCATCTCATTTGGGTCTCAAGATTTTTTTTGTTACTATTCTCGTACAAGCTCAACCCATTCTATTGATGCTCTTACAAAGGTCCCTACACAAACCCAACAAAATTATATTAGATTGGGCCCAAACCTTCAATCAGAGTACACCCTTACCAGAGCTCACCAAATCTAGGGACTAAACAATGCTTTCCTTGCACTCAACATTGCTTTTGGGGCTAACCAAGTCAAGAATCTTCCCTGCCAACAAGCCAGAGGAACTTCCCGTTTGCAACAGTGCTAATTTGTCTACATTTCCACAAGTGGCATCTTCACAGCTACATAGTACAATAAATAAGTCCAAATGACCAAACCTGCAAGCTATAACTTAACAGTTTCCCAATTGAGAGACCTCAACATCTCCAAGCAATCCATATCCAGTTATCTCCAGTAATCATAACAATGCTCTCACTTCTCATAACAGAATCTAAGAATAAAGTTCACTTCGAGCACTTGAAACCGAAAAAAGGACTTGGGCCTCGTCTGGTTCGCGGAAAGAAAATCAATTCTTTGCTCTTTCTTTACCTTTGGAAAATTATAATTTTCATTAATTTTTCTTCTGGTGTTTGAAAATGCATGCCGAAAAAATTGGGAGGACAAGTGAATTCTTGGGGTGGGTGGGAAAACCATTCCCTCCATATTTTTTTTCCCTTTGGGAATCATTTTTTTCATGCTCATTTACTTTTGCATCCAAACACACAAAATGAATGACTTTCCTTTTCCAAAGTCCTAATTCTGCGAACCAAACGAGACCTTGGTAGTGTCTGTTAAAAAGAAAAGTTAGGCAAAAGAAGCACAAATATTATATTACTGTGAACTTATTCTGAAAGCACATTACAAACAGCACCTTTATCTTGCACTAATACTACTATATGGGTCTCCTCCTGGGCCTGAGGTTTCCCTCCAAAGCCATTGCAGAGGCAGAAGCAAAGCATCTGATCTAAGTCCATCCCTACTTTTTGGTGTAAGTATCTTAACTTTCCTTTGCTAATGCCTCAACTACAAAATTAGAATTAAAATAAAAATTAATCTCTACATTCATTGCTTTTATTCCTCCCATGAAAAAAACACAATCCAAAGTTAAGCATCTTTCCTTGATTTTCAAAAAAATAATTCTCTAAAGTTTTTATATGGGGTGTTTCTATTTGCATGACTCTAGATTTTTTTTCTTCTTTCTTCTTAGTTTTAGGTGATATAACCAACCTTGAGTTAGGAGACATCTAAGTTTGTTTTGCATAAGAGTAGGTTGGTTGTGCTTTGTGTGTGAGAAATGTTGTTGACAATGTTTGTGTGACTCCGGGGGAGTGGGTCATTTTCTTGAACCATACTTTGGTTTGAATCTAGTTGCTAGTTTGATGATATTTTTGCTCCCTACCAGTACTCTTCACATGGTTCCTTTCCTTGATCATATGGGTTTGAATCCTTTGTACATTTGCATTTGTGAAGTTGCCTTCCTCTTTTTGTTGTTGATCTATTCATTATCACTCTCTTTATAGTGGTTCATTATCACTATAACCACTCTTCTTCCATTGGCGGATTTGTATATAAATTGTCACATAGCTCCTACATTTGCTGTGATTTTTATTTGTGATTCAAACTGGAGGGAAGAATTAAGGGAGGTGGTGTTACATTTTGAAAAACTGGAGCGAAGAATAAAGAGTACTTCTCCATGCATTTCACTGCAGGAAGTTCCAAGAACACTTGGCAGCCAGTCATGACTGCAGACACCACCAATCCCTACTACTGGCTGAACTGGAGGGTTCTGCTGTGTTCGCTGTGGATATTGACTAGCGCGGTCGTGTCGTGCGTTCTGATATGGAAATACGAAGGCCACCGTGGCTTTCGGGGAGAAGGGAGGGCAGGCGCCCGGCGGCAGGAAGAGACTGTGGGTACTCTGTACGACGACGAGTCGTGGAGGCCTTGTCTTAAGGTGATCCATCCTGCTTGGCTGCTGGGCTTTCGAGTAGTGTCCTTCTTTGTGCTTATGGCCCTGCTCGCTCTCAATGTTGTTGTGGACGGAGGTGGCATTTTCTACTACTACACTCAGTAAGCAAACTCTACCACTTCAAATAACTTCAAATCTGAATATCTATGATGTCCTTTGAATGATTTTGTATCAATGATTCGACAAGATGATTGCAATTAGTTCATATTTCACACTTTATTCCTCTCAATCTTGAAATTGTCCATTTTGAGAAGTTTTCTTCGGTTTACAAGTGGGAGAGTTTAAATATAAATACTGAAATCTGCAGTTTAGTGCAAATGCTATTAAGTCCATCTTGAATGTGGATTTGTAATTTTGTGGTTTACTATATAGGTATGTTTGACAAAAATTAATATCAGTTCTTCAAAACCTTTCTAGTTATCCAAATATTTTCTTTGATTGGATGCCTTTTCTGATGTATTTGGATGTTTGGCAGGTGGACTTTTGTGCTGGTTACCCTTTATTTTGGGGTATGTCTATCTTACACTTTTTATTTATCATCTTTTTGAAGTTTGATTTTTCTTATGTTCATGAGACTAGTATCTTGAGTGTATCATGTTAATTAGGCTGATGATTTTCCGCGTGTTGTTCACGAATATTCAGAGAGATTGATTTACAAAATGAACATGTCTTTCAGCTTGGTTCATTGTTGTCCGCTTATGGGTGCCTTCGGTATCTCAGTATGATGGGCAGTCACGGAGATACTCGTATAAGGTCAGACGCTGAGCGTGCCACTTATGTTGCTCCTGCAAATGGGAGCGCAAATGATCAGGGCAGGATAAAAAGCTCTGATACGCATGAAGTACATAATACCCGGCAAGTTGCTGGATTCTGGGGTTACGCTTTCCAAGTTATTTATCAGGTAAAATGTCTAAGTATTTCCTCTCTCTTTTTTTCAAGATATATAAGGTGCGTCATACACGCGCTGAATTCCTCAAACTATTGTGGGTCTACAAGTGGTTGCACTGATAAATTTTTCCAAGAACGACCACAAGATACCTAGAAGTTAAGAACTCGGTAATTTTCAACAGTTACCAAATGCTTCAATTCTCATGTATGTTTAGAGTTGACATTGTTATCCTCTTGGAGAAGTATGAGGTCTTCATATTCAAATTAACTACAAGGTTCTGTCATACATACATTAGGAGTTGTTCTAGTGGCATTTTTCTCCAGTATGTTGTATTTCTCATGGAGAGAGGTGAAGATCCACTCTTACCATGTTTCAGTTTCACAAGGACTTGGTATGAGGTCCAAGAGTTATGACATCTTTAAAATTGTAAGCAATTATGTTCCTGTGGGTGGATTAGGATGAATAGCTTTCCCAATATATATTGTGTGCTTTTCAAATTGGTGGCTAGTGGTTTGAAAATTAAGAAGAGGCTGAAAATGATTCCGATACTGATACTACAAATCTTGATTGTTGATACAACATACTTGGTGTAATCTAAATGCTCAAGGCCTCTAGAGAAGGAATTTGCATATCTGAACTTTGAACCCAAAAAAAGAGGCAATTTTGATGTAGAGTTCATGACACTTGATGTTTTATCGCATATACACATAAAGTTGCATGCTGATTATCCAACTCTTCCATGCATCGTAATTTAATTTCTAATTTGTCTTTTTTTTTCCCCTTCAAGCCATCTGACATGTTTTTGTTGTTGTCTGCAGACGAACGCAGGTGCAGTGATGCTCACAGATTGCGTCTTTTGGCTTATCATCTTCCCTTTTCTCGCCATCAAAGATTATGATTTGAATTTGGTAAGTACCTGGGTCTTAGAACCCAATACTTTTTTGTGGGTGAACTCCATTTCAATCTACTACTATGATCCTGAGTTCATTGAGGATATGTATTTTTTCTCTCTCTTTCAATTGGGTTGCTATACCATGAACTTGTTTGTCACATTTTGCAGATATTAATCGGTATGCACTCAATAAACGCTGTCTTCCTCCTCGGAGATACTGCTTTGAACAATTTGGTACCTTCCTTATTCATTTGTGGGCGCATTTGAAAGTTATTTTTTTTGCATGATTAAATATTTTTAACCAAAGTAATGTTCTATTTCCATGGTCTTACCCAGCGGTTTCCCTGGTTTCGTATTTCATACTTCCTACTGTGGACGTCAGGATTTGTCATTTTTCAATGGATAGTCCATGCTTGTATATCGGTTTGGTAATGTTGCGTTCCATATCAACATTTCAATATCCAAAATTTATTACATACCGCCTGAGATGTCTAATATACATTTTTTTCAGGTGGCCATACCCTTTCCTAGACCTATCTTCTCCTCAAGCCCCAATATGGTATTCTTCCATTCTTCTCGGCAAGATCTTAATAAATAGGTCTTTTAAGAATTTCAAGAGTTATAGATTTCTAATATATGCACTAAAAATTATAGTAGTATTTTTTTTTAAATACCTTGTGAAAGTAAAGTACTAGGAATCCAATCGGAAGAAGCTTAGAAATTTTCCTTGTGGTTTAGGTATTTGGTGGTGGCATTAATGCACATACCTTGCTATGCTATCTTCCCTCTGCTCCTGAAGATGAAGCACATCATTCTATCAAGATACTTCGCTCATTATCTTCCTGAAAATTAAGCATAAATCGCGGAAAGAACCACACTTGTTATGGTTGCACATTATCTCCCTCTGTACTTAACGAGATAAATGGAAAATGCGCATTCAGCATCTCTGATGGCGGGGGGGCTGATAACGACTGCACGAAAAAAAAAATGCAGAACAACTCTTGAAGTGAACAAAGATCATACAGTTGCGACCATTCGCTTGTTCTCTATACATACATATACGATGAGTTTGTGAAGACTGACTGACCAGGCAAATATATACTGATGAAAATTTCAGTAGAGTAGTGTGATAGTACAGAGTTGATAATTTTGTATACAGAGCAGTTTCATAAATATGGAACAATGTAACAGTACATTGCTTATATACCAAAAACATTTTATTCATAGTTAGAATTTGGTACAGACATGCTGCAGAGTGTAAGACTATGATGCTTCTACTGTTTTCCATGTATGTGTATGGTTATTGCATTTGTTGTCAGCCTGTGAATTCCATTGCGAAGGTTCAAGATTGTTGTCAGCCTATGAATTCCATTTTATAAATTAAAAGATATAGAGCAAAATGTGTATAAATATTGGATCGTCAAATTTGAGAATTTTCACTCCCTCCTAAAATTTGAGGATCGTTTTTCGCCCTTCTCAATTTTTTTTCTTAATTTGAGGATAGGTTGGAGAGGGAAAAAAAATACCTGAGGACTTTGGAGATGGTTAAGGAGATTAGAAAGACTGCAAGAGGCGCAAAGTGCAAAGTTTAGTGTTAGAATTTTTTTTTTTTTGGGAGTTACGATATAAGGGGGAGAATAAATAGGTATTTACTAATTAAAAACTAGTGTCATAGCACACGCAATGCGTGTGCAACAACTTGTGTGTAGTACATGCGATGGCATCACTTGTAGATGCATGAGGCATCACTTGTAGATGCATGATTTTGTCGTGCTAGAAAATTTTTATAATAGTTGAAAAATAATTTGATAAAGCTTAGAATAGAAGGTTTATTAATTTACGAGAAAAAAGTTCAATAAGAAGTGATTGATGGACTTACCAGTTGATTGTTAGTTAGGTCGGAAATCGAATATCAATCTTGGAGCCTGAATTGAAAAATCGATTTTTTTTTACTAGTTTAATATTAAACTATGACTGTCCGTGGGTTATGGCCTAGTGGTAGCAACGCGGGCCCCGGCGTGAAAGGCGCAAATTCGAATTCTCTCTTGGCATTTGCCAAGCCGGAGAAAAGGACACTTAAAAAAATTTTGAAAAAAAATTGAAATTGGTACTAATTGTTGTGTATATTTTCAACTTCTAAAAGTTGTCCTAGAAAAATGAACCTACTTATCAAAAGAATAAAAAGTGCAAAACATGCAAATTGTTGGCCTTAACCGTAATTTACAGATGGAAAAAGGGCTAATATGCAAAACGGGATCCCCAGTTCACTCAGAACTGCGCTATAGAAAAATTTGAAATCCGGATCCATCACATCCATCGGGCCCTTCTCCGCCGTCCGATCCTAGTTTCCCTCCACATCCCTCCCCATCTCTCTCTCTCTCTCTGTGTCTCGTACTCACTAAACCCACACTTTTACTCCACAATTCACAACGATCTCCCCCTCCCCCCAAAAAGAAACCCTAACCCTAAGGTCCTCTCCCGCCGCTATTTTCTCCCCAATTTCATGTCAATTTTTTGCTGTTTTATAACAGATCCGACTGTGTGCTCTGCAGATCCCGCCATGGCAGGAAGTGGAAGAGGAAGGCCGCCGAAGAACGCCGGCTCCGCCAAAGCCGACAACAAGTAGACACTCTTATTCTTCTTCTGATATTTTTAGTTTTTTCTTCTTTCGATTTCTAGGGTTTTGATCGGTTTGTTTTGGTCTGGGAATCGAAGGCTTGCTGTGAAGAAAGGGAAGACGAAGGCCGCCAAGGACCCGAACAAGCCGAAGAGGCCCCCCAGTGCCTTCTTCGTCTTCCTGTAAGCATTTTCTGTGATTTTTGTGAATTTTTTACTTTTTTTCCCACTTTGATATGGTCTGATGTGTGTTTGTTTTGATCTTCGTAAAGGGACGAGTTCAGGAAAGAGTACAAGGAGAAGAACCCTAACAACAAGAGCGTCGCCACCGTAAGCTCTCGCTCGCTCGGTTTCTTCTTCTTCTTCTTCTGAATCCATGATGATTTTAACTGTAATTTTTGTAACAGGTTACTAAAGCTGGTGGGGCTAAGTGGAAATCGATGTCTGATGCTGTGAGTGATTTCGATTCTGACCACTTTTACTATCGATTTTTTCTGAATAGTGAATATGTATATGGCTTGTGTCGGACACGGCGCAGACACCCCAAATTTCACTAGGACACGATAAAATCAACGTAATGTTTGTGTCCATGTAACATAGATTTTATTGGAATGCTATAACTTAAGAGAGAGAAAAAATGCAGGATAAGGATCCTTATGTTTCCAAGGCTGACAAATTGAAAATCGAGTACCAGAAAAAGGTTAAGGCATACGAGAAGGGACAAGCTGAGGTATAGACTTACTGTATCGAGCTCTTAAAACTTTTTTTTCCTTCCTTTTAGTAAATTGTTAATCATTTGTTAATCTTTATTTGTAATGTTGGAATAGGATGAGACTGAGGACAACGCTGAGATGGACGAGGAGGAGTCGGACAAATCGAAGTCTGAAGTTAACAGTGGAAGTGAGGTGGTATAATTTTATTTTTTTTCCTCCGGTGAATTATGTTATGTTAATTGATTATTTCTAGAGGTATGCAATGAAAATGTAGTATTACTGGGAAAATAATGTAATGACTTGAATTTTTGTAGAAATAATCTAGAGGCTAGATGAGCTCACATATATATTGAAAAAATGTTTTATGGATATTATTCAAAGTAGTTATAGTATTAAGTTAATTAGACACATTGGCTTTGGCTATGCAAAGTTTTACTTGTTAAGAATATGTCATCACTCGTGTTGGATTCACCACCATTATTTAGGCTCCAATAAATATTTTTACATTCTCTTTATGTAGGGATAATTGCAGCCTTAGATGTTAGCACTACCCTATAATTGAATTGCCATAGGGTTGCAAACTGGGTTACTTTCACCTGGCTGAGAAGATTGTCAAGTTTTCTAAAATGTCTGATGTGGAAAATGAAAAAAAGGCTAAAGGACACAACTCTTCTCACCCCTTCTCATGCTCTGAAAGTGGGCATGTGATGAGGAGAGGACACAGAGAAAGATAATCCACTATTGAAAAACATAAAGTAAGAAGCAGCAGTTGTCAGTGCTCAATTTTCTTAGCTGGGCTATTTCCCAAGCAATCTCTATTTGACTATAGACTACAGGCAAGAATCCATTGGATGCAAAGACAAATTTTAGAGGAAGATCGAGCAACCTAGTGAATTAAAATCATCTAAGAATTTACTTGATAATTCAAGATAACATTGGAACAAAGAGATTAGAGGGCAGAGGGCTATTTAAAAGGAGGCCCTGGTTTCCTATAGTCTAAATTTAAAAGGGAATATCTAGAGGAAGAGATGGTGAGAGGCAGGGGGAGGAACAACATACCTCCATATCTCTTTGAAGAGGAGATTGTTGAGGGCTTCTCCAACAAGCCTCTTCTTGAAGAGGAGAATTTCGTTCTTCCAGTGTAAATTTCCAATCAAATCCTTTGCATAGAGATCCAAACCCCACCCATTCATCAAGTATGGTCCTTTTGTGGGCACTTTACTAACGGGACCAACTCGGGCCTAGATTGATTGTGTTCAAGCTGAGTTATGTCAGGGTAATGTTAGGTTCAATTGTAGGTAGCTTTGGGTGAGGAGTCAAAGTATCACAATTCCACTGGAGAAGGCTGGAATATCGATGTATGAGGTCAACAATTGAAGGGAGTTTCTTACAAAATTCACTTGTGATAATTGCTCTTTTTTTCCCTCATAGCCTAAGTGAACCAATTCCTTAGTATATTTTTGTTTCAAGTTTATCCAATGGCATTTATATTGCATCCATCAGTGTTATCACTTTTTCATTGATTTTTCAAAATCTTCTTTGGATATATCAATAGAAAATTGGAACAAGCCTAAGTGAACCAATTCCTTAGTATATTTTTGTTTCAAGTTTATCCAATGGCATTTATATTGCATCCATCAGTGTTATCACTTTTTCATTGATTTTTCAAAATCTTCTTTGGATATATCAATAGAAAATTGGAACTAAGAGCCTGAGATGGTGTGGGGCCATTTAGTGCCCTCTAGTTTATCCAATGGCATTTATATTGCATCCATCAGTGTTATCACTTTTTCATTGATTTTTCAAAATCTTCTTTGGAGTATATCAATAGAAAATTGGAACTAAGAGCCTGAGATGGTGTGGGGCCATTTAGTGCCCTCTAGTCTACTATCAGGGAGTTCAGAAGACTTCAATTAGAGACGGATATCATAAACATGATAATGGCTTTTGTTGTATATATGTATAAACATCATTATTTTCTTATGGATTTCAACTCATGCAATTGTTTCACTCATATGATTCACCTAACTTAAATATTTAGATTTTAATGTCAAAATAGAGTTCTAAATAGGGTCTACATCCCTTCAGACACAATTCATGTTGTGTGGGCCTGGTTATCTGTTTTAAGCATTGCTCTAAGAACCGGGGAAGGCAAAGATTCAAGGTTCAACCATGGTAGAACTGCTATATATATATATATATATATATATATATATATATATATATATCAGAATAAATAAAAAATGCATTACTAATCATATTTGTCACTATAATATTATAAGTATAACTTGATAAACCATTTTAAATTCTATTTAGTCGGCTTATAACTACTCATGTCAAATATAAACTAATACTAACATGTATTTTATTTTTTTAATTATAACTAATATGTTCTGTTCCCAGACTCCACAACCTTTGGACTTTGGTTTTGAATTCATATAAGAGTGACAATGTATTAATAGAAGTTATTAATGATACATCAAGCAGAGAATTGCATGATTCAAAAGGAAAGCATATGGATCCGTTCACGGCACAGTCACGAGGAAGAATAATAAGAACATAACAACTAAGATTACTCTATTCATCCTCATCTCATTGGTTCTCTTGTATGTGTGTGCGCATCAGCCATACACAAGAATTCTCATGCTATAGGCAGCAGAGCTCTCAACTTCCATGTTCTATTATTTTGCTTGTTGATATTTTTGGAAACCTTCTCTCGTCATTAAAGTTTTCCAAATTCGCATGCAGGAAGAGGAAGATGATTAGAATAGAGGAAGCACAGGGTGGATAGCAAGGCTGTGCTGTGCTTGAACTGTGGAAAGAAGTAGACTGCTTACTTTTACTAGAAGTTGACATGTATCTTTCCATGTTTTTCTTGTTATTTTCTATCAACGGAAACTGTGTCGGCTCTCTAAACTGCTATCCATGATGGATTGAGTTCCAAAATGGGAGATATGTATCTGCAGCTGATCATTACTGTCATGTACTTGCTACTAAGTTTCCTTCTAACCATATTTTAGCTCATCTTTTTTATGTTACATATTTTACGTATATCTTGTGGCTTTTGTAGCTGCTGCTCTTGTTGGAAACATGAGTTTGTTTGGTTTGGTGGGAAGTGATGGAAAAAGGAAATGGAAGTGTTTTGTATAGAAATGGAATCCTGTTTATATAGGATTTAGTTTCATTTTCCGTCAGTCTACCACATCAAAAACAGCCGGAAGGTGTTAATTGTGTTCCATGAATAGATCATATCAAAAATGTCACTGGAACTGGTGGTTATTTTTGGGGATATCATAAGCTACAAAAGAAATGTTTCAAAGTGATAACTAATATACTTACAGGTAGATATTTTAGTAGGATACCGATATCAATCAATAAAACTAATTTCAAATTGAAGCAGACTCATAATAATTATAAATCCTAATTCTACATTCTAATTTGTTTTTTTTTCCTGTTAAAATTTCCTGGTTATTGGAAAGTACTGAGAGAACTACAGACTAAATAATGATTAGAAACATTAGGATTTTGGCTGAATAAGATGAATAAGAGAAGAGTCTAGTTTCAGAAACAAATGCCAGTTACACAAACAACGGTTTCACAGCACGTGTTTTTGGAGCGTATGTGCTTCAAAACTGACAATAGGAATAAATGGAACAGAAATTTTCATACAGAGTAAAGTATTTTAAGAAAATTGTAAAAAAAGTAATAAGTTTGAAAAAATTGCAGATGGAGTAAAGAAACGACATCATCAATGGCGTGTTCTAATAGGGGGAAGAGGAGAGGTCCTCACACGCCATGGGGAATGGCAAATCCTCCACGCGGACACCATGGCCACCGTCACACGCCATCCTCCATGGCATATCCCACCACCACACGCCATCCCCCATGGCCTATCCCATCCTCCAAAGTCTATTCCACCACCACACGCCATCCCCCATGGCCTATCCCACCACACGTCATCCCCAATGGCCTATCCTGGCCCACCACACGCCATCCCCCATGGCCTATCCTGGCCTATCCCATCCTAGCCACCACCGCACGCTCCATGGCCCACCACACGCCATCCCCCATGGCCTATCCTGGCCTATCCCATCCTAGCCACCACCGCACGCTCCATGGCCCACCACACGCCATCCCCCATGGCCTATCCCACAGACATATCCCTGCACACCCATCAGCTGTCCATCACTCATCACTCATGTAGTGTGAGTGGCACTTTTGCTAGTGGAGTGCCTACTGGACAGTGCCTAATGGAGTGTCGTGTAGCCGGTGCCTAGTGGACAGTGCCTAGTGGAGTGTCGTGTAGCCAACTGCTAGTGTCAGGATGTGCGCGCCACCATTGGTGGCGTGCTGTGTCACGACCCGATTCCCAAATTGTTGGGCCGGGCCGAGCCATGTCCAGCCTACGCTTGATTAGAGCGTAGTAAGCTGTTCTAAACAGTCAGGTAATAATGATAAATGTGCTAATAATTAAGATAGTTTAAGAATGATCACAACACAGCTTCTATATAGATAGATGAAAAACCACTAAGTTTGTTACAAATAGTACACAACCAAAAGTAGTACTGGAGACAAGGTCCAGTTTAAAGGTACAAAACAGCGTCTGTGATAATAACCCAACACTAAGTCAAACTAAGCAGCTAAGCAGGATTCCCTGCTGGAATATCCTCAACTGGAGCTCCATAGTACGGGTCACAAAGCATTTCTTCCTCGGTCAAAATACCTACAACGTTATCCTGTCAGGACGGGAGCAAGTACAACCTCTACTACTAAAGTACTGAATGTATAATGCAAGAGATGTACAACAGGAACATGGTATGATAAGACTGAAAAATAGACATACTGGAATCATGGTAAATCATATAAAGCGGGAAATCATGGTATATCTTGATTATCATTTTAAGACACTCTTGTCAATTGTGGCATATTGTACATTATGTATTAAAACTGGAGCAGGTATGAGATCGGTCAATAGGTGCTATGCTAGTTTACTGCAATGTACGTATGTACATTCCACAAGTCCAGAAACTACATTCTCAGTTTACTGTAATGTACGTATGTACATTCCACAAGTCCAGAAACCGCACTGCTAGTTTACTGCAATGTACGTAAGTACATTCCACAAGTCCAGAAACTACACAATTAGCATACTGCAATGTAAGTGAGTACATTCCACGAGTCCAGTAACTATACTATCAACTCTCTCATAACCCAGTAATCATCATGTAAAAGATACGGGAAATAGTGTAGAGCATGGTGGGAACTGGCAATAGTATGAAACGTGTTATGATTTGACTTGCTACTCCAAGGATCAGCATTCACATGGGTTGATTAACATTCTTTTATCAAATAACAGTGTTTTAACATGTACAATTAACAAAAGACTTGCAACTGGATTAATGGTAATTCACAAGGTTGTCACATGTACTTAACATTAAAAGACAGTAAATGAGTTTGTAGATGTACTTGCCTGGAGCAAAGCAATGCAATGACAATAAAGCTAAGATGTAGAGTGTCCTGGCACTGAAAACATATATACTCAGACTCTAAGTTACAAGACAATATAAATACACTAGTGATGTGAGAAGGCCAAATTGGACATTGGCTAGGTGAACTTAGCCTAGGGGTTCAAAGTGAAGTGATTTGGCATCTAAACTAACACATGGGTCTCCCATATTAAGGCTGGTTAGCAATCCAAATACTAGAAATACACAAAAATCACAAGTCATGACTTAGTCATAATTATTGGTAAAATAAACATTCTGTGCACTGTGTTCTAACAATTTTAGAAAATACTAGAAATCTCCAATAAATGCAAAATAATATACTGACAGAAACCTTGTTAATTATAGAAATTTATTATAATTTTTTTGGGATTTATTACCCAACAGAAGTATTTTATAAAAATCAGTTTTCACAAATATATAGAAAATGAGTTCTGGTTTCATATGGCAAAACAGGGGCAAAACTGTCAACAAAATGCTATAAAAATTATATTAAATTGTCTAAATTAACAAAGAATCTAAATACTATTTTTCCAGAATTTTTACAGCAAGCTAAATATTTATAAAAATCCAAAAACAGCAAGTTACATAATTCTGAATTTAAATAATTAATTATCTGTATATTTTGTCCATGTATATAAATGAACCAAGGTTCAAATACAGGACCCAAGACCATAATTCAAGTCCAATATGACTTGTACAGGCCTTGAATGTGTGAGAACACATTTGGGCCCAAAAACCTATGCTAGGCTTGGACACCAAATGGTTGCAGTAATTTAAATATACAAAATTAGCAAGGTAAAAGAACATGAAATATAATACTACTTTAGTAGGAAAAAGCACAAAAAGATGTAAATATGGAAAACATACTAAATATGTAATTTTATATAGTTTTTATGAAGGCTATTTTAGTTTTGTACAACAATATGTACATATATTTATTAAGGAGATGTATATATATATATATATATATATATATATATATATATATATATATATATATATATATATATATATATATATATAGAAATAATATATATATAAGTTTACATATACTAATAGAATAATATATGTATATAAAATATGCATACATATATACTAAATACATATATATATATACACATAACATATATATATAAATATATACATATATAATAATAATAACAGTAAACAACAGTATATATAATAGTATATATATACATATACATATATATATAAATATATACATATACATAAATAATAAAAGGAAAAATCAGAAAAGAAAAGAAAAGAAAAAGAACAGAGAAGGGGATAAGGGGGCTCGAACTCGAGCCTCTGAGGAACAGGGGGGGGGGGGTGCTACTGGCCACGCGCTGGCCAGTAGGCCCATCTCGGCCCTGAGATAAGAATAGGTTATGTTGATTTAATTTAGTTCTGTAAATTATCGGGTTTAAACCCGTTAAAACAAAACCCAACCCGTTAGCTATTGGTCTCGTATCCTGTGTCCTGACAGTTAGGGACACAGGTATTATCGTGTCGAAGGCCATGCACAGTCCCAGGACACGATACGCACGTGTCCGAGCACCGTGCTGAACTCGTCGTGCCTAGGTGAACCGCTTACCCAAAACTTGGACACATACGACACGAGAATCACACAGTTACTCACGTGTCCGGTCGTAGCGGTGGAAGTCGGGGTGGTGATCGGCCTGCTCCGGCGTCGTGGTCAAGGCGCTCGGGTGGCGCTGGACGCGGCTCGACGAGGCGGTCCTGATGGTGGTGGTTGGGGACGACGACGTCGAGCGGTGGTGGTCGAACGGGGGTCGCCGGAGATGGGTGGTGGTTGGATCTGGAAGTGGGGATTGGGGGCGGAGCTGTGGCTGTGGAGGGTCGTGGCGGTGGTAGTCGAGAAGAGGGAGGTGAGGGGTTTATTTATAGGTCGATGAAGGCGGTGGGAGTCGTCGGATTAGGGTTAGGGTTAGGGTTTAGCCGCCGGAAAATTAGGGAACAGTAGGGCGGTGATCGGGGAAGGAGACGGGTGCGATTTGCAAATAACAAATTTGTTATTTGCAAACTGACGTCGGGATAAATTGGGTAATTGCAAAACAGAATTAAAATAATATAACTAATTACAAACTCTATTTAAAACAATTCAGTAAATTGCAAACTGATATAAAAACAATTAGAAAAATTACAGAACATATTTAAAATAATTTAAACTATTTGCAAAATGATATTTTAGTAATTAAAACTCTTTAAAAATCATTTAAAATTATTTAAAAATTCCAGAAAATTCCTAATAAAATATTTTAAGACTAAATTAATCATTAATGGCCAGTTATCACTAATTAACAAAAATTTGAAAAAAACAGGGGCTGACATGCTGACACACCAACGGCTACCCACAAACGGCTACATTTCAAATTCTCTTTCCTCCTCCTATTAATTGCAATGCTTGACACTCTCTCTCTACACAAACCTCTTTCTCCTATCTCTCTCTCACAGAAGCACTTCTCTGAAGCTTGGAAGCTCCAACTCCTCACAGAAGCTAGTATCTCCCTCTCACAAGCTTCCAACTACTCAAGCTTCCAACTCCACACGGAAGCTAGTCTCTCCCTCTTACAAGCTTCCAACTCCACACAGAATCTAGTCTTTCCCTCTTACAAGCTCTCGCTCTTTATTAGATAAAAATTATCAAAGTTCTTTTTTTTTTCTCATGGGTGATAATATTAAAATAGTATGCTCACATGGTGGTAGAGTAAATGGGTTAACTTACGAAGGAGGTGACACCCAATTTTTTACAACTTATCGTCATATTACTTTAGAAAATTTACGCAATTTAATTTCAGCGCTCTATTAATTATGAATTTATTTTAAAGTCTGTTTTTGGTTCCACATGTTTATTAATAGATGGTGAAGAAGCATGGAATTTTATTCTTGAGATTAATTCGCAATCACCTTATATTAGTTTATATGTTACTCAAGTTTCATCATTTGTTAATAGAACTAATGATAAATTTGTTTCTAATTACCCACATGTTAACACGGGTGCTAGTTCTTCTTCTCAAACAATTCCTCCCTTACTAGATGAACATAATGATGATGATGATGATTATGATGATGACAATGATAATGATGAGGAAAATGAAAATAGTGATGATTTAATTGAAAATATTGGTTATGAGATAGATGATGATAGTACTGATAATTCTAGCACTCCTGAATTATTTGTAGGACAAACATTCGACACTCGTGCAAAATTTAGAAGTTTTATAAGTAGTTTAGCAATTCAGCATAATTTTAGTTGTTCAGCCAGTGCTATGAATAATTCCCATGGAATTATATATAATTGTGATAAACAGAATTGTCATTGGAAAGTATATGCCAAATCCATAGAAAAAGGACAAATAGTTAAAGTTAGTACACTAGAAAGTCGTCATTCTTGTTTAAGTGGACTTACGACAGGACGTCATCGACTAGCTACCGGTGCATGGGTTAAGACAAAAATAGTTGATTTAATTAGAGATAATCCGTCATATAGTGCATCACAAATTGTGAAGGATATATTTAGGGAACATCGTATACATATTACATACTCGAAAGCATGGCGAGCCCGAGAAATGGCATTACGTGAAATAAATGGTAGTTATGTTGAGGCATATGCTGGCCTTGAGGAGTATGGTTTTAGAATTATGGAGTCGAATCCAGGTAGTAGATGTTTTATTAAGACTTCCGAAAGCAACAAATTTGAGAGAATATTTATTTGCTTTAAGGCGTGTATTGATGGATTTTTAAGGGGTTGTTTACCTGTTATTAGCACTGATGCCACTTTTCTTTCATCTAAATATCAAGGTATTTTATTTATTGCTTGTGCTCATGATCCTAATTATCAATTGTATCCTATTGCTTATGCTGTTGTCGAAGGTGAGAATACTGATTCTTGGTCTTGGTTTTTAAATGGTCTTAGACTATCATTTGAAAGTTATTTTAATGATTGGAGTAGTATCTCATTTATATCTGACAAGCAAAAAGGATTAATACATGCTATGCGAAATATATTTCCAGAATCGCCTCATTTTTTTTGCATTCAACATTTTAAGCAGAATATGAAGTCTATTGTAAGAGAGAAAAAATTTCATCGGTTGTTAGACTCGCTTGCTAGATCGTATAATGAAACAGATGCACAGTACTTGTTCGAAATAATTAAAGCAGAGAACATGACGATGTACAATTGGCTTATTGGTACAAATGAAAAAAATCGTCATTTTGCACATTGGATTACAGCATATGCTCCTTGTCCTAGATTAGATATTAATACTTCTAACCTTGCTGAATATTTTAACAATTGGATTAAGAGTTTGCGTGATAAACCAATAACGACACTTCTTGATGGTATTAGAGCAAAGATTATAACACTTCATGACAAAAACATGAATCATGCTCAAAATTTAGACACGAGTTATTGTCCGAAGATGTTGTAGCACCCAGTTTTCCAAATGAGGGTAATTTTGAAATTTCGTGTTTATAATTATTTTAATAATAATATTTAATTCATGATATGATTTTTGATGACTTATGGTTTTGACGTTTTGCTAGTGAAACCCTAGAGACTGTTTGACCTAGAGCCTAACCATGTGATTATGATATTTTAATGTCATTTTTGGCCTAAGGATATTTTTGTATTTGACCTCTTTGAATTATTTTGATATTATTTTATTATTTATGATATTGTTTTGGGGTTATTTGAGTCGGGTTCGAATTTCAACTCAATCCGACTTGAAACGGGGACCCGGAGGTAGTTTGACTCTAGTAGGACCCACACACTAGTTAGGCATGGCCCACATGATATTAATTTTAGTCCACATGATAGAAATATTTTAGTTAGAGGTTAGACTAATTATTATGGATAAGGTTAGTGTGATTAGAGACTTTAGAATGACTAATTTAGCCCCAACCAATTAGCCCTTTCCTAATACTCATAGAATAGGTTAGTGGGGGCATTTTGGACCTTACCATAATAGGACAAATAGCCCCATATGGCCAGCCACTTTGGGAGAGGATAGGCTCAAGTTCATTTCATTATTTTCATCCACACTCTCTCTCTTGTTCTTCCCCAAATTCTTAGAGAGCAATCCCTAGCAATTTCTCCACCAAATTATTCCATTTTACCACCAAATCTTCTTCTTTCCTTCTCCATTCTAGCCAAGGAGGAAGCTACCCAAATTTGAGAGAATTCGGAGCTCGTTCGTGTCCTTTTGGAATCTCTACATGTCGGTGTCGCTCCGGGAAGGCTTTTCTTCGATTCGATCTACCGGGAGGTATAAATCCCTTCTCCTTTTCATTTCCTCATGCATATAGGTCTATTTTGAACCCATAGGAATGACCCCATAGTTGTATCTCCATTTGTGTCTATTTCGTGTCCATTTGGAGGTCATAGGAGTGTCCTTTGTGTTGTGGTTGTGTCCATGTAGGAAAATCCCAAATTTGGACACACTATGTGTTGTTGTTATGTATGAATGAATTATTACATGTTTAATCTCATATTTTTGTATTGGAGATGTGTTCTATAGTGTCTCATATATATATATTAATGTAGAGAGTGAGTTCTTGATATATTATGTTATATACTTGTGTTCTTTTGTCTCAAACTACCTAAATCTGTCATAATTTTTATCCACGTTTTTAATTTCAGCCCTAACTTAGAAATGGCATAACTTCTAGCTCAAAGTTCAGTTTAATCTTTCATTTTTTTAAAAGAAGCGTATTGAAGTTAGCTTTCCAAAAACATGTATTAATAGGTCTAATTCTTTCTGTAACTTTCTGGAGAATTATTTGAGTGTCAGCTGTACGAAAGACAAACGTGTTCTCGGTGTTTTCGCGATTTCGGGAGTTTCCAGAAACGAAAACGCGATCCGTTTGAAGTTTCGGAAAGCTAACACATAGATCTATAACATAATTTAATCCTAGATTTTAATTCATGCTGAGATGGTACAGTATTGATTATTAGTAGGAGTTACTATTCGGCATATGCATTTTGTGCACCCTTGTGTGTAATATAATGTTCTATTTGATTTTAACCCATGTTAATGTATATACATTATGTAATTAAATAGAGAATACAAGCATGAGTAAATGGTTAAATAAATGATGTATGAGGTGTAAGTATCCTATCTAATGTAAGCATGTATAAGTATGGCTTGTAATGAATATGTAGGTTCCATAGTATGTAATGTATGGTGCATATAGTGGTGCAAGAGAATAATGAATGATGAATGAATGCAAGCATGAATGTAATGTAATAATAGATGTAATGTATGCAATATACAAGTTAATGAGATGTAATGTTCTATGTTAACACAAATCCTATATTACCTCATGTACCCCCTTACACTATGTTGACACTATCACACTTGACACATTGTTCACTTACACTTTGACACTCTTTGATATGTATACACTATGTATGCCCATTTAACCCTCACTTGCCCCTTTGCCATGTTCACATACACACACATAGCCTCTTAAATAAGTATTTATGAATATAGTTAACTTAGCTATGTATGTATATTATATATATGTTAGCATATTGTGTTGTAATATATAAGTTTATATAACCATTTGAAATGCCATGATTATAGACCTAATGTTGAATACCAATATATGCATGTGTATATATGTGTAGACATATATAGCTTAAAGTAATAGATTACCTAGTGTATATCCAATGTGAATTCTTGCCTATTTGAGTATTGAATAATTGCATGCTATATAGAGTTGGGTGTATGTTGGCTTGTATAGCCTTGTATTGATGTGTGCTTGCTAGGATAGTCTTGGTTAGGCCTAGTAAGACTTGCTGGGTTAGGACATGATCTAGTTTGACCTAGTTTGACTAGTGCAGTTGACCAGAGTTGACCAAGGGTTGACTTTAGCCTAGTTTGACCTAGATTCATGTAGAATGTATTGTAGTGCTTTATATTACCCTTCTGGACATGTTGTGACTTGCGCTGTTCTAATTAGGAGCCAGATACCTCTCATCGGACAGTATCTTTACCTTGGACATTCAGATATCAGGCGAGTACATTCTCTGATCGTTTCATACTTGTCACGAATTATATTCTCGCTCTAGATTACTTTTACTTGATGTTGTCACGTTATCATCACAGATTGGTACTATACGGATCTCTTCTTGGGATGTTACCCCCTTAGCGGGCGCATCGGATACTTTATGATATGTGTTTCATGTACATCATGTATTCCTTGCTTCTGCGTTATTCATGTACACTCATGTTCTTTCATGTACGCTCATGTCTCCTCATGTGTTTCCTGTATAACCAAAACATCATGTCCGTAACGTAACTTGAACGGATCCTTGTGTATTGATTGTGGGTAGGGATGAGTATAAATGGTCATGTGATTTACCCATCATGTTCACTCTGTTACTTTTCATGTTTTATTATGTACAACACAGCCTTATTGGCTGATGTCCCACATGTTCACTCATGTACATCATGTTCAACCTAAGCCAATTACATGTCATCTCGTACTCTAAATCACTAGTCACTTACAGTTCTTACTTATCATGTATATATATTTCCAGTTATCAAATATCTCTCATGTTTTCATGTACATCTTCTTACAGCATTTCATGTATCTTATTCTATTGCCTGCTTATTGTTTCCTGACATGATATGAACTGCATGAGATGTATTGTGCTCGCTCCTGTCCTGACTGGACCTGTTGATAAATTTTACAGATGGCCTGGGATTGCCTGCTAGCCTAGAGGAGACACAGTAGAGGTTGTTTAGATAGTTATTTCATTTTGTTGGGAGTTCTATTTACTTGTGGATTACTGTATTTGAGTTTTGAGATGTACTTCTGGGTTTATGTATCTTAGACACTTAGACTTCTATCTCCTGTATCTCTTTTGGATTTCATGTTTTATCTATCTTCCTTTATGCTCTACCTTAGATGTGATTGAGTTTACGTTCTGCTATGTCACCCCCATTCTGGGAGTATAAACTGCTTAGCCTTATACTGTTAGATGCATGAGACCTAGGACAGCGTTCTACCGCCGACACTGCGGCGTAGGCTGGGCGTTGTTACGTTCTCGTGCCCTAACTCTAGGGTGCGGGTCATGTAGTGGTATTCGAACTTGAGTACCACTACAGCCTACAGTAGGAATAGGATATATCTTGAAGGTACTCAATCACAGTTAGGAACCCTTGAGAGATTCCCGGAACGACCCTTGAGAATCTTATTTTAACTTCGATTTGAGAACTCTTTTTTCCCTTGATTTGATTTATTTTTACTTACTGTTGTTAAATTTGATTTTGATGGATTATGGTTGAATTTGAGTTGTATTCATTGATTTTGATGAGTGATTGTCGAATTTTGAATCTTGATGATAGCTGTTGCATCCGAGTTGTATTTTGATGGATTTTTGTTCATTTTGAATTTTGAAGTTCGTTGATAAATTTGATTTGATTTATGGGTATTCATTGTTGATTTAATTTAATTTTTTTTGACAAGATGAAATTATATGGGCTAGGTCATCTATGTTATGGAATCTAGTCTTCTATAGTCACATTAGCCAGTATGGTGAGGACATATAGTCTGACTCTGGATATATTTCTCGGGTGTGGGAATTTAAGGTTTTCGCAGCCAAGCTAGCGGCACCGCAAAAATGTTAAATGCCATGATTCTAGAGGTATGTGCATAAGTCAAGGACTCTGTGATTATCGTAGCCTTGCTTACTAGTATGACGGGGATTTAGAGTACCATAATTTTGGATAGACGCATATGATTATCAGATTGTACCTTAAATATTTTCAAGCATGTTTTCTCTACTTTGATGCAGTCCTTCAAAAAGAATTATTATTTGTTTTGCTTTGTTTTGCTTCTAATTATTTAACTTAGGAGTAGCTTGTGTAACTTCTTGCTATGAGTTTCTTCTTAATACAATGAATCGATGATTTTGCTAGACTTTATCTTGGATTTGATATTTAGCTCTGGTTTCAAAATGGTTGCTTCTTTTAGGCAAATAAGCAAACAGCTTTTATCGTTATTTCCTTCTTGCTATTATTCTAGTATTGAATAATAATAACAAAACTGCCTTGATTTCGTCAATCACCGATTTTGCGATCTTGGTAGGAATCTAAATGTTGGTCTTAACGTAGAATTAATTTTTTTTTTGGGACATGAGAATATATGAGTATATTTACATACTGGACACTTGCCTGATACGTATGGATGCTACACTTGATTTTCCACCTATCTAAATACATATTAATATGTTGTTAATGTTAAAATTTTCAAAACCCCAATATTTTTGGTTTTCTGCTTTTCCAGTTTAAATTCGTAATTTAAATATAAATTTCATGTTATTAGTTTTGTCTACATAACTGCACATGTATGATATCTGCAGAGTTTCAATTTTTAGAGAAATTGGTTAAGTTATGTTAAATTTGTAAAATCTGAGACTGCATTATGTTAATATTATACTGGTTTAAATGTTAGCTTATTTTCAGATTTTGTATGTAAATGCTGAACTAAAACTGGGTTTAACCTTTCAATACTAAGCTATAACCCTGTACAATGACACACACACACCCTAACTTAGTATACGCTGTCATGTAACCTAACCTTTTCTTTCTATGTTATGATCACATACTTGTATAGATATATATAGAGCTTAGGCATACATGTTATAATATATGTATATACATAACTAAATCTCTACCTCTTATAGATGTTTATGGTTAGCCATGCATGTTATGATTAAATAGGTTGTGTATTGTAGGTTGTTAACCCATATGCCATGAGTAGTGTAACAGGATAGCTCATATACAATTTCATGTATATTTCACATACACCCATACACACACAAACCACATAACATTACATAATGCTAGTTTTCTCCTCTCTAACGCTCTCTCTGTATATATATATTGTGATTTGGATTTCAATGTAAGTGATTTTCAATTCCTTAATTTTTGAATTTGATTTTCTGTACCCTTTTTCAGATAATTGGTAGTTGCCTTTATTTTGTTTTGACAAGTACCAGTTTCATATAGGATGGTAGACCGCCTTACAGTTTTGATGGTTTGTTGTTTCTGTAACTTCTCTAGTTTAGTACCCTAGATTGCTTGTATGTTTTGATACCCTATGACCGTTTCGGTTAGCATGACTAGTATACCTAGATGAGACTTTCACTACCACCGTATGCCATGATCCTGTATGTCGTCCTTTTGATCATATGATTTGTTTTAATCTGGGACTTTGATTGTGGGGGTTTGACCTAGAGGGAGTATGGACATTTTAATTTCGAGGACGAAATTTTTCTAAGGTGGGTAGAGTTGTAGCACCCAGTTTTCCAAATGAGGGTAATTTTGAAATTTTGTGTTTATAATTATTTTTATAATTATTTTAATAATGATATTTAATTCATGATATGATTTTTAGTGATTTTAAATTATTTTAAAATTATTTAAATCAATGACTTGTGGTTTTAACATTTTGCTAGTGAAACCCTAGAGACTGTTTGACCTAGAGCCTAACCATATGATTATGATATTTTAATATCATTTTTGGCCTAAGGATATTTTTGTATTTGACCTCTTTGAATTATTTTGATATTATTTTATTATTTATGATATTGTTTTGGGGTTATTTGAGTCGGGTTCGAATTTCAACTCAATCCGACTTGAAACGGGGACCCGGGGGTAGTTTGACTCTAGTAGGACCCACACACTAGTTAGGAATGGCCCACATGATATTAATTTTAGTCCACATGATAGAAATATTTTAGTTATAGGTTAGACTAATTATTATGGATAAGGTTAGTGTGATTAGAGACTTTAGAATGACTAATTTAGCCCCAACCAATTAGCCCTTTCCTAATACTCATAGAATAGGTTAGTGGGGGCATTTTGGACCTTACCATAATAGGACAAATAGCCCCATATGGCCAGCCACTTTGGGAGAGGATAGGCTCAAGTTCATTTCATTATTCTCATCCACACTCTCTCTCTTGTTCTTCCCCAAATTCCTAGAGAGCAATCCCTAGCAATTTCTCCACCAAATCATTTCATTTCACCACCAAATCTTCTTCTTTCCTTCTCCACTCTAGCCAAGGAGGAAGCTACCCAAGTTTGGGAGGATTCGGAGCTCGTTCGTGTCCTTTTGGAATCTCTACGTGTCGGTGTCGCTCCGGGAAGGCTTTTCTTCGATTCGATCTACCGGGAGGTATAAATCCCTTCTCCTTTTCATTTCCTCATGCATATAGGTCTATTTTGAACCCATAGGAATGATCCCATAGTTGTATCTCCATTTGTGTCCATTTCGTGTCCATTTGGAGGTCATAGGAGTGTCCTTTGTGTTGTGGTTGTGTCCATGTGGGAAAATTCCAAATTTGGACACACTATGTGTTGTTGTTATGCATGAATAAATTATTACATGTTTAATCTCATATTTTTGTATTGGAGATGTGTTCTATAGTGTCTCATATATATATATTAGTGTAGAGAGTGAGTTCTTGATATATTATGTTATATACTTGTGTTCTTTTGTCTCAAACTACCTAAATCCGTCATGATTTTATCCACGTTTTTAATTTCAGCCCTAACTTAGAAATTGCATAACTTTTAGCTCAAAGTTAAGTTTAATCTCCCATTTTTTTAAAAGAAGCGTATTGAAGTTAGCTTTCCAAAAATATGTATTATAGGTCTAATTCTTTCTGTAACTTTCTGGAGAATTATTTGAGTGTCAGCTATACGAAAGACAAACGTGTTCTCGGTGTTTTCGCGATTCCGGGAGTTTCCGAAAACGAAAACGCGATCCGTTTGAAGTTTCGAAAAGCTAACACATAGATCTATAACATAATTTAATCCTAGATTTTAATTCATGATGAGATGGTACAGTATTGATTATTAGTAGGAGTTACTATTCGACATATACATTTTGTGCACCCTTGTGTGTAATATAATGTTCTATTTGATTTTAACCCATGTTAATGTATATACATTATGTAATTAAATAGAGAATACAAGCATGAGTAAATGGTTAAATAAATGATGTATGAGGTGTAAGTATCCTATCTAATGTAAGCATGTATAAGTATGGCTTGTAATGAATATGTAGGTTCCATAGTATGTAATGTATGGTGCATATAGTGGTGCAAGAGAATAATGAATGATGAATGAATGCAAGCATGAATGTAATGTAATAATAGATGTAATGTATGCAATATACAAGTTAATGAGATGTAATGTTCTATGTTAACACAAATCCTATATTACCTCATGTACCCCCTTACACTATGTTGACACTATCACACTTGACACATTGTTCACTTACACTTTGACACTCTTTGATATGTATACACTATGTATGCCCATTTAACCCTCACTTGCCCCTTTGTCATGTTCACATACACACACATAGCCTCTTAAATAAGTATTTATGTATATAGTTAACTTAGCTATGTATGTATATTATATATATGTTAGCATATTGTGTTGTAATATATAAGTTTATATAACCATTTGAAATGCCATGATTATAGACCTAATGTTGAATACCAATATATGCATGTGTATATATGTGTAGACATATATAGCTTAAAGTAATAGATTACCTAGTGTATATCCAATGTGAATTCTTGCCTATTTGATTATTGAATAATTGCATGCTATATAGAGCTGGGTGTATGTTGGCTTGTATAGCCTTGTATTGATGTGTGCTTGCTAGGATAGTCTTGGTTAGGCCTAGTAAGACTTGCTGGGTTAGGACATGATCTAGTTTGACCTAGTTTGACTAGTGCAGTTGACCAGAGTTGACTAAGGGTTGACTTTGGCCTAGTTTGACCTAGATTCATGTAGAATGCATTGTAGTACTTTATATTACCCTTCTGGACATGTTGTGACTTGCGCTGTTCTAATTAGGAGCCAGATACCTCTCCTCGGACAGTATCTTTACCTTGGACATTCAGATATCAGGCGAGTACATTCTCTGATCGTTTCATACTTGTCACAAATTATATTCTCGCTCTAGATTACTTTTACTTGATGCTGTCACGTTATCATCACGGATTGGTACTATACGGATCTCTTCTTGGGATGTTACCCCCTTAGCGGGCGCATCGGATACTTTATGACATGTGTTTTATGTACATCATGTATTCCTTGCTTCTGCGTTATTCATGTACACTCATATTCTTTCATGTTCTTTCATGTACGTTCATGTACTCTCATGTTCTTTCATGTACGCTCATGTTTCCTCATGTGTTTCCTGTATAACCAAAACATCATGTCCGTAACGTAACTTGAACGGATCCTTGTGTATTGGTTGTGGGTAGGGATGAGTATAAATGGTCATGTGATTTACCCATCATGTTCACTCTGTTACTTTTCATGTTTTATCATGTACAACACAGCCTTATTGGCTGATGTTCCACATGTTCACTCATGTACATCATGTTCAACCTAAGCCAATTGCATGCCATATCGTACTCTAAATCACTAGTCACTTACAGTTCTTACTTATCATGTATATATATTTCCAGTTATCAAATATCTCGCCTGTTTTCATGTACATCTTCTTACAGCATTTCATGTATCTTATTCTATTGTCTGCTTATTATTTCCTGACATGATATGAACTGCATGAGATGTATTGTGCTCGCTCTTGTCCTGACTGGACCTGTTGATAAATTTTACAGATGGCCTGGGATTGCCTGCTAGCCTAGAGGAGACACAGTAGAGGTTGTTTAGATAGTTATTTCATTTTGTTGGGAGTTGTAATTACTTGTGGATTACTGTATTTGAGTTTTGAGATGTACTTCTGGGTTTATGTATCTTAGACACTTAGACTTCTATCTCCTGTATCTCTTTTGGATTTCATGTTTTATCTATCTTTCTTTATGCTCTACCTTAGATGTGATTGAGTTTATATTCTGCTATGTCACCCCCATTCGGGGAGTATAAACTGCTTAGCCTTATACTGTTAGATGCATGAGACCTAGGATATCGTTCTACCGCCGACACTGCGGCGTAGGCTGGGCGTTGTTACGTTCTCGTGCCCTAACTCTAGGGTGCGGGTCGTGACAAATGTTAAAGACTATGACATCTATTACCAACGAGAGACATCAACTTCAAATATTACGAATTGATAGTTATTTGTTTGAAATATTAGACCGTGCATCGAGTAGAACATCACTACCAAAATATACTCATTTAGCGACGGATTATTAGCGACGGACTTATTCCGTCGGTATTAGCGACGGTTTCGTGGCCGCTCAGCGACTGCTTACCGACTACAATCCTTTGTCATTTTTATTTTAATTTTAGGGGGAGAAAAGGTCGCACATCCGTCGCTAGAGTGTCGGTGTTGTAGCGATGGAGTTTTCGTCGTCGCTACACAGTCGATTATTTTGGCGAGAATTGTATAGAAAATTGGCGGAACATATTTTTGACGCCTTAGCGACGGATGTGCAGTCGACACTTATCCAAAAAGGCGACCGATTGGCGACGGTTTTTTACCAGTCGCTCGTCCGTCGCTAAATAAACGTTCCAGACTTTAAATGGAACGGCGGGGAAAATTTTTCGTATTCCCCCCAAATTCACTCTCTCTCCTCTCTCTCTCTCGCCGGTGTCGGCTTCGGTGATCGACGTCGGTGTCGTCGTCGGCGTCGGCGTCCTCTCCTCTCTCTCTCCCGAAGGTAACCCCCCCTCTCTCTCTCTCTCTCTCTCTCTCTCTTTCTCTCTCGGTTATAGGGTCTGGGCGACGCGATTGGGGCTGGGCCGTCCGTGGCTTGGCGGCTGGCTTGGGTCGGGGGCTGGGCGGTGGGCTTGGGGCGGAGGCGTCGGGGTCTGGGAGGCGGGCTTGGGGTTGGGGCATCGGGGGCTGGGCGGGGGCGTCGGGGTCTGGGAGGCTGGCTTGGGGTTGGGGCGTCGGGGGCTGGGCGGCTGGCTTGGGTCGGGGTCTGGGCGGTGGGCTTGGGGCGGGGACATCGGGGTCTGGGAGGCGGGTGGGCTTGGGGCCGCGGGCTGGGCGGTGGGCTTGAGGTTGGGGCGTCGGGGGCTGGGCGGCTGGCTTGGGTCGGGGGCTGGGCGGCTGGCTTGGGGCGGGGGCGTCGGGGGCTGGGCGGCTAGCTTGGGGCGGGGGCGTCGGGGGCTGGGCGACTGGCTTGGGTTGGGGGCTGGACGGCTGGCTTGGGGCGGCGGCGTCGGGGGCTGGACGGCTGGCTTGGGTTGGGGGCTGGGCGGCTGGCTTGGGTTGGGGGCTGGGCGGCTGGCTTGGGGCGGCGGCGTCGGGGGCTGGGCGGCTGGCTTGGGACGGGTGCGTCGGGGCTATTTGCAACCGACGCACACCCATAAGCACTCTTCATATATATATGCAACCGAACTACTGGGCGGCGGGCTTGGGGCGGCGGGCTTTGGTCGGGGACGGCGGGTGGCTTTGCTTCTCAAATTCATCTGAGTTTATATATTGGCTAAATAATGTGTTATCCATATTGGGTGTTCCGTTAGTTTGGTGGTGTTTGGATTAGTAAATGTGAATATATATGGGGTTCGGATTCATGGTGTATATGTTCACTGTCTCAAGGACAGTGCGAGTTCTATCAGTTGTGTGCTTCTGTATAGATGTATATATCTATACATCTAGCTGTGATATACATATGTGTATGTGACAATCTCAGTTAGCGACGGACTAGTTACCGGTTAGCGACGGATATTTCCAGCTCCATTAATTGCATTAATCTACGGTACGACATGGTGACGGATATTCCCTGCAGCCATTCGACTGGCGAGGCAGAAACTATGTTGCCGTAGATAAAGTTGCCTGTCCTCCGACCCTCATCCCTCGGCAATGATGATACGACGACCTATCACTATATCTTATATAGTAGTAGATGATGTCTTAGTATTACATTAGTGAGTTCATCTTGATTCTGTTACGTACGTCCTTCAGATACTAGATACGATAAGGTTAACATATACTACATGATATGTATACAGAATATAGATGATTCACACTAATGTATGCTAGAATGAATCTTGGGTTGTGTTCTGAGCCATCCATTCTCACACTTAAAACACATAGGGATTAGTAGTGTGAGAGCGCCAGAGAGAGTGAGAGCACCGGAGGGGAAGAGGAGAGAGAGAGTAAAATGGTACGACATGGTGAAGTAGTACTGTATTTTGGCTCCAGTTCCAGCTCTATTTGATCTACGGTACGACATGGTGATCAGGACATAGTACCTGCAGCCATTCGACTGGCGAGGCAGAAACTATGTAGCCGTAGATAAAGTTGACTGTCTTCCGACCCTCATCCCTCGGCAATGATGATACGACAAAAAATCGGCGTCGGCGGCGTTCTCACACTTGGCAAAAAATTAAAATTTTTATACTTTATCGGCTTTCGAAAATGTACTCAAATTACATGATGATTCCTTTAGTTAGCTTGCTTCTGTTACAATTATATTATTTGTGACTATCGATCTTACCAGATGGCACCCATGACCCGAGGAGCGGCACGTCGTTTGAGGATAACAGTGAATGCTGAGGTGGCTCCTCCTACAGTTAAGGAGGAAGTGGCACCGGTTGCTAGTGAGACCGGGAGTTCTATTCATCCAGCACCGGTAGCTAGTGAGACCGAGAGGACTCTTCATGCAATCCTTGCAATGGACGACAGCTCTCCTCGCGCCAAAAATCTTGCTTTTTCGAGGTGGTTGCGTGAACGTATCACTGAGCGTTTGCGTGAGCAGCGTGGTTCTCATTAGCTATTAGTACTTATTTGTATTGGACTATTTGTATTGGGTTGTTTTTGTATTAGACTATTTGTATTGGACTACATATTGAGTTGTTTTTGTATTAGACTATTTGGATTGGACTACATATATGAACTAGAACTGTGTCAATCTCTGGATTGTATTGGACTACGACATGGTGATCAGGACATATATAGTCCCTGCAGCCATTCGACTGGCGAGGCAGAAACTATGTATCCGTAGATAAAGTTGACTGTTCTCCGACCCTCATCCCTCGACAGTGATGATACGACAACCTATCACTAGAGGATACTCTGAGAGATCCATCTGTGTAGGACGTATACTCTGAGATATCACCTTTACAAGAATGATATCAGTAGTGGGATCGAGTGTTGGATGAGATACTATCAGAGTATACGTCCTACTCAGATGGGTCTCTCACCGTTACTATTTTTTTCTGACAGCAAGGTGGATGTGCTCCGTCAACAGATTCTTTCTTCGAGCCAAAACTTTGCCCCGGAGCTCAAGTGAACATCCTTCGTGTAGAGCTCGAGTGAGAGGTTCCTGATAGCATGGTGGCCTCCTTTGTCAAAGTACCCGTGCTCATCCAACATTGGTTGTGGGACGAACACGGATACTTTAACAAAGGAGACCACCATGCTGTCAGGAACCTCTCACTCGAGCTCTATACCAAGGATGTCCACATGAGCTCCGGGACAAAGTTTTGGCTCGGAGCAAGAATATGTGGACGGAGCACATCCACCATGCTGTCAGAAAAAAATAGTAACGGTGAGAGACCCATCTGAGTAGGACGTATACTCTAATAGTATCTCCTCCAACACTCGATCCCACTACTGATATCATTCTTGTAAAGGTGATATCTCAGATATACGTCCTACACAGATGGATCTCTCAGAGTATTCTCTCCGGTTGGGTTGTGTTCTGAGCCATCCGTTCTCACAGAGGGTCCTATTTTGGATTCTATATTTTGTATTTTGGTTTCTGTATTTTGTATTTTGGTTTCTGTATTTTAATCTACGGTACAACATGGTGATCAGGATATAGTCCCTGCAGCCATTCGACTGGCGAGGCAGAAACTATATAGCCGTAGATACGATAATTGGTGTGCATTAAAATCGTATGTGCATATTTGGTCTATGTGATTCTTGGATAATTGGTGTGCATTATATATTGGTTTAGTTTATGCATATTTTTTCTCAGTTACCGACAGACTAGTGATCATGACATAGTCCCTGCAGCCATTCGACTGGCGAGGCAGAAACTAGGCAAGTAGCCTTAGATAAAGTTGACTGTCCTCCGACCCTCATCCCTTGGCAATGATGATACGACAACCTATCACTATATCTTATATAGTAGTAGATGATGTCTTAGTATTACATTAGTGAGTTCATCTTGATTCTGTTATGTCCTTCAGATACTAGATAGGATAAGAACATATACTACACCATATGTACAGAACATAGATGATTCACACTATTGTATGCTAGAATGAATCTTGGCTTGTGTTCTGAGCCGTCCGTTCTGATCAAGCATCTTCCTTCTCCTCGTCCTCTACCATGGCTCTGAACAAATCTGCTCCTCCCTCTACTTCCCTTCTTCTTATTTGACTCTCTCAGCAACATATGACATCCACCTCAAGTGTAGAGTCGGGGGAGAAGAAGTGGATAGGAAGAGGAGGGGAAGCAGCACAGCCGGCGGCATGACCCGGAGGAAGTACAGAGGTTTTCTTCAACAGTCGTAGGAAAACTATAAGGATATATCTTTTTAGCGACATGTCATCTTGTCAAAGACCCTTCATGTGAATATCATGTTACCGCGCTGTCGGAAGACTAACATGTCATAAGTTTTTAAGCCGTGTGATATAATCTTCCCAACTCTTTCCTCCTCTGTAGTAATCTTGCATTATTACATAGCAGAAAAGAGTTTTGAGGATTATGTCAAAACACACGGCTTAGAATCTCGCTTGACATGTTAGTCTTCCGACACCGCGGTAACATGATTGTCACATTAAGGGTCTTTGACAATGTGATATGTCGCTAAAAAGATATATCCTTATAGTTCTCCTACGGCTGTTGAAGAAAACCTCTGTACTTCCTCCGGGTCATGCCGCCGGCTGTGCTGCTTCCCCCTCCTCTTTCTGCCCACTTCTTCTCCCCCGACTCTACACTTGAGCTGGATGTCATATGTTGCTGAGAGAGTCAAATAAGAAGAAGGGAAGTAGAGGGAGGAGCAGATTTGTTCAGAGCCATGGTGGAGGAGAGGAGAAGGAAGATGCTTGATCAGAACGGATGACTCAGAACACAAGCCAAGATTCATTCTAGCATACATTAGTGTGAATCATCTATGTTCTGTACATATGGTGTAGTATATGTTCTTATCGTATCTAGTATCTGAAGGACGTAACAGAATCAAGATGAACTCACTAATGTATGCTAGAATGAATCTCGGGTTGTGTTCTGAGCCATTCGTTCCGATACTTGGCAATTAAGCCATTCGACTGGCGAGGCAGAAACTATAAGGCTACTTGCACGTTCTTCCAACTTTAAATTACAAGATTACTATATTAGGTTAAATAAATCACTAACCTCATCACGGTGAGTCTTGGTGTAGCACTCAAATGTGGGGCACCTGTAATCTATGTGAGTTCATCTTGATTCTGTTACATCTTTTAGATACTAGATACGATAAGAACATATACTACACTATATGTACAGAACGTAGATGATTCATACTAATGTATGCTAGAATGAATTTTGGGTTGTGTTCTGAGCCATTCGTTCCCATACTTGGCAATTAAGCATGTGAAATAGAACTGATTATGTTTAGTTTGTCTTACGATACAGATTTTCACATCCAAATTGAAATGGATCGTTACTTCGTTGATCGTACATGGGTGTACTATAGCGGATCAACCTCTTGGACCGTAGGTACTTATAAGTATTGACCGTATCGGATTAGTATCGATCTATCGTTTTGGTATGGGCCGTATTGGTTGGTATTGGTCTTAGCGAATTGGTATCGTCATATCCGATATGTATCGGCCGTATAGCTAGGATTCATATTGGCCTTATCGATTTGGTATCTGTCATATCCGATAGGTATCAGCCGTGTTGGATTATTATATACCATTTCGGATTAGTTTCGTAGAAGGTTTAGTAACAACTGTACTTGGATCTCTCTTCTAGAGCTAGATTACCATTGCAAGAGAGTCACGAGAGCGTAAATGGCCAGTTACAGAACATACATACTTCCTTTTCAATCTCGCTTTTCCTGATGGAAAAGGAAGTATGTATGTTACTGTAACTGGCCAATCACGATCTGGTGATTCTCTTGCAATGGTATTCTAGCTCGAGAAGAGAGAAATCCAAGTACAGTTGTTACTAAACCTTCCATGAAACTAATCCGAAATGGTATATAATAATCCAACACGGCCGATACATATCGGATATGACCGATACCAAATCGATAAGGCCAATATGAATCCTAGCTATACGGCCGATACATGTACATATCGGATATATGACGATACCAATTTGTTAAGGCCAATACCAATATGATACGTCCTATACCAATCCGATAGACCGATACAGGCTTGATACACTAGATACTAAGTACATCTGGCCTATACCAGCGGATCCACAAATTACTGCACGATAGGCCCAACGACTCCAGTTACATCCGGTTATTGGTGAGTACATGATTACATAGTAATTCTGTTAGTCTTGTGATACAGATTTTTACTCATGCTACCAACGTCACAACTTTTCCAGTGCTGCTCCCTCTAATGATGATGAACGCAAAAAACTAACGTCACAACTTTTATAACTTGAGTAAATTTCTTTACCCTATATGAAAATTTCTGTTGTCAGAAAGATGGCTCCTAGGACTCGTCGAGGTGGTGCTGCTAGTCGAGGAAGGGGTCGAGGCAAGAAACCCTTGGAGGTCGACACGGAGGAAGTCTCCGTCGTCAAACAAGAGCCGGTGACTGTTAAGGAGAAGGTGTTACCAAAGGTCGAGGTCAAGGAAGAACCGATGACCATCAGGGAAGAGATTGCTCCCAAGCTTGAAGCTAAGGAGGAGCCACCGTCAGAGAGTAGTAGCATCGGGACCGACCCTCCTGTCCCTACAGAAGACCTCAACCAGATTGAGCCTTCGTATGCAAAGTGGCTGATAGAATGGTACATGCCTCAACGCAACTATCATCCCTGGCTGTGAGAATTCATCGTCTGACTTGTGGTCATTGTTGAGGCGAAAGTCGATTTTCCTATGTGTTTTGGAATATTTGTAAAAATTTTGGAATATTTGTGTTATGATCGGTCGCCAGGATTGGATATTAGGTTACTGTAACTGGCCAACTCTTTCCTATGTGTTTTGGAATATTTGTGAAAAATTTGGAATATTTGTGCAATGATCGGATTATAACGATGGATATTAGGTTACTCTTCCGGATAATTGATGTCTATTTTATATTAATTTGGTTTGGTCTATATGATTCTTGGATAATTGGTGTGCATTAAATTCGTATGTGCATTACTTGGTCTATGTGATTCTTGGATAATGTGACTGCATTATATATTTGGTTTGTGTGATTGTTGGATAATTGGTGTGCATTATATATTGGTTTGGTTTATGCATATATTTGTGAACAGGGAAAGTGCTGCAATTTTTTTCCCAAAAAACCCAGTTAGCGACGGACTAGTGACCGTGTAGCGACGGATACTCCCAGTTTCCGACGGATTGTCGACGGGTAATCCGTCGCTATCTGGAGTTTTTAAAATGTTTCCAGGCAGCGACGGGTTATCGACGGATTATCCGTCGGCAACGTTCTGGTGGTATAAGCTTCGACGGACTAGCGACGGAACGGCCGTCGCCAGGGCGACTGGTAGACAGCCGCTAATCAGTCGCTCTAAATAGTGATGGCGTAGCGACGGCAAATCCGTCGACATGGTTCTGGAAATGCATGACATTTTCAGAACCATGGCGACGGATAATCAGTCAGCAATCCGTCGCTGTGGCGTCGCAGTAGCGACGGGTTAGCGACTACGATTCTGTCGCCATGGTGCTGGAAATGCCAAGCTTTTCCAGAACCTGCTCGACGGATAGTCCGTCAGAAATCCGTCGGAAAGCGGTCGTTAATTACCGATGACTTGCGACGCATTAGCGACGGAATGATACAATCTGATACGCTGTTACGACGGGTTACCGACGGAAATGTACGTCGCTATAGCCTACACAGTTCAGTACTTAAAAGCTGAAGTGGACGACAGTCCGTCGGACATCCGTCGCTAAGGCTTCGTATTGTAACGTCGAATATCCGTCGCTAGTCCGTCATGTGATGACAACTTAGCGACGGAAGGTTATTAGCGACGAGCTGATTGCCGACGGATGTTTTTGGCCAATATCCGTCGGTACTCGGTCGCTAATTGTATTTACCGTCGTCTTACCGACGGATGTGGCCGTCGCTAAAACGATAAATTTTGGTAGTGCATATGTTGTACGGTTAAATGAAAGATCTTGTACATGTTTAAGGTGGTATCATACTTACATGCCATGTATACATGCATGTTTTGCTTGCCAATATTGCAGTGATGAGGTTGAACATTACTATCCGATAATATTTTCTACTGACAGGTTGAGAAGTGTGTACGAGCCACAGATGGAACCAATTCCAGTTCCTTACAACATTCAAGCGGCTTTGGTAAGGGGCAAAATTGGAGTTCCAGATGTCAGACGCAAAGCTGGAAGGCCGAAGAAAAACCGCATCAAACCACGAGAATTATCGACAAGAGAACTTCGTTGCGGCAACTGTGGTTTGATGGGACACAACAGAAAAAAATGTACAAGTCAACCAAGAGAATGACGACAATAGAACTTCTATTTTTCATTGTAGTACCAACATTCATGTCAACTTTTAAACATTACATAATAAAATTTTATTTCAATCTCTTCTGCGGGCCATTCGTTTGTAACGCCTTCGTTCTACCTGTCTAAGGCCAAGTCGGGCTCTTCTTTCATCTGTGGTCTCCTCCGCTCTTCTTTCATCCTCTTCCTCGACCTCCTGAGTAGGCACCGGGGCTGACGGAGACGTAAACAATTGCGAGTAATACGACATGCCTTCAAACGAATACGCTGCAGTAGTGTTGATTTGCTCAGTCGACATGCCTTCAAACGAATACTAGTAAGTTAGAACTTACATTCATCAGTATGCATTATTCCGGGCATCCCTGCCACACTACTATCCTCGAATCGTCTATACCAGGCGGCTCTAGCAGCATCGATTCTGTTTCTTGCATTGGCTATATCATAACTCATGGCAGGCGGATCATCCGGAATAATCTGCCTGCAACCGAATTGCCGGAGAACGCGATCTGCCGGATGATACATAGTGTAACGATCGTATATAATATATGATTTGTGTAGGCTCAAATCATACGACGTCCTTTTAATTTCTGGAGCATTTTCATCATCTGAGTATGGTATCCATACAACCTATTACATGAATTGACAAGTTATACGAAAAATTTGTGATACTCTATTACATGAATTGACAATTGTAGTTTAAAACGCTCTAAAATTTTAAGTGGAAATGAATTGACAATTGCGTACTTACCTCCTTCCACGGTACTATATCAAATTCTCCCCTGTAGACTGAAACATCCTTATGTAAATTATGATGAGGGTCCACTATATTTGTGGCCCATCGCGTAGCAAGGGGAAAAATTCCAACATCACTGAAAATGTTGGTTACAGGTCGACCAATATAGAAATGCTCGTAGCACCATACCTAAGACATGAAAACATATGATATTTACAAAATGTATATCATCAAAAAAAAATTAGCGAATTTAGGGATTACATTTTTATTACCTGAACTAGGGTCATGCACCCACACAAATTTTTGGTACCCTTTGATCTGACAAATTCCGTCAAGCTAGCATATAAATATGCTAAGGTAGCAGCTCCCCATGCATGACGTGTATGTTCTTTTAAATTGTCTAAAAAGGGTAACAGTCGCACGTTTACTTTATTTCCCTGCCCGTCGAAAAATAGCATTGCCCAACACAAACAGAGCAAATATGCTCTAGTGCAATAAAGTATCTGCAAATATTGAAACTAACATATTAAAACTAACACACTTTTGAAATTAACTAATAAATAAATTTTAACAATAATTACGTACCCTTAAATCATCAACCACCACTGGACCGTCGATAGTTTCATCTAGATCCATGAAATTACCCCGAAGCCAAGTTATACTGACAAAACTCTTTCCTCCTAAGTCCGATGGTGCATTAATGCCTAGATATCTCCGGATGATTTGAGATGTATTTAAAGTTGTATCAAAATATATAGGTTCACCGGTAATAGGTAATCCTAAAATAATTGCAACATCCCAAAGTGTGATTGTCATTTCACCAACGGGCAACTGAAAGGTGTTGCGTTGAGGCCACCATCGCTCAGCGAGACTAAAAATGATATGTACATCGTGGACTAAAATTTGTATTTCATCCAGATATTGAAATCCAAATGAACGTACCAGCTCCTTTTGGACAGCATTTAACTCCCATTTACGATATCCTCTCTGTATCCTCCAACTTCCATGTTCTCGTGTCCGAACCTCGGGAGGATAATCATATAGCTACAAGCGAATTATATTCTTATATTTATGTAAAATAAATAAATAATAATGCTAGTTGTCATTTTTAAATTTACATTCCCGTTAAAAACCAACGTAGATATATGACTTTCTCGTTCTTGTTTTATGGCTTCTGTAACCGGTCCCCCGGGAATACGGCCGTCATTCGGTTCAGCCATCTGTTACATTTTAGACAACAACTATTAGTATAGTTATTCATACATAGAAAATATAATTTTAATATAAAATACAAAAACTTACTATGTAAAGAGGAGATCAAGATAGAGGAGGGAGCGAGTATTCTTCTGTGAAATTGAAGGAGGAAGAACTTGTGAAGAGGAGGGAAGGAGCTTCAGAATTTATGAAGAAGAGGGAGGGGGAGTGGAGTGGTGTGGTCTCCGAGAAGGGGAGTCTCCAACGTAGAGCCATGCATCATGGCAGAGATGGGATGGTGCGGGCAGAGACGGGATGGGACATGGCAGGATGTTAGGATACTCCACGCCTGATGGCATGTGTAGGTATGGCGTGTGTGGGCTCTTTCCTTGTGTGCAGGATGGGACGTGTGGGGTGGAGGCACAGGCCATGAGCCATGGCGTGTGTGGGGAGGCCATCAGTCATGGCGTGTGTGGGCCAGTGTGTGGGCAGGTGTGGGCAGGATGGGACGTGTAGGGTGGAGGCACAGGCCATGAGCCATGGCGTGCGTGGGGAGGCCATGAGCCATGACGTGTGTGGGCAGGATGGGACGTGGGCAGGATGGGACGTGGAGCCATGGCGTGTGTGGGGAGGCCATGAGCCATGGCGTGTGTAGGCAGGATGGGACGTGGGCAGGATGGGACGTGGAGGCAGGCCAAGATACTCCACGCTTCATGGCGTGTGCATTACGATACTCCACGACTGCTGGCGTGTGATGGCCTGGCCAGAGAAAATGTCACCACGCGCCATCAGTGATGTCGTTTCGTTACCCAAATTGTAATATTCCCAAACTTATTACTTTTTTCACAATTTCGTTAAAATTCTTTACTATGTATGAAAATTTCTGTAAATGGAAGGGACAGTTTAAAAATGTTTGGAGGAGAAGCAATATGGAAAATAAAAAAAGGTAATAAAATTTGGAGATGAAATATTCTATAGAAAAACCCTTGTCAGAAGGTTGGAAGAGTCGTGTAACAAACGCTGCTGTTGTTGAAATTGTACTCATTTTTTGCTGCAAAAAAATGTAGCTTGATTTGATGTCCAAATCCGAATTTGGGATAACTACGTGTGTTTGGTTGAAGAATTTGTAAATAAAATTTACTGACATGAATAATAAGTTGGAATTTAAAATCGAATTTTTTTTTTCTCCGAGGTGAAACATGGAAGTGGAAAATCTTCATTCCCACCTCCGCGTTTGGTTGAATTTTTCAATTCCTCTCTACTTGTTAACACTTTTCAAATCTTAATAACTCCAATAAGTTACACTTTTTCACTCACTTAAAATATCTTCAAAACACCAAAATTTTAAAATTTTCACTTCTAACCTCTCATTCTTCAAAGCACCCAAATGAAATATTTTCCACTTCCTTTCCTCAAGAGAGTACAATCATATCCTTCACATCACACACCAAACATTGGACTGGAGTAGGATCTCTAAGGATCAGTATATATGATAATAGGCCGGGTCGGATCACATACGATACTCAAACTCGATCGTAAAATATTTGTGACAATTTTGTTTTATAAAATCTATGACCTAATTAGGCCTTGCCGTCTAAATTAAATTAAAAAATATATATAATCTATTCAGTCATCCCTGTGATATACTAAAAGACACAATAAATATGATTGTTGTTCTTTAATATAATACGACGGATCACATACGATACTCAAACTCGATCGTAAAGTATTTGTGACAAATTTGTTTTACAAAATCTATGACCTAATTAGGCCTTGCCGTCTAAATTAAATTTTTTAAAAAAATAATAATCTATTCAGTCATCCCCGTGATATACTAAAAGACACAATAAATATGATTGTTGTTCTTTACTATAATACGAAGAAACCTTGGGAATTAAGAAACTTACTCTATACTAGTTTAAAAAAAAATAACAACAAAGTTTTCAATTGAATATCTAGAGTATTGAAACTTTAACAATTCATATTCTTACGACTGTTATGACAACCAAATTCGAGTCGCCGGACATCTACAAAAAAAGGACCGTCATGACAATTTTGTGACCTAGACGATAGCAAAAATTTTAGATCCTTATTTCTTTCTCAACACTAGAAATATTAAATTGAACTATATTTTATTTTACAAATGACAAATATAACAATAAAGCTACCTTCAAAATGTTTTAAGATACCAAGAAGATGAAACAAATAAGTATACCACTAATTATCTTGTTTTTATTTTCAAGTTATAAATTGACTTGTTTATGCGTAACTCTACCTCCGACATTTATTCTCAACATCAACTTATTGTCGAACATTTCTTCTCAACATTCTCAACTAATATGCAAGAGCAGAGCCAGGATTTAAGTTTACCCCGGGCTGAAGATAAAATACACTAAAAAAAATTTACACATAAAATATTTCTTATAATGCCATCATAATCCAAATGTCTAAATTTCATAAGTGAACATGTAGCTTAAGACAATTACAAAAAGTCAAAACATCTTTGTCATACATAAGATGAGAAATAAAAAAAAACTCTTAGAATAAAGATAAGAGCTAATTATCTGCTTTCTTTGCTTCTGCCTTCCAAAACTCTCCTCCAACTTCTTATATCCAGGAAAGAAAATCTACCACAAAATAAATTTCAATTACAAACAAATAAAGAGAATGAAAGAGAACAGTATAGTAATAAATACAACACTTACTAGCGAAATTGGACTCGTCGATCCTTCCAAGAAGCAAAAGCATCTATTATCGAATCTGTATCGATCATTTCTGTTATTTCTCTTTCGATGTAGACAACCATTGAATCGCTCAAGTACTCATCTTCCATCTTGTTACGAAGAGTACTTTTGATTTGTTTCATAGCTGAAAAAGCACGTTCCGTAGTTGCCATAGAAACAGGAAGAGTCAAAACAAGACGAATCAACCTATCGATCAAATTATAAGTCTCCGCCTTATTTGTTTCAATTAACCCACGACACAATTCTGAAATTGTTGACATATTCTGAAAGTTCTCGTGGTGAACCACATCAAGTCGATAATGATCTAACTGATACTTCAAATGATGCATGTCTTGCCCGCTAAAATCACCTGGATAAAACTTCTCAGCAAGTAAAAGAATACGATCATGGTCGAAAGCTTTAAAGTTGTCCCTAGGATCCAAAGTAGAGCTAAGCATAAGCAGTTCCATCGACTCTTCATTGAATCTAGAATGCAACTTATCCAACTGATAATCAATCGTAGCATTAAATATGTCAATGCGATAGTGATGCTCAACTGTGATGTGATCATTCTGTTGGCAAGAACGTCCGGTAGCTTCTTTGTACCGACTGCTCATATCAGGTATATCTACATCAAACTTGGCACAAATTGATTTAACATGGCTAAGGAGATAATCAAAACCTTCTTCTCGTAGTGTTTGAAGTAATACTTTTGTCGATGAGACTAAATTCACTGCATTCAAAATATCTAAAGATTTATGTTGCAACGTTCGATAAAGCATATCTGTAATCCCCATAATCTTCTGCATAAGATGCAATATGAATATAAAATCAAAGGATCTCATTGCCATTATAGAACCACAAGCTTCCCCTCGAATTGTATTTGTAGATCCTTCTTTAACCAAGGATTTCAGCACAATGATAGTCGCACCATACATATCTATCAAACTACAAATAGAGTCAAAATGTGAACTCCAACGAGTAGTACCAGCTCGATGCAAACTACCCATCTGATTAGCCCCTCTACCTGTCTCACGTTCACCACTAGCTATGTCACATTCAATCTCAATAGCTTGCGCAGATCGTAGCTCGGTATGCCGCTTAGGATATGCACTAATCAAATTGACAATGCATGTCAATTTTGAAAAGAATAGCCAAACTGACATTTGATTCCCGGCAGCTGCAACCAATGCAAGTTGTAAACGATGAGCAAAACAATGAACATAGTATGCATACTCACAATCACTACGAAATAAAGCTTGCAATCCATTCCAGGCACCACGCATATTGCTGGCACCATCATATCCCTGACCTCGTAAATCTCGGATGTGCAAATTGTGCCGAGTGAGAACTTTTGAGATTTTCTTCTTGAGAGTTAAAGCACTAGTATCTTTAACATGTACAATCTCAAAGAACCGCTCTTGCAAGTTTCCGTGAATATCTACAAATCTAAGAACAATCGCCATTTGTTCTTTATTAGACGCATCCTTTGCTTCATCAACCAAGATACAAAACCTCGCATCTCCAACTTCCTCACGAATTTTGTTTCTCACTTTCGTAGCAAGAATATGCAAAACATCTTTTTGGATCATAGGAGACGTATAAGTTGCATTTCCCGGAGCTTTCTCTAAGACAACATTATCAACCTCAACATTCAACTTTGCCATCAAACTAATCATCTCAATTAGGTTACCACGGTTCTTTGACTTTAAAGATTCATCATGGCCTCTCAAAGCACATCCTTGTAAAGTAAGCCAACGAATACTATCGATGGTAGTCTTAAGACACAATCTATTTTTCTCAATATTTTTCGAACTTTGAGCATTCATGACTTTGTCGATGTGCCGAGATGTATTCTTCAATGCCTCAACATTTCTCACAGCATTGTTGTGTGGAGAAGTTGGACATCCTATATGTGCCAAGAATACACATTTGGCTCCATTATTTACTCGTTTCCAGCTATTGAAACCTTCAACGGTAAATGTAGGATGTAGAGGTTCACGATCTTGAAAAATAAAGCAGGGAAAGCAAAATGCCGCATCCTTTGAAATAGAGTACTCTAACCAAGGAAATTTTATAAACCAACCTTGTTGAAATCGTCGGTTTTGAACTCCGATTTTAGTCCTCGGATACTCAGCCAAGATAGGTTGATTTGGTCCCCATTTTATATAAGCACGTCTTACTTCATCTTGATTATAAACCGGATGCTTCCATATTGGAATACGTAGTGCAGGATCTCGTTCAAGTTCATTCTCATCAAATGCAATCCGTGGAATCTTCGCAGGATGTTGAGATTCTATAATAATTATAGGAACATCGACCCTCGTTGATGTTTCTACTTGAGTCGTAGGCTCGAGAGTAGATTTGGAGCCGGAAGATGCTCCAATTGTTGATGTTTCTTCTCCAAGTTTCTTTTTTTAAAAACGAAAAAAATAGTTTTCGTTTTTTTTGGTTCTTGATTTTCCATCCTAATAAATAGAAAGATTGTATTAGTTATCAAAAGAGGTATCATGGTCCGAAAATTTGTCCCTTACAACAATTAGAAGTAAAACTGTATCAGTTATCGATTTCATAACAATTTGAAAACTAACAACAAATCCAGGAATCAATTTCACAAGTATCAGTTAGTAGTTACCAATTTCACAAGTAAAGCTATTATCAGTTATCAATTTCATAAACTTAACAATTAACAATACTAGCAACAATTTTGCAAAAAAAATTGGTCCTGAAATCCCGAATTGGTCCCGAAATCCCGAATTAACAATGCTAGCAACAATACATAGCAAAATTGGTCCCGAAATCCCGAATTAACAATGCCGAATTAACATAGCAAATTTGGTCCCGAAATCCCGAATTAGTGATACTAGCAACAATACATAGCAAAATTGCTCCCGAAATCCCGAATTAACAATGCCGAATTAACATAGCAAAATTGGTCCCGAAATCCCGAATTAGTGATACTAGCAACAATACATAGCAAAATTGGTCCCGAAATCCCGAATTAACATAGCAAAATTGGTCCCGAAATTCCGAATTAGTGATACTAGCAACAATACATAGCAAAATTGGTCCCGAAATCCCGAATTAACATAGCAAAATTGGTCCCGAGATCCCGAATTAGTGATACTAGCAACAATACATAGCAAAATTGGTCCCGAAATCCCGAATTAACAATGCCAAATTAACATAACAAAATTGGTCCCAAAATTCCGAATTAGTGATACTAGCAACAATACATAGCAAAATTGGTCCCGAAATCCTGAATTAACAATGCCGAATTAACATAACAAAATTGGTCCCGAAATCCCGAATTAGTGATACTAGCAACAATGCATAGCAAAATTGGTCCCGAAATCCCGAATTAGTGATACTAGCAACAATACATAGCAAAATTGGTCCCGAAATATTAAGCAATTAATTTCTTGAAGAAGAAAAAAAAAACCTGTGCGGCGCGACGAGACGAGACCGGTGACAGGACCGCTGTGCGACGACGCCGACGAGACAAGACCGCACTGCCTCTGCGACGAGACGAGACCGAACGGAGCCGCGGCCGCACAGGGAGAGACAGGGCTGGCATGCGGGCCTGTGGCGTGCGGCGTTCGGGCCTGCGGCGTGGCGTGCGGACTGCGGCGTGCCCTAACGAATTTGTTGACTTTGGCGTGCGGACAGCAGGACCCCATCCCATAACCCATCCCATTTAATGTTGTTTTGCTGGATTTAAACGGGTGGGATATGATGGGTGGGCTGGGCTGGGGCAGATTACATGAAACTTTTTTTTTTTTTTTGGGTTTGGTGGGCTGGAGCCCACCCCAGCCCACCAGTAAATCCGCCCATGCTAATATGCATCACATAAAAGTACAAATTTAAAAATTAGGAAAGATAAAATATCACTAAAAATGTATTATTACTATAATTGTATTTATAGAAGCAAAATTCCTAACAAAAGTTTTCCATGTTTTTTGGCTTTCTAATAAGATTTGTGAGCTGTAATTTTTTCTCTTCCAAGAAACTAATATAGAGATTATTAATTTATAATTATTAATTACAATAATTTTAGTTTACATGTAATCAAAATTTTACATTGGTCTCTTTATTAGAGCATCATTAGTAGTTGGGACTCTCCAATGCAATTTGGAGCCCAAAATTTCAAAAAAAAGGTAAATGTAGAATAGGTTGGGTTTGTATGAGAATAGTAGGAAATGATAAAGTGAGCTCCGGTCCCAAAAATTGTGTGGTCAAAAATTAATGTAGGAAAAAAATAATATAAAGTTTTGAATCTAGAAAGTTGGGCTCCAAATTGGAACTTACTATTCTACAAAACGAGTTTCTACAATCTAGAATCTAGAAATTGGGAGGCCCAACCCTTAGCACCCATGGATGGGTTGGGACCGAAATTGTAGAAATTGAGACTAGGGATGAGACTTATTATTCTACAAAATGAGCTCCTACATTCTAAATCTAGAACCTAGAAAATGGGATGGGCCTTACTAATGATGCTCTTAGTAATATCTTCCTTGACTTTTTATAAATGTTTTTTCTCTTATGAAACTAACGGGCCTAATAAAAGGCCCATTGCCGTTTAAAGAAATCCTGCCCATTGTTCCTCTATGGGCTCGAGGAATTTTGAAATTCCCGCCCAAATCCTCCCACCCCTATAAGTATCTCCACCCGACGCTTCCTTTTCCACATTCGCCATTACTTCATATTCCTTCCTTTTCCTTCTACATCAAAAAAAAAAAAAAAACACCTAACCCTAAGGTTCCTCTCCCACCCTGCCGCCACTTCCTCCAATTTCCCGCCAAATTTCTAACGAATCCTTCGTTTTCCAACGCAGATCTCACCATGAAAGCAGCAAAGCCGAAGGCCGCCGCCGCCTCCAGCTCCAAGAACTCCGACGCGAAGTAAGCACTCCCGATCTCGAGATCTAGGTTTCTTTTTTTCTTTTTTCTTTTTGGGTTCTGATCGGTGTTCGTTTGGTGAGTCCAGGCTTGCGGGAGGAGCGAAGGCCAAGGCCGCCAAGGACCCGAACAAGCCGAAGAGGCCTCCCTCCGCTTTCTTTGTCTTCATGTAATTATTTGCGATTTTTTCTGTAATTTTGGGATTTTTTTTTTGAGGTTCTGCTGTGATTCCGTTGGTTTTTTTTTTATCCACAGGGACGAGTTCAGGAAGCAGTACAAGGTGGAGAACCCTAGCAACAAGAGTATCGCCATCGTGAGATCTATTTCCTCTATTTTTTGCAGATGTTTATGTTTTTGAGTAATAATTTGAAATTTGATCCGATTTTTGAAATAGGTTAGCAAAGCTGGTGGTGAAAAGTGGAGATCTATGTCTGATGCTGTGAGGACTTTTTTTTTGTTCGACAAATTTAGGGTTTCTTTTAATTGAAACAGTGATTTTAGGTTTTTTTTTGGGTGTGAAATGTTGAATAAATTATAGGATAAGGTTTTATATGCTAAGAAGGCTGACCAAGCTAAAGTTCAGTACCAGAAGAACATGAAGGCGTATGAGAAAGGGGAAGGAAAGGTTATCAAATTCTTGTGCCTTTAATGTTGTTTTTTCCCTTCCTTTTTTGGTAATTTTACTAATTTTTAATCTATTTTATACTTGAGTAGAGTGTGGCAGACGAAGCAGAAGGAGAGGGATCTGAAATTGACAGTGTAAGTGAGGAGGTAGAAATTGTTTTATCTCAATTATGAGCTGCAAATAGGGGCTGTTATAAATGCTTGTAATCTTTGTTGCAGTGAAACAAATGCGTCACTATACGATATGCACATGACGACACATGCACTACACTAATTTTGGAGTGCCATAGTGAGTATATAGTATGGAATAGCACGAAGACCTGGTTTTGAGAAGGCTTTTTTTTAGTATTTATCTTTTACCTTTTTTGCTGATACAAAAATATTTCTAGCTATATTTTGACATCCATATAGGGCCTCTGGAAAATTGTTATACACAACAATGCTCCATAAGTCGTCTATTTTCAAATTTAAATTCCAGCTTTTATCTTGGAGTAAAAAATTGTATGCATTTATACTTTTTTAGTTGGGACATCAGTAGAGGCCGACAAAACCTTATCAAATTCTTACAAGAAAGAGGAAAAATTATTCTGTGTGCTGGGCTCACCGTGCACCTTCCATGCCATCCATTGGATTGCATGGAGATTTGTGCGTGCACTTATCCCAATGCCATCCTATGGATGACATTGGAGGGTGCATGGTGAGACCGTCTCATACAATAATTTCTTTGCTCCCAACCCATGGTGAATTTCGTGTACTGTAACAGTTGGGTCAAATTTGTAAATGGTGACCGGTATATCTGGCAAAACCATTAACCTGCTGATATTTCAGTATGTCATTGGTTATTGATACCAATATGTCAGCTGATATATTGGTTTGTATTGGCCAAACTACGATATGCGTTATTTAAGTTTTAATTCAAATTCAAATCAGTTTTCAAATCGAGTTATTTTGATGGTGCTGACTTGTTGATTTGTCATGTAAGGATTTGTAGAACACACCTTTCTAGACAATACATGATCTAGACTAGCTCGAAATGTAGGAGCTTGCTCAACAGTATTAATGCTAGATTTGTAGTGGAGGTTGGTCTCGAGTATTGTCCTTGTTAGATAATGGAGGAAGAGGATAGGAGACGCTTCATGAGAAAATGTGATTGTTTTTATTGATGTTTGTGTCTGTGCTTGCTTCTCAGCTTTATGTAATAATAAGCTTTAAAAAGTACAATCTTAAATATAATATTTATCTTGTTACGGAGGCATGTCTGTAGTCACAGAAATCAACCATTTTGAAGCCTGAAACCTCTTATAAAAATACACTACAATATAAATACAGTTTAAATTTATCATGTTAAGGGAACACGTCTAGTTTTCTCTAGGTAAATCATTTTTTCTGGAGATAAAGACCCATGCCATAGGTATTTTTGAATGGTCGGAACTTATTTTGCCCAACAGTGTTCCAACATGCCTATATGTGAATGTTTAGCATGCTATTATTTCCTTGCATATAGGACCTCCTATTCTGATTATGTATTCAAAATTCTCTTTATATTTGTCTATATTCAATGTAGATTACATGCTGTAATCTTTAATTCAAGAAATTACATGCATTTACTTGAATGCTTAGGATCTCAATAGAGGTTGACCATGCCATTGTTATCAAATTCTTACAAGAAAGAGGGAGTCATTCTCCCCATCCATAGTGAATTTCTTGTAGTATAACAGTTTTGGTTAATTTTGGAAATTTTGGCTGGTAATATTGGACAAAACCATTAACCTGCTGATGTATCAATATTTATTTGTTTTATTTTATTTTCTGCTGATAAATCAATATGTTATTGGTAATTGATACAAATATGTCAGCTGATATATTGGTTTATATTGGCCAAACTAAGAACATTTTGAGTTATTAAAATTGAATCCAAATCACTTTTTCAATTCTGAGATATTTTGATGATGCTGGTTTGTTGATCAGTCATACACGTATAGCTTTAGAACTCACCTACCCTTTGTAAGTGTATAATGGACTATAGACTATCTGGCATAGAAGATGCTCTTCATTCTGGAAATTTAGTGTCTATTAGCTGCCCAATTTAGGTGGGGGTAGAACAGAGTAAGGCATCATGTGAAAATTTGGTCTTTTTTAATTTTTCTAACTGATTTAATATCCAGAACTCTACATCTAAGGGAGGGTAATGTGTAGAGAAAGTTGATGTTAATGAGACATACACATCAAGGAAACAAGTGTGATTCTATATCTAGCCAAATGCATGTAGTTTTGACATATTCGGCAATGATTTCCTTTATCTGATTTGTCTAAATGAACATTTTAGTTTAAAGCTTAAATGCTTAATAACCCCTTCCTGTTTTTGTCTACGGTCTCTCACAATTTTTTTTCTGCTCACATTATGCTAACCTATGTTATCTGCGTCTAAATCCATCTCTCTTGTATCAAATTTGTCCACATGCGTGGTGTTTTTGTCAAGATTTACTGCATTTAACAATTCAGATTGATTATAGTGAATTAGTGTGGAAATTGTCAAATCTTATCACGAAAACTCACACATGCAACTTCCATGATGATTTACCTAATTAAGTCGATACGTCATAATTATTTTGCCGATCTTTTTCCCCCCTCTTCTAATAAGTGACACATTTATTGTTTCACATAAAATATGAAGTCAATAAATTCCTGCATACATGTACATGTGTGCTTTTATAAACTAGTGTGTTCTTGGCCATGTTGTGCATCCTATCCATGTTTGTGTCTGTCTGTGCTTGTTTCTTTGCTTCACGTAATAATAATCTTTAAAAAGTTTCAGTGTGAATCTATAAGATTTAGTGTTATGGAACCATTTCTCTTGTCGTAGAAATCAAAGTTTTTTGTAGTCTGAAACCTGATATAGAACACACTAATATTCAATACATTATATCTCGTTATGGAACCATGTCTACTTCACAAGGGAAAACCTAAGCTCAAAGATTGTCGTCAGAGGTTATTTTACCCAACAATATTCCAACATCCCTATCTACGAGTGTATTATTTTTCTATTTCCTTGCCTACTTATCTTCTCCAATTTTCATTTTCCTTAATTGCTTTTGCAGGAAGAAGAAGGAGATGATTGATTAGAGAATATGAAGATTGTGCTTTTCCTAATGAAAAGATTTAGTAGACTAGGCTCATAGTTACTGTTGTTCGTTGCCTCTCCCGTAATCTTCTCTATATGCCCCTCTCCCCTCTGGAAACTTTTAACCTTGACAAGGGGGGAGGATATATAGCAGTCTCTGATTACTGCCTCCTATAGTTACTTTCTTGCTCCAACTTTGAATGCAAAAATCACTATATAGTGTATCTTGACATGTTACTTACAATGCTGTGTGCCTCTATCATAGAGCTGTTGATCTGTGTAAATTTTCAAGCGTCTTAAAATGTTTTGTGCGATTCTGTTATCAAGTGACTACATTCATGATGCTTGTGATGTGTTTTTTTTTAATTCCTGTAACAGTGCATGGAGATCACTGTAATGTAGGTTATTGGGATTAAATCAAGGTGTGACAGGTTGCAATTTGTACATGCGTTCATGGTTGACCAATACCATGGAAGATCAGTGCTCTCCTTGAGAGGCCAATTTGTAAATTCCATCGTTTGTATTGGCGACCTTACTATGCTGAACATGAAGGACAGCAGAAAAAAATGCTGAAAGGGTCCTGCGTAATAGTCCTGTACCTCGCCCTTAGGGTTAGGGCTGAAAATCGAACGGGCTGAAAATCGAACGAAGGAGCTCGAACAAAGAGTGTTCAAGTTTGATTTGACTTAACTATCGAACCAATTTGATTTGAGCCGAGCTTGGACCGAGCTGAACACGAGCCGAATGCAAACGGTTTGGATCATTTTGTAGCCCTACTAGTGAGTATTTATAGGACATGTTTTATAGACTATCACACTGTTTCTCTAAAGTTTTAAAGATTTTTTTATTGAGTTACTTATGCTCTTTACATCATAAATTTACTAGCATATAAAGAACCAAAAAATGAGTAAAATTTCTAAGATAAAATGTATTTCTATCTATTAAAAAAGGTATAACATATAAAAAAAAAGTCATGATATAAGAAACCGAGTCGAGCTCGAGCCTGTTTGCGAACAAGATCTAGTCGAAAACCTATGGTCGAACTTGGTATCGATTAGTACACGAACGAGCTTATACTGAGCTTGGACCGAGCCGAATGCGAGCGGTTTGAATCGTTTTACAGCCCTACTTAGAGCATCTCCAACCCTATTGTGAGTTTAGAAAAAATGGTTGGCACATAGGAATGACAAACTTTCATTCCAAAAATTCTTTTCCAATGCAAATGTAGAATAAAACATGAAGTTGACATGGCAATGACATGGCAAGGAGAATGTGAAGTTGGTTGTCTAGATCTCGACAATGCACTTCACAATGACTTTGTCTCCACATCATCAATTATGAATAGAAATATTTATAAAAAAGTTGAAGAAGTGGAGGAGTTGCATTGGAAGTTGGAAAAAATATTTTTTATTGTCTCCTCAATACTTTTGCATTGGAGAGAGTTTTTCTATCTCATTGTCTTTTGAAATATAATTTTGCCACATAAACAAGACATTGTCTTGTGGCTCATGCCACATAGGAGTCACCTAAGACTCACAACACTTAACAAGACAATAGGGTTGGAGATGCTCTTAGGGTGAGCATTATTTGATTTTGGACCAAAAATTGAACCTAACCGAATAAGATTCAGTTTGGTTCAACATAAATTTGGTTTGATTTTGGTTTTAAAAATACCAAAATTTTCTTTTCGATTTTATATTTTTGGTCTAAAATGCAAAACGTCTCTCTCTCTCTCTCTCTCTCTCTATATATATATATATATATATATATATATATATATATATATATATATATATATATATATATATATATATATATATATGCAAATGACCTCTAGCCTAGTGGTTAAGAGAGATGCATGCAGCCCAAGTGGTCGGGAGTTCGAGCCTCAGTAGTGGCAAGTTCGCCACAAGTACCCAATGCTTCAAATATATATATATATATATATATATATATATATATATATATATATATATATATATATATATATATATATATATATATATGTGTGTGTGTGTGTGTGTGTGTATATTTTAAAAATAACAGTTATATGTATTTATTTTAAAATCCAACTTTAGTAATTTAATAACTAGTTTAATTTTGAACCTATCTTTGAAATATAATAAATGTATCCAATGTTTGTAGTTCATGTGGAAAGTAGTGTGGACATCAGGCGGGTTTGATAGAATTTGAGCTCTCTGACCGTAAGGACATGTGTTGTAATAAAAAAAAAATCAAATGATGTGAGTATAATTATAAAACATTATTATTTTAAATATAATTTAATCACTATTTCGACCAAGTAAGCTGTAAACCATAAAAAGAATTCAACCAAATAAACCGTATAGATTATCGTTTTGGTTTCGGTTATGACTAATTTCGATTTTAAATTTTTAGAAGTTCGATTTATTCGTATTTTACTATTTCGGGTTGATTCAAACCGAATAAACCAAACGTCAACCCTACCTCTCCTTTCACCTTCTTCTATTGTCATGTTACAGTAGAAAGGGTGTGCTACGCATGTTTTTTTTTCTTTTCTTTCACCAAGGCGTTCTGATGTTGGGTCTGCTTTCCTTGTCACCTTTAATACCACTACCATGCGATCCCACAAGTGCACACGGACTGCCAACAAATGAAGCAAGGACCAAGTGATATGTAAATAAAGAGTCAAGGGACCTGCATCCATCAAATACGTGACTAGGAATAAGTAGGTCATGCTCGGCTTGTGGTAATCATGCAAGAACCACAAAATTTTCCGAGTGTCTTGTTAGGGGAGCTTTCTGATGCACCTCCATCTTTAAACACTTTCACCTCATCATCTAGATTATTTATAAGGGCACAACAAAAATTGATCAGAGGCTAACCATTTTCTGGCAGTCCTAGTAACACTTTGGCTGGACTGCCACATTTTTTGACAGTCCATAAAAGTATCTAGGACTGCCAGAAATCGTGGCAGTCCTGGACTGCCAGAAATTGGATAGCCCTGATCAACTTTGGCTGTACCCTTATAAATAATCATCTTTTAGGAGGATATGCCAAGTATAGGTATAGGAACTTATTTCAAATGTAAACCTGCATCACCTTGTACATAGCAACAAATTTCAGATGAGCATAACTTTCGTATCGATAAGCTGTTACTACTATTTATACTCGAACCACTTTTTCTGGTTATTGACACAAACTAGCTCCAGTACACCTGTACATCATACGATCCCATATAGTGGCATCTAAGCAACTGTGATGCCAAGCATCAGTTGGTTGATGGAATAAATCATTTATAGTTATAGTCGTGTTCATCCAAACCACACAATATAACATTATATAAAAAAGAAAGTATTATGGAACAGCTACATCAAGGAAAAATTAATACAAAGAACTAACATGAACATCTCTCCATCATTTTGTCTGCAAATTCAAAAGCTATATAGTTGGAAGGACAGCCCACATTCCCACATACACCCTTAAAGTTCACCAATATCTACTCTTTGTCACACGACAAACTGAACATGGTGCTACAAGGATAGTGTTAGCATGATGTGCAAATTCACAAATCTTATTCCACAGTGCCATTTAATGAAGGAAAATGCTATGCTTACAACCAATTTTGATTGTAAGCCTTACAACAGTCTATGTGGCATCTATTGATTGGAGGAAAGGGAGGATCGAGTGGGACCGGATGGGACCATGTTAGCAGGGGGCGGATGCAGGTTGTAAGAAAGTTATAAATTTTGGTAGTAAACTTAGCATTTTCCTAACTATCAAAGTATAGGCAAGCTGTTACAGTAGTGAGCGAGGGCAAAGAAACATACTGTCAACCGCCAAAATGATTTCCGCCAATAAAAACATTTGGAACAGTCCTCTGTCCCGTCCATCGTGCAAGTGCAGCCTGAGTTTCAGATCCATCACCTTCAAAAGAGTGTTTTAACCACGATAAGTAAGTAATTACATCTACCACTTAAATATAAAGTTGAATAGAAGATGGAACGGATGAGGGGGCAAGGACTTAAGATAAACTTAGTTGTGGGCATATCAAATTTCATCTGTCAAAAGTTACGTTGCACGCATACAAACACGGATATCGGTAAGGACACAAGTACGGGATATGGGCATTTTTGAATAGCTTCAGTTTAAATAGCTTCAGTTTAATCACCTTATGTTAAACATATTAGACAAGGGTGACTAAAGAACATTTTTATGGACCAATCCAAACAGTCCAATCAATAATCCAAAAAAACTGAGAATCGATCGACAACAAAAATAGTAATACCTAAACCTTGTCCTTGATCATCGTCCATATGACCCTCGTCATCTCGTCCCCTGCAATAACACAGAAGACACGAATCAAATAGCTGAAGGAGAGTTAAATTAGGGTTAGGGTTCTGGAAGGGGCAGCCGACCGTCCATCTCGACGATGGGGTTGTGGACTTTGATTCTCTCGTCGGCGGCGGCGGCGAAGCAGCGGAGGGAGGGGGAGGGCTTCCGCGGGAAGGAGAGGACGCCATGGGGACGGGATCCGACTGAGAATTAGGGTTTGTTAGGGCTGCGAGTGATGAGAAAATGGTGGAGGAGGAGGAGATGGTCGTCGCCGGCATTACTCGAGAGAGGACGAGAAGCAGCATCAGCGCGCGGAGGGAACAAAGTAGTTTTTTTTTTCCAAAAGGGGTCAGTTGGTCCGGCTAGAAATGTCAACTGAGCCGGTGTAACGACCCGCTCCGCCCTAGCGGAACGCCGATCCAAACAGCAAGTGCAACGACTCAAACGAGCCGTCGACCCGAAGAGTTGGCATCGACCAGATGAAGAATCGATGCAAGGCTTACATTGGCCCGTCAAGATGAATCCAGACTTAGACTTTCAAAGGCGCGCTCGGAGTATCGCTCGGCCGATGCGAACATCGCTAAGGTGGGTGGCTCCGATGAACCCGTCTTTGCTTAGCCTAGACACATAAAAATGCGGACACTATCACGAGAATCGCTAGGCGATAACCCCGTGCATGCTAATAAATGACTCAACGCACCTAGCTAAGGGAATAATCCCATCTTGCATGCTTGTATAGAATATGGAAAGAAACATGGAAAAATATGAGAACTCTCGCACCGCGCTCCACGCTCGTGCTAAGGCACAAGCTCACGTTCAAGTCCCTTACGCGTTCAACAATGAAACAATGAATGGGTTACAACAATGAAACGGAAGACTATCGACATAGTCGTTCCGAGTAGAGGATAGCAACATTGAAAGACTTCGGGACCGATGGGTCGCCAAGGCAACTCCCGTACGGGAAGTTACATAATGTATGAATGAATAAAAGAATGAATCAATGAATGAATGAATGAATACGTGAAACATGAATGAATCAACGAACAAGTGAAAGAAAGAAATGAAAGAGTGAATACATGATAAGATATGAAAGACGTTAGCGACAGGTATGACGGGCACGTGCAACGGGGCTCGCTACCTGCGCTGTACGGACGCCAACCTGATCGATAACGCATTATGGCTCAAGATAGCCGCTATGTTAAATGACAAGTAAAATACGAAATGGTCGTGGACAAACGGCACGGGCGATGGGTGTAGTGCCCCGTCCCGCAAAGTCAATCGGAGGAATCGAAACGCTGACGGCGTTCGGACTTAGCCTTGCAACGGCTTGCTTGGAGATATCGCTCAGGTGGGGTAATTTCGGTGAACTTGCCTCATCTTTGCCTTCACATAATAAATCGTGTTTTCAACTTGCACAAGTAGGCTTAATAATAAAAGAGATGAATCCACGTAGCTAAGGGAATAGTCCCGACGGGTCAAAATGAGTTAGAACATGGAAAACGTCCCACGGTCGGCTTAGAGTTGGTGCACGGCGTGCTTTGAAAATGACACTCGGTCCTTCGTCTCGTGGCTTGGGAGAAGGAAAGTTGGTCTTTGACACGAAACTATGAAATTAGTCTAAGTCATAGGCGTCGCCCGCATGAATGCTTGCTAAAGCATGCACGGTCCTGTCCCGCAAGGCTTGGCATAGCCTTTGCTCGTCCCTTGGGTTAAGTTGTAGGCTTGAGTGAGTTAGGCAAAGTTATGCCGGTCGACCTAAGTTATTCTACGTGTTGTCCCGCTCATTCTGCGGTTGTCAAGTTAAATAGTCCCACGATCCCAAGGTCCGTCACATGAAGTATGACTTGGACGATAGCGTTGCGTAGAACACGAGTTGGTTTAGAGGCACGAGCCACGGTTGGTTCAGTGGAAAGTTAGCCACGGTCGGTCGATACTTAAGGAAACACAAGTTAAGTTGGAAGGCTATGCAGTAGCCGTTCCCGGAGTTCAAAGAATGTTAAGTCTAAGCGATGGTTAGTCGCCGAGAGGAAATATGTCGGGACTGTGGTTCAGTCGCCGATGCAACCCTGGTTTGGGCTCTGCAAAGGAAGTATGAAAAGAGTAAAGTAAAGTAGTAAAATGATGATGATGAGACCATGCATTACGTTAAGTCTAGAAGTTAGCGTAGGCGCGTGGTCATGGACAACTTGTCGACAAGGGCGATGGTTCTTCGAGCGGCAACCCGGGGCCACGGGACCGACTCGGCCTAGGAAGAACAGATTATAGCCGAGCTGGGTAATAAGCAATGCCGGGTAATAGGCAATTGGTAGTACGGGGACTTGCATCGAGGATCGCAACCGGCGGTGCAAGGATCCCGTTTGCCAGGCTATGTCCACGATGGCTATTAGCCAGTGACCTTTCATATAGACGTGTCGGCACGGGCGGCAATCCGCGTGTGTGCCTTTGGATTGAGTTGAATGTGTATGCAGTTAGAAGACACAATGTTTGGGCCTAAGATTTGGCTACAACGAAGGCGGCGTGCTTCGGCACGAGATGTGGCGTCGAGTGTTAAGTTATTGGCATAGAGTTGCATGAGTTAGGCTTGAGCTGTTGCGAGTTAAGTCGAAAAGGGCCGTAGGGCAAGTTATATGAAGTTACGTTGAGTTGTGGGCACGGCCTCGAGATATGAGGCACGGCCGCGTTGTCACAACACAAGTGTAAGCGAGACTAAGCGAGGAGGCGCTGCCTCGAAGATATGGAAGCACGAATCGTGTTATGGCACGACCGAGTCGTTACGTCCCAGAGTTTGGCACGAAAGTCAAGTATAAGTCGGTGCGTCGATAATGCAAGCACAAGAAAGGTCTAGAGGTAAGGAAATGGAGTCTATCGCGTAGTTGTGTCTCTGATTTTGGCCGTAAGGCAAACACGACTTGATAGGTTAACGTTGTTGAGTGGACGTTACTGTTGCAAGCACGAGAAGGTCCTTAGACACAAGTAATGCAAAGGCGTCGGTCCTAAAATTGATCCTAAGGTAAGAATAGAAAGACAATCGTAAAAGAATTTATGTTGCACAAAGTAAATGAAATGTGTAGGTTTTGTATGGGTGGGCGAGGAGCTCACTCCACCAGTACAGTGGTACTGACACCCACACAGTATTTCATGTGCAGGCACAGGTAGAAGCTCATGGCGTGGAGCTCGCTTGGATGCGTCGAGGCACGGAGTTCTTTGGCGATTTGAAGCGTGCGGCCGCGTGGACTGAAGACTTATACAGGACATAATGTATGGACATCGCCTTCCGAAGCTTCCGCTGGATTGAAGTATATGTATCGAGAGATAAGTGAGAGCAGAGAGACTTGTAAATGAGAAAAAAGTGAGCACGAGAGACTTGTAATTTGGCCTTGCGCCCACAAATGTAATCTTGTATTCAATAACAATAAAGAGATTCTTTTGAGTTACTTGTGTTCATGTGTTCTTCTTTAAATTTTCGCTGTAATGATTCAATATTTCTGCTTGGGACTTCTGTGCGGTGACCCCGTCGCCGCCGCTGTAATCGGCCGTTATGGAACCTGCCTTGCACGAGCGCAATCTAGGCTCGTGCGGCATCACGCCTTAGCGAGGACGATCGCTCCCACGGGAGGGGGGCGTGACATAATGGTATCAGAGCACGGCTTTACATCCTTGGACCGTCGATTGAATTCTTTAACTTCGATGTTTCCGCAAAACTCTGTTGCTTCCGCAAGTTGTTATCGTTGATGCGCTCTTTCTCAAATGTCCCTCGGCATGTCCATACAATAAGTCTAAATATTTTCGAAAGCTCATACAAGTACTCGGTTGAACGGGATCGATAGGCGAAGGCCTTTGTGCCGAACGTTGCAAACTTGACTCGATAGAAAACAGGTGCTAATGTTAGGAAGTCGCGTGCATGCCTAATTAGTCCAATATCGACCCTAGCAATTGAGCATGCAAACTCGGAATATAGTCCGTACATGATGGCTATGCACACGACCTTTTGGCTAAGTTGTGTTTCCTCGACCTTTTGGTGCAAATGAGTCGCGAGCAATATTAAGTATCGCTCGGTCGAGAACGGAGCTACACTTAGAGTGTCTATCGATAGGAACGCTATCGAACTAACGCTTAGGCGTACACGAAAGATTGACTTGGATTTTAAGGAAATAGTACTAACGACTTAGTGCGTCGATACGACGCGAGCGACTACGCTAGCGATTCGTCGAACGAATCTGAAGGATGTCTTAGCGAATGACGCGAATGTGATTGAGGACTAGTCGAGTGGCTCGAATCCGAGTGGTGTATGGTTCGTCTTGGAAATTGTTCGAGTGAATATTGAGGATTACGAGTATGTCGGCGAGGCGATGCGATCGCACAAAGACTTAGAACGCGTCACGCTTAGTTGGTCGTGACTTCGAATGTCCCGAACGAGCATCTCGTTCGGACAACTTGTGATTGTGCAACGCGCTTTAGAACACAATTCGAAACGATGAATAAAATGAATGGTCTTGATCGAGGAAACTTAGAGGATCGTGCGTACGATTTCGGATTGATGCAAATGAAATGTGACTTGAGTTTCGAACAACGATCTTGAAACGAGCTTGAGAAATAGCGATCGAACTTGATCTTGAATATTGAGGAATGGTGGCACATCCAGTTCGGGCAATAGCATCAGTCGCACGACTCGAAATTGGTTGCAAAGGAAGATCGTCAGGTTACGCATATCGTCGATGGTATTGAGGTATATCAAAGATCGATATGCGATAACTCGGAGGTACTCTGACTCGGCGAATGACGATCGTGCAAATGTCATTATTCCGATGGATGCTATACTCGGGATATTGAAACGTGTCGAAGAAAAGATAAACTTGGCTCGAGAATTTTTCTAGTTGAACGGATGACAAACGGACTATCGAACTGAGATCTTGGCTTGGAGGAAAAATAAAACGTTGGATTTGCTTCATCGATAACCACAACTTCGACATTCTTGTCTTATGCGAGTGCAACTCCAGCCTCGCACATGCGTCGCGCCGATTAGAGCGATCACTCCGCGTGAGCGCTGGTATGGTGATTCATACAGCGGGGGTGATCGAACTTGCCTGGCGTGGCAATTTGTATGCTTCGACTTGTGGTTTGACGCGAAGGTGGACTAAAGAATGATTTGGTGTGCTTGTCGACTGAACTTGAGGATTGAGTAGGTCCAATTCGCGTATCGAGAATGAACGAGTCTAGACTCAAACAAGAGTTACGCCCCGATGAGAATGATTATTTCGCGGGAGCGTTGCATGGTGATTCATGAACCTCCGTGGATAATCGGACTCGCGTGAGATTGGGGCGCAACGTATTGTCAAGCTAGATGACCTCGTGATCGAATACATAAATTGGTTAGAATTGGTGATTTGGATAAAATCGAATATGTGCAACGCATGCATTGATGCGAATAGGTGATCGTGCTCGATGTTTAGAAATCTGAATGACGCGAACTTGGGTAGAAAATCCCGTATTACTGAACCTGGTTTGACCCTAGGATTGGGGTCAGTGTTGGCATTATTATTGGGGAACTATGATTCCAATCCTGACATTGACTTAGCCTCGTAAAGATTGGCCTAGCGGTTAGACGAAACGCCCATGTTGCAGAGTTATCAATCGAAGAATTGATCCTGAGGATTGGTTTGAATGGATAGCATGAATCACGAACGTAGGAAATCCTGCTCACGAGACTCGGCTGACATACATATATTTCAGGGACGTCTGGGTATGTGTACGAGGCGACTCGAGTGAGAATGACAAATTCTCTATCAAGCGGCTTGGCTGAATACATGTATTTTGGGGACGCTTGGAATGCGTGCACGATCCAGCCAAGTGATACAATGAGTTCAAGCAAGACTTGAAAGATGGGAGTGTGTTGAGATCTTGAAATCATGTTAACGAAAAGAATGATAATAGTGCGAGCGTGGCTCGGACTCAAGGAAACGCGCAGGCGTATCTCGCTCGACTATTATAGTCCCGTGTCTAGGCTCGATTAAGTCTTGGCCATAGAAATGGTAGGATGGCTTGCCTTCAGGAAAGTCTCGAGGACGAGACTTGTTCTGAGTGGTGTATGTTGTAGTGCCCATCCCGCAAAGTCAATCGGAGGAATCGAAACGCTGACGGCGTTCGGACTTAGCCTTGCAACGGCTTGCTTGGAGATATCGCTCAGGTGGGATAGTTTCGGTGAACTTGCCTCATCTTTGCCTTCACATAATAAATCGTGTTTTCAACTTGCACAAGTAGGCTTAATAATAAAAGAGATGAATCCACGTAGCTAAGGGAATAGTCCCGACGGGTCAAAATGAGTTAGAACATGAAAAACGTCCCACGGTCGGCTTAGAGTTGGTGCACGGCGTGCTTTGAAAATGACACTCGGTCCTTCGTCTCGTGGCTTGGGAGAAGGAAATTTGGTCTTTGACACGAAACTATGAAATTAGCCTAAGTCATAGGCGTCGCCCGCATGAATGCTTGCTAAAGCATGCACGGTCCTGTCCCGCAAGGCTTGGCATAGCCTTTGCTCGTCCCTTGGGTTAAGTTGTAGGCTTGAGTGAGTTAGGCAAAGTTATGTCGGTCGACCTAAGTTATTCTACGTGTTGTCCCGCTCATTCTGCGGTTGTCAAGTTAAATAGTCCCACGATCCCAAGGCCCGTCACATGAAGTATGACTTGGGCGATAGCGTTGCGTAGAACACGAGTCGGTTTAGAGGCACGAGCCACGGTTGGTTCAGTAGAAAGTTAGCCACGGTCGGTCGATACTTAAGGAAACACGTTATGTTCAAGTTAAGTTGGAAGGCTATGCAGTAGCCGTTCCCGGAGTTCAAAGAATGTTAAGTCTAAGCGATGGTTAGTCGCCGAGAGGAAATATGTCGGGACTGTGGTTCAGTCGCCGAGGCAACCCTGGTTTGGGCTCTGCAAAGGAAGTATAAAAAGAGTAAAGTAAAGTAGTAAAATGATGATGATGAGACCATGCATTACGTTAGGTCTAGAAGTTAGCGTAGGCCCGTGGTCATGGACAACTTGTCGACAAGGGCGATGGTTCTTCGAACGGCAACCCGGGGCCACGGGACCGACTCGGCCTAGGAAGAACAGATTATAGCCGAGCTGGGTAATAAGCAATGCCGGGTAATAGACAATTGGTAGTACGGGGACTTGCATCGAGGATCGCAACCGGCGGTGCAAGGATCCCGTTTGCCAGGCTATGTCCACGATGGCTATTAGCTAGTGACCTTTCATATAGACGTGTCGGCACGGGCGGCAATCCGCGTGTGTGCCTTTGAATTGAGTTGAATGTGTATGCAGTTAGAAGACACAATGTTTGGGCCTAAGATTTGGCTACAACGAAGGCGGCGTGCTTCGGCACGAGATGTAGCGTCGAGTGTTAAGTTATTGGCATAGAGTTGCATGAGTTAGGCTTGAGCTATTGCGAGTTAAGTCGAAAAGGGTCGTAGGGCAAGTTATGTGAAGTTATATACGTTGAGTTGTGGGCACAGCCTCGAGATATGAGGCACGGCCGCGTTGTCACAACACAAGTGTAAGCGAGACTACGCGAGGAGGCGCTGCCTCGAAGATATGGAAGCACGAATCGAGTTATGGCACGACCGAGTCGTTACGTCCCAGAGTTTGGCACGAAAGTCAAGTATAAGTTGGTGCGTCGACAATGCAAGCACAAGAAAGGTCTAGAGGCAAGGAAATGGAGTCTATCGCGTAGTTGCGTCTCTAATTTTGGCCGTAAGGCAAACACGACTTGATAGGTTAACGTTGTTGAGTGGACGTTACTGTTGCAAGCACGAGAAGGTCCTTAGACACAAGTAATGCAAAGACGTCGGTCCTAAAACTGATCCTAAGGCAAGAATAGAAAGACAATCGTAAAAGAGTTTATGTTGCACAAAGTAAATGAAACGTGTAGGTTTTGTATGGGTGGGCGAGGAGCTCATTCCACCAGTACAGTGGTACTGACACCCACACAGTGTTTCATGTGCAGGCACAGGTAGAAGCTCGTGGCGTGAAGCTCGCTTGGATGCGTCGAGGCACGGAGTTCCTTGGCGATTCGAAGCGTGCGGCCGCGTGGACTGAAGACTTATACAGGATATAATGGATGGACATCGCCTTCCGAAGCTTCCGCTGGATTGAAGTATTGTATCGAGAGATGAGTGAGAGCAGAGAGACTTGTAAATGAGAGAAAAGTGAGCACGAGAGACTTATAATTTGGCCTTGCGCCCACAAATGTAATCTTGTATTCAATAACAATAAAGAGATTCTTTTGAGTTACTTGTGTTCATGTGTTCTTCTTTAAATTTTCGCTGCAATGATTCAATATTTCTGCTTGGGACTTCTGTGCGACGACCCCGTCGCCGCCGCTGTAATCGGCCGTTATGGAACCTGCCTTGCACGAGCGCAATCTAGGCTCGTACGGCATCACGCCTTAGCGAGGATGATCGCTCCTACGGGAGCGGGGCATGACAATGGAGGGGAATACCGTGGCTGTCATGAGGAAGGATTCTGCGGTACGGGCGATGGGAGGGAATACCGTGGCCGGCCTAGGCGGAATCAGACATGGGGCTTACGGGCTACTTTGAGTGGGGGCTCCGTCGCTCAAAGAGACGTAAGGCCAGGCATTTTAAGAAACTATCAAGGTATACCAGCCATCACGCTTCGATAGGTGAGAATGCCCACGTGATATGTCCAAAATGGCTTGTAAAGCCAGCGACCCATGCATGTAGATTAAGTGGACTATGCTGGTGGCAATCCACGTGCAAGTTCTTTCATTGAAATCAAAGTAGTCTAAGTAAACTAAATGAAGTGTCTCCTGAACATGCTTGAATTGTAATCTCCTGAACATGCCCGAAATGTAACACTCCTGAACATGCTTGAAACGAAACATCCTGAACATGAACGTGCTCAAATGTAACACTCCTGAACATGCCTGAAATGTAACACTCTGAACATGCCTACGACGTGCTAGAACATGCCCACGACGGACTAGAATATGCCTATGACGTGCTAGGACCCGAGACATGGACACGCTCGTAATATTGAATGTTTATATGAATCACGTAATGTTATTACACATGAATCGTTGATTAACTTGGTTTACTTTGGACAGGGAAGGCCGGACGGTAAGTATGGATAAGTCGTGCATGTATTTTAATGCAGACACATGAATTCGGCAACACGATATGGGTTACGATATATGCCATGAAACTGATCCTAAGGCAAGATTAGAAAGACAATGAATGATAGTCGGTGCACGAAAGTAAATGGAACGTGTTTGGTAATGATAGCATCGTGGGCGAGCTAGCCTCCCCACCAGTGTATAACAATGTACTGATAACCCCACAGTCTGCTTGCAGGATGCAGGAGACGCCGGCGGGTACGGAGCTTCCATCGAACGTGTTAAGGCGCGGAGCCAACTCTGGGGCCTTAGAACGTTGCAAGGAGCTGAAGCACCCTATACAGGACATAATGTATCGGAACATCACCATGTATCATTCCATCTTGTAAGCCACTTGGCACGCCTTTTATGTTTCAGAAAGAGAGCTCGAGCGATTTGTAATATCGGCCTAGCGCCGCTTGTAACCTTCTTGAATATCAATAAAGAGTTCGAATTCGCTTCTACTTGTGTTTATTTACTTTCCACTGCAATGTGGACACTCTGTGCGACTCTGTGGCCTAGCTCAAATCGGCCGTTTCTGGACTTGGCCTTGCACGGACGCAACCTAGGTCCGTGCGGCATCACGCCTTAGCGAGGACGATCGCTCCTACGGGAGCGGGGCGTGACGGTTTTGGTATCAGAGCACGGCTTTACGTCCTTGGACTTCATTCAATTTTCTCAGTTTTGAAAGCTCGGTTGGAAACAAAAGATGGGTACGCTCTCTCTCATTGTGCCCTGGGATATTCCATACAATACGTCTAATATTTTCATAGGCACATACAAGTGCTCGGTTGAATGGGATCGATAGGCGACGGCCTTTGTGCCGAACATCGCAAACTTGACTCGATAGATAACACATGCTAAGTTAACATGTCGTGTGCGTGCCTGACTAGTCTTGCGTCGACCTAGCAAGTGAGCGTGCAAACTCAAATATAGTCCGCACGAGATGGTTATGCGGCACAACTTAGTCCGCGTGTCGTGCACCTCGACTTTTGGGTGCAATCGGCTTACGAGCGATATCAAGTATTGCTCGATCGAGAATAGAGATACACTTTGAATGTCTATCGATAGGAACGCTATCGAGTTAACGCTTAGGCGTACCCAAAAGATTGGCTTAGATTTTGAGGATTAGTGCGAACGACTTAGTACGTCGAGACGACGTGAGCGATTACGCTAGAGATTCGTCGAATGAATCTGAAGGATGTCTTAGCGCATGACGCGAACGTGATTGAGGACTAGATCATATGGCTTGAATTCGAGTGGTGTATGTGATAGGTTCAGAGAAGAATAAGATTGAGTATCGATGACTAAGTCGAGTGGCTCGAACCCTGAGTGGTGTATGGACGTCATAGAAATTGTTCGAGCGAGACTAAAGGATTTACGGATAGTACGAGTATGTCGGTGAGGCGATACGATCGCGCAAAGCCTTAGAATGCGTCACGTTTAGTGGGTCGTGACTTCAAAAGTCCCGAACGAGATGTCGCTGGACAACTTGTCAATGGGCAACGCGAGTTAGAAAATGGTTCGGAACGATGAATGAAAATGAATGGTCTTGATCGAAGAAACTTAGAGGATCGCGCGTACGATTTTGAATCGGTTCAAATGAATTGTGACTTGAGTTTGAACAACGATCTTGAAACTAGCTTGAGGAATAGCAGTTGAACTTGATCTTGATTATTAAATGAAATTGTGGAATATCCAACTCGGACAACAGCATCAACGCACGACTCGAAATCGATTGCAAAGGAAGATCGTCAGGTTACGCATATCGTCGATGGTATTGAGGCGTATCAAAGATCGATATGCGATAACTCGGGGGTACTCTGACTCGACGAATGACAATCGTGCAAATGTCATTGTTCCGTTGGATGCTATACTTGGGATGTTGAAACGTGTCGAGGAAAATATAGACGTGGCTCGAGGATTTTCTAGTTGAACGAAATGATGAATGGACTATCGATCTTGGCTTGGATAGAAAATGAAATGTTGGATTTGCTTCGACGATAACCCCAACATCGACATTCTTGTCTTATGCAAATGCAACTCCTGCCTCGCACATGCGTCACACAGATTAGGGCAATCACTCCGCGTGAGCGCTGGTACGGTGATTCATACAGCGGGGGTGATTGAACTAGCATGGCGTGGCAATTTGTGTGCTTCGACTTGTGGTTTGACGCGAAGGTGGACTCGAAAATGACTTAGCGTGCATGATGATCGAATTTGAGGATTGCGTAGGTCCAATCCGCGTATCGAGAATGAATTAGCCTAGACGCAAGCAAGAGTTACGCCACGATGAAAATAATTATTCCGCGGGAGTATTGCATGGTGATTCATGAACCACCATGGATAATCCGACTCGCGTGAGATTGGGGCGCAACGTATTGTCAAAAAGCTAGACGACCTCGTGATCGAATACATGAATTGGTTAGAATTGGTGAATTAAATGGACTCGAATACACGCAAGTAATGTATTGATGTGAATAGGTGATCGTGCTCGATGTTTAGAAATCTGAGTGACGCGAGCTTGGGTAGAAAATCCCGTACTACTGACTTTGGTTTGACCCTAAGATTGGGATCAGTATTGGCATTATTGTTGGGGAACTATGATTCCAATCCTGACGTTGACTTAGCCTCGAAAAGATGGCCTAGCGGTTAGGCGAGACGTCCTGTTTTAAGTGTTAGCAATCAAAAGAATGATCTTGAGGATTGGCATGGATGGATAGCATGAATCACGATAGGAAAACCCTGCTCACGAGATTCGGCTGACATGCATATATTTCAGGGACGCCTGAGTATGTGCACGATGCGACTCGAGTGAGAATGACGAATTCTCTATCATGCGGCTTGGCTGAATGCATGTATTCTGGGGACGCCTGGAATGCGTGTACGATCCAGCCAAGTGATACGTTGAGTACAAACGAGACTTGAGGAATGGAAGAGTGTCGAAGATCTTGAAATTGTGTTAAGTAAGGGATCGATACTAGTACGAGCGTGGCTCGAAATCGAAGAAACATGCAGGCAAAAGTGTGCGTGAACGACGATGACATTAGCCTAAACAAGTGAATGGTATGGAATCGATATTGTACAAGTAAAAGTTGGTATAACGAATTGAACCATTGATAGAAAAATATACTGGATGATAGTACAATACGTGGTCTTGAATTGGACGAAAATCACTTAGACTGGTCGACCCCGCTAGGAAGAAATCATACTGATTTCGTGGACACGAACGCTTGAGAACTGAATCGGGTCATCTCGATGACCGAGATAAATGAAAGTGAGTTTGCCTCAGCCTATGACCCTCGTATTTGATGAATTACAACGTGTCTCGTAAAACCATTTTCGTCCCATGACACAGAGAAATAGCAACCAAGACGAAGAAACACTTGAATTGAATAAGTGCCAACAACTCTAAAATGAATGAAAAGTTATTCAATAAAATCGACCAAACGTATGTGACACGGAACTTAGAAAAGTATCGAGCATGGTTCGATGCCATCGAACGATAGAGCCGTTCGATAGAATTGTCTAAGAAATACGACGACACGAGTTAAGGAACCATAGGATGAACTGCACTCAAGAAGTCTCGAGGACGAGACTTATTTTGAGTGGTGTATTATGTAACGACCCGCTCCGCCCTAGCGGAACGCAGATCTAAACGGAAAGTGCAACGACTCAAACGAGCCATCGACCCGAAGAGTTGGCATCGACCAGATGAAGAATCGATGCAAGGCTTACATTTGCCCGTCAAGATGAATCCAGACTTAGACTTTCAAAGGCGCGCTCGGAGTATCGCTCGGCCGATACGAACATCGCTAAGGTGGGTGGCTCCGATGAACCCGTCTTTGCTTAGCCTAGACACATAACAATGCGGACACTATCACGAGAATCGCTAGGCGATAACCCCGTGCATGCTAATAAATGACTCAACGCACCTAGCTAAGGGAATAATCCCATCTTGTATGCTTGTATAGAATATGGAAAGAAACATGGGAAAATATGAGAACTCTCGTACCGCGCTCCACGCTCGTGCTAAGGCACAAGCTCACGTTCAAGTCCCTTACGCGTTCAACAATGAAACAATGAATGGGTTACAACAATGAAACGGAAGACTATCGACATAGTCGTTCTGAGTAGAGTATAGCAACATTGAAAGACTCCGGGACCGATGGGTCGCCAAGGCAACTCCCGCACGGGGAGTTACATAATGTATGAATGAATAAATGAATGAATCAATGAATGAATACGTGAAACATGAATGAATGAACGAACAAGTGAAAGAAAGAAATAAAAGAGTGAATACATGATAAGATATGAAAGACGTTAGTGACAGGTATGACGGGCACGTGCAACGGGGCTCGCTACCAGCGCTGTACGGACGCCAACCTGGTCGATAACGCATTATGGCTAAAGATAGCCGCTATGTTAAATAACAAGTAAAATACGAAATGGTTGTGGAAAACCGGCACGAGCAATTGGGGGGAATACCGTGGCCGTCATGAGGAAGGATTCTGCGGCACGGGCGATGGAGGGGAATACCATGGCCGGCCTAGGCGAAATTAGACATGGGGCTTACGGGCTGCTTTGAGTGGGGGCTCGGCCGCTCAAAGAGACGTAAGGCCAGGCATTTCAAGAAACTATCAAGGTGTACCAACCATCACGCTTCGATAGGTGAGAATACCCACGTGATATGTCCAAAATGGCTTGTAAAGCCAGCGACCCATGCATGTAGATTAAGTGGACTATGCTGGTGGCAATCCACGTGCAAGTTCTTGCATTGAAATCAAAGTAGTCTAAGTAAACTAAATAAAGTGTCTCCTGAACATGCTTGAATTGTAATCTCCTGAACATGCCCAAAATGTAACACTCCTGAACATGCTTGAAACGAAACATCCTGAACATGAACGTGCTCAAATGTAACACTCCTGAACATGCCTGAAATGTAACACTCTGAACATGCCTACGACGTGCTAGAACATGCCCACGACGGACTAGAATATGCCTATGACGTGCTAGGACCCGAGACATGGACACGCTCGTAATATTGAATGTTTATATGAATCACGTAATGTTATTACACATGAATCGTTGATTAACTTGGTTTACTTTGGACAGGGAAGGCCGGACGGTAAGTATGGATAAGTCGTGCATGTATTTTAATGCAGACACATGAATTCGGCAACACGATATGGGTTACGATATATGCCATGAAACTGATCCTAAGGCAAGATTAGAAAGACAATGAATGATAGTCGGTGCACGAAAGTAAATGGAACGTGTTTGGTAATGATAGCATCGTGGGCGAGCTAGCCTCCCCACCAGTGTATAACAATGTACTGATAACCCCACAGTCTGCTTGCAGGATGCAGGAGACGCCGGCGGGTACGGAGCTTCCATCGAACGTGTTAAGGCGCGGAGCCAACTCTGGGGCCTTAGAACGTTGCAAGGAGCTGAAGCACCCTATACAGGACATAATGTATCGGAACATCACCATGTATCATTCCATCTTGTAAGCCACTTGGCACGCCTTTTATGTTTCAGAAAGAGAGCTCGAGCGATTTGTAATATCGGCCTAGCGCCGCTTGTAACCTTCTTGAATATCAATAAAGAGTTCGAATTCGCTTCTACTTGTGTTTATTTACTTTCCACTGCAATGTGGACACTCTGTGCGACTCTGTGGCCTAGCTCAAATCGGCCGTTTCTGGACTTGGCCTTGCACGGGCGCAACCTAGGCCCGTGCGGTATCACGCCTTAGCGAGGATGATCGCTCCTACGGGAGCGGGGCGTGACAGCCGGCCCGGCCCGGCCTGGCACAAAATTTGGATGGGCCACGCGGGATCAGGGTGGCCCACCTACCAGAGGCTCATTCACTATAACTGACCGGACCTAGGGGTGGCGATGGGTAGGGTAGGGTAGGATAAGGGCAGGAAGAGGGCAGGACAGGGTAGGGTATTGACATTTTTTTGATACCCTAAGGGAGTCATGAGGGTAGGGTAGGGTAGCCATCTTCCAAAAAACCAATACCCTTACCCGTCCTTGCCCTTTACCCTCACAGGGTAGCTGAGGGTCAGGGTAGGGAGGGTAAGGGTATTACCCTTGCCATTTCAGTTTTTTTAACTTTGAAAATTATTTTTTTTGTTAGTAAACACCTTGATACTTAAGATTTTTACAACATTCAAAAATCATAACAACTTAACAAGAAATAACAGGAGGAATATTTTTTTTTACTAAAGGCGTTGAACCCAGTTATATAGTGGAACCTGGACTGCCTACATACCCAAGGAGGGGGCTAGACCTGACTCCTTAGGATCAAGCACTATGTAGTTCTCCTAATCCTAAGTACTAACTAATTACAAAAACTACAAATATGTAGTAGTAATTCAGGGTAGGGTAGGGTAGGGTTCAGGGTAGGGTTACAGGGCAGAGGGAGTGTGGGACTATACAAGTATGCAGTAGTAACTACTGTAGGCCCCTGAATTTAGGGCTTATTTTTTAATTTTAAAATTCAATTAGTTGTAATAGATATTATTATTTGATTTAATGCTCTTTACCGTGACTTGGATTTCTAGAGCATCAGGGATGCCAGTCTCTGGAAACTTCCTTCTTGAAGTTTGTAGTAGACGAGATTATCTTCATGTTGATATATCGTGTCCCACTCGAACTTGTTCCCTTGTACCCTTTTTATTTTGCGCAAGTTCGGGTCAATTTAGACCATTTAATTAATAATTGATTTCTCACTCTTTTCCTTGATCCTCATAAATGCGTTACCATGACTTTAAATTTAGGAGCACCAGACTAGTCATTTTCTCGAAACTAACTTATCATGCACGATCTACTCGAGACGCTCTTCACCCATGACCTTCGTGTCCCACTCAGACACACCATTTTGTGCTTCATTTTCTTCGCACAACTTTCGGGTCAATTTAGGCCAATTAATTATCCACCGTAAATTGTGACCTGACTTCCAATTTAATTTTCGGGCCCGACATCGGTCCAATCCAGTCGACCCAATACATGGCCCTGGCCTGTTTTGAGTCTACTATGCACGTGCCACTTGCGTGCCACCGATTTGATCTCCCTTGTGCTCCTATTTAATCTATGATTTTAATTAATTTAAATTTGTGATTTTAATTAAATCTTGGCCCCAAGCTTGTCCAACTTGACCGAACCGGATCCAACGCCCAACCAGATTTTTATGTAATCCCTATCATGATTGCCCATACACCCCACTGGTATTTTTCTAATTTTTTCCTACTCAAAATATCCTCTCCTTTACACAAATATATATTTCTCTCTCTTGTATATTTTTTTCTCTCTCTTGTATATATATATATATATATATATATATATATATATATATATATATATAATATATATATATATATATATTATATATATATATAATATATTATATCTAAATATCTCTCCCTTTCTCTCTCTAAAATATATCTCATTTTCTCTCTCTTCTTTATATAATATATACACATATATATATTGTATATATAATCTCTCCCTTTCTCTCTCTCTCTCTCTCTCCCTCTCTCTCTCTCTCTCACCCCATCACACACACACCCTCCCCTATCACCATCAGCCGACCCCCTTGCTGTACAGGAGAGCAGCACAACCCCCCATTATTTTCTTTACATTCTCTTCTTCTCCTTCTTCATGTTCTTCTTTTTTTTTTTAACAAACACACCACAACCATAAACATCGTCACCATCACCACTCCGCCACCTCCACCATTCTTCTTCCTCTTCCCCGGCCAACCGCAGCCCGGACCACCCCTCGAAATCCTGCGCCCCTGGCGAACACCCCCACGGCCACACCACGGCGTGCCACCGCACGGCCACGCCACGCACGCGTGTGCAGGCGCGCACGTGAGGCTGCAGCAGCAGCGTGGGGCGGCGCCACCACCGCGCGCCACCCCCTCGCCGTCGTCATGCCCCGCCAGGCCGACGCACCACCGCAACAGCGCCACGCAGCAGCAGCTGCTGCCAGCAGCTGCGAGCAGTAGCCGCAGCGTGGGGCGGTGCCACCACTGCCGCCACGGCCAACCGCCGCCGCCGCACGGTCACCCCACTTCGACGAACACCCAGCGGCCTCCCCGTGGCGCGCTGCTTCTTCCCCGACGCGTGAAACACACGATTCGTGCGTTTTTCACTGGATCCCGTCGGCGCGCGCGGAAAAGTTTCAAAATTCGCGCCCGGACAGCAACTTCGTGCCGATTTTGTTGAGAATCTGACCGTTGGATCGGCGATTTATTCGCTCCGTCTCAATCTCGGTATATAGCCCTTCATCCCTCTCAAATTTTATCCGTCAATTTCGTCGTTTGATACCTCAAAGCTGGCCACCAAGTTGACGTTTTAAATTGAACTGTTTTTGGACAGTTTCGTGACGCCAAATTCACGGGTTCGTATCTTCGTCATTGCAGCTCCGTTTTGTGTGCTACTAGTTCCTGTGCGCAGCTGGTATAACCTTATTCCTGCCTCCTTTTTTATTATAAGCACGTTTGGTTGGTCGAATTCGACGCCAAAGTTGGCCGTCCGAATTTTTTAATTTGTACTTGTTAAATTCTATTTTTGAACCCGGGACTCCAGATTCAATTTCTGACACCACTAGTAGACTCATGGCGTCGTTCTGGCACGTTTTCATATAAAGTTTGTTAGATTTGGAGGACGTGGGCCTTGGCACGCATTCGGTGCAAAGTGGGCCCCACAGTTCGGGTCAACGGAACTTTTTGATGCCGTCTCATCGGAATCCAATTCCGGATATACCGTTAAGTTCGTATCGTCATTCTGGACTCGTTGACATATAGTTTACTAGGTTTTAGTGGACATTGGTTCCGACACGCATTTCGGTGCAAGTTGGATACCAATATCCGGATCAACGGGTCATTTTGAGTTCGGCTCATCGAAATCCAATTCCGGATATACCGTTGAGTTCGTATCGTTAGTCTGGACTCGTTGACATATAATTTGCTGAATTTTGAGGACATTGGCTCTGACACGCTTTTTCGTACAAATCGGATTTCAATGTCCTGGTCAACGGACCAATTTGAGATCGGGTTAACGAAATCCAATTCTGGATATACCGTTGGGTTCGTATCATCATTCTGGATTCGTGGACATATAATTTGTTAGGTTTGGTAGACTAGTATTCTTGTACGTTTTTCGGTGCAAAGCGGGTCCGACACGGACACCGTTTTGACCCGAAATTACCTTTTTGCCCCTGTGTCCAAATTGGACTTATGGACAGGCTATCCTAGATGATTTGACCATTCTGGACACATTGGTAATGGTTGTTTCACCATTCGACAACATCTGTAGGTTTTCATCATATTATTATAATCTTTCTCCTTTTGTGGTATTTTTAGATCCGTCGATTCCAGTGATTTCACAATCACTAAAATTGAATGTGTTGACCCTGTAGATATTTGTAGAGACTAGCTTTGACCCAGTTTGACCATGGTTGACTACTTTGACTGAACGTCGAAGTAGAGTCAACATTTGATATAGGTTAGACTAGTTTTGACCCTAGTTGAACACAGTTGACTATTTTGACCAAAGTCAACCGGAAGTCAACCGTAGCATAAAATTGATTAGAACTGGACCGCAGTTGACCCAAAGTCAACTGTTATTCAACGTTAGTCAAGTTTGACCTAGAGTTGACCTAGAATTGACCAGAGTTGACCAGTTGACCAAAAGTTAACTGTAAGTCAACCCTTGACTTGTCTTGACCTAGTTTGACTTGGTATGACTTAATTTTACTTCCAAACCCTTATATTGATACAGTATTCCACCTATAGGTCCTCGAGGCACTGTTCTTGGACCAGTTGACATATTCCACCAGATCACAGGCGAGTACATTCTCTGATAATATTTCTGTTTTATGATATCGTCTATGTTTCTTGTATTTAGTGTAGATATTTTTGTTCTCTTGACACATTGTTCACATGGATTGGTATTTCTCTGGATCCTGTCATGAGATATTATTCATCGCTTTCCTTGGTATATCTTGTGCAAGTCTTTCTTGTTCCTTGTGCATTGTATAGACACGATTCCTGCGAAGGCTAGCTACCCTCTCGGAGAATCGCGTGTCATGATGTGTCATGGTTGGATCCACTATACTGGTCGGGGACGGAGAGTATTAGTATAGATGTGTGGTCAATACCCGTCTTGTATATCTTGTGAACCTTGTGAATGCCAATCATACACCACACGTATGGTTGGCTAGATCATGACCTTGTGCAGACCCAAGCCGGCCACATGTTGTAGCTAGTAATCACACACTTAGATAGATGTTTCTTCATTCTTGTACATGTCATGCTCAGTTTTGCTTGCCTTGTTCTAGCTATAGATTTACAGCTTACCTTGCCATGATACTCACATGAACATTTCATGATTTCTTGTATATTCTCTCTATTTACTACTACATTTTCAATATCGTCTAATTAGAACTGTTATTTGAGATTTGTGCTCGTTCCATCCTGACTGGATATGTTGACAAAATTTTAGGAGTAGTTGTGCCCTCAGTATTGGACTTCATGATGTTGCTAGCTGTGATGGATCTCACTATTCTTCTATGTGAGTTGCCTGGTAGTTATCCTTAGTTAGTTTTGTTGTTCCTTCTTTATTTCCTGTCTTATGATCCTTGTAGATTCTAGTTGTTTTAGTGATATTATTTTTATTTCTTGTCTTATCTTCCTTAGTTTTCGTGAGGTGACATGAGTACATTTCTAATTATGGATCTTTAGATGTTGTAGTTAGTATAGGGTACTTGACAGCGCTCTACCGCCGATACTGCGGCGTAGGTTGGGCATGGCCTACATATTCGTATCCGTATATCCGGGTGCGGATCGTGACACGTTTTTAGTGGTGGCCCATGCAGGTCAGTCTTTGCAATTAATGCGAAGTCGTGGTAGTAGTTGAGCTTATCTGTACTACTGCGAGCCTTTCCTAGGATTAAGATTGAGTCATGGCATATTTTAGGATCTGGTACTCAGTCACATATTAGGAACTCTTGGTAGATTCCAGGGATGACCCCTGGAAATCTTATTTCGAAGGCTTTCAAATCTTTTCCTACTTATTTCCATTCGTCCTAATTTCTGAAATATCTGTCCGTATCAAACTTTATTCCTTCTTGAGATGAGTTTGTGGACCCCAAAGGGAAGGTATAAGTTGGACTTGTATATCATCTAGGTTGGGAAGAGAATATGATTTACCAACCTCGTATTATGGTCGAGGTTTGTTTTAGATTATATTCCACCATTTCTATCTTGACCTAGGTAGTACCCTCGGGACTTTCCCTGAGATTTTCCTCTGAACCCTATCTCGGAAGTTATTTCCGTTGTTTCTATTAACTTACTCTTGACTTGTTGTTGAATTTTAAATCTTAATATTCGTTATTGACCTTTGATTTTGTTTTGGATAATTTTTTTAAAAATTGAGTTATGTGAGACCCGTCTCACTGTATCAGTATTTTATACGGATACGTATTTATTTGAGCCGTATTTCGTATTTATCAATTTGCGTAATATTTTAAATTTTCCTAATTGTAGGATTTCATGACTTGGTTTAACTTGGATTTGGTTTTATTTGGTTCGGTTCTACCTTGACTTGGTTTGGTTTAGTTTGGTTCTTTATGAGTGAGGTGTATGGCTTAGATTGAGTGGAGAGGAATGAATGGTGGAGATCACTTGAGCTTATTATATAAGCCACTCTTTCTCTCTCCCTCCTCATTCACCATCATTCATTTCTTTTCCACCAAACCCTAGCCATTAGAGAGAGGCAAGTACACCTTGCCGAATGTTGAACGATTTCTATTTCGTTTGTTCCATTCTCTTCCTTGTTATATTCTAAGCATGTTTAGAACTTGGAGTTTTCGGTTTTACCGAGTGGATTGTTGTAGATCTAGCTTTGAAGTAATTTTAGTTTTCATGGGTTTTGATCTATTTAATCTTGTTATTTCCGAGTTTTGATGGTTCTATGTTGTAGAGCATTTCATTCTGCCCCATTTTGACCTATGGAGGTTCGGATTTGGGCTCCGGATGATGGAGTTATGGAGCTTGAGAATTTGGCTCTCATGGTGTTCTTCTTCTCGGAATTTTGGAGAAGAAGAACAGTACTTGACTTGACCGCATGAATATTTCATGCGGCAAGTGTTCTCTTCTGCCGCATGGCTGAAAGTACTTGAGCCGTATGAGGGTCGAACTCATCTAGCCGCATAACTCGCTCATTCCCAGCCGCATAATACTCTGCACTTCTTGAGTCGCATGAGACCCACTTGACCTTGGCCGCATATGGTTGTGATTATTCAGCCGCATGCGCCCTTGCTCCCGCAGCCGCATGGACCAATTCCTCCCAGCCGCATGGGACTTTGCTCGACCCAGCCGCATGGGACGTTACCCGTTTAGCCGCATGCGCCCTCCCAGGCCGCATGAGGACCCCGCTCCTTCCAGCCGCATGAATGCTCTGACTTAGTCTCATGCGCCCTCTCTTTCCGCTGGCCGCATGGGACTTTGCTTGACCCAGCCGCATGAGGACTTCTTCCCGAGCCGCATGAACTTGGTCCACTTGTAGTCGCATAGGCGCATGACCCCGCTAACCGCATAAACGCATGGCTTCGCTCCTGTCCCTGCCGCATGGATTCTCTCCTTGACCGCATGCGCCTGACCCTATTGAGCCGCATGGGCTGTTCTCTTCCCAGCCGCATGAGATCATTCCTGGCCGTATGCGCCTGAGCCGCATGGCTCCCTATAGCCCTGTGTTTTATTAATTGCCCATGTCTTGTAACCCCTTTATGGTATATTTTTTACGCCCATTTTATATCCTTACGCCTTTTGTCCTGAACTTGATAATCCTGATTTGGTTGACATGATTGAAATGACAATTGTACATGACATGGTGTGACAAGAAACTAGCATGACTTGATAGTGACCCTGAGCCGCAGGGCTCCTTCCTGTGCCTTGTCCAGCTATTTAATTATTGTTATTATTATTATTTCTCTATTGTTATTTGATCTTTACTGATGACTTGTGTCTCGTAACCTCAGCATAACTTGAGTCTCCTGATTGAATGCTTGCACTATACTGTCCGGCACATGTACCCTAAACACGACAGTGACCCGTAGTGGTGCACTCCTGATTAATGACCTGACATGACCTGATAGTGGCCCGTTGTGGCGCACTCTTGACCAGTAAACTTGACGTGATAATGACATGATAGTGGCCCGCCGTGGCGCACTCTTGACATGATAAACCTGACATGATACTCCTTGAATGTTGTTGCGACGGCTAACCTGACATGACCAGTATGAATGGCTTAGACACCGTGGGTGATTGTGCTTGTACAATGAACCCGTCTTGTCTTGCATCATGTCTAGGGCATGAATCCCTGGTTTCCCACGGTCAGGGATTCATACTGAAATGGACTAAGGCTAATTACTAGAATAATCCAGTAGTTCATGGAGAGACTTTTCCAGTTACCTGTTGCCCCTTTGATCCCGGCCTTATATATATATATATACATGGGATTTGTTGCTATCCGTCGAGATGAGCGCACTTCCAGCCCGCCGTCGAGTGTGGTACCTTAGGACACATGTATCTTACTACAGTGTGTCTGCTATATCATGCTATCTTTTTCTTTTCTTTGCTGGGGTCATTCAGGTAGTAACAAACAGGTAACCGGACTTGGAAGAATCTCGTTGCATCTTGCTAGTAACTAGGCCTGTGATAACCCTAGTTAGTTAAAGTATCAAGCCGTACTTATTGCTTGGCCGTGATTGATTGAATGGAGTCTAACTCAGTCTAGTCTTGACTTGATCCTGCACAAGATTATCACATGACCTGATTGTTCATATTCGTCCTGTCTTGTACATGATTGTTACATGTCCTGATTTCTTATTTTATCTTGCCGATAAATGGTGGGAGAAACCAAGTTCCGTTCAGACGAAGGGTTACAACCCCGGTCCTTGTTTGGTTTACGGGTTGTAACCTGGTTATCTGAATAGTCCCATGGTCATCCCATCATATATCACCTTCCCAGTTCTATTTATTTAGCATGTTCTCTAGTTTACTTTATGCTCAATGATGATTTACTTACTGTCTTCCTATGATCGGGACAAGTGCATTGGTACTGCACAAATCTCGATCCTCCCTTACTTATTTGCTTGTTGTTTGCTAATGATTGCTGGTTTTAAGTTCATAGTTCGGCCTCCTTTGTGGTACTTGCTATTTGGGGTCTGACCCCACTGGTTTTGCATGGCCAGGTTCTGATAGAAGAGCCCGAAAGATCTACCGCACCATCCACTCGACGGTGACCAGCCGGAGCACCAGAGTGCCTCAGTGGGCTCTTCTTCATTCTCCCACTGATATGTAATTTCTCTTCTTGTAACGTTTAGTCCCGAGCACGTGTTTAGCTCGTGTTTTGGTATTTTCCTTGATAATGTAGCCTACGGGCATAAACATGATATGTGTATTCTAGACTATAGCTAGTCCTTATCATGTACGACTAATACTCTAGCTAGTCCTCAGTTCTGTGGTACTGGCTTCATGATCAGTCATATATATATGGTTCGGGACGCCTTACTAGTGTATGTATGATGATCGTACTCTTGCTCTTGTATAATTGCCTGTGATTGAGATACCTAGGATTGTTAAACCTTAGGATTGACTGATGGCTTGTAGAGTAACCCCCATGTCTTGACAGCTTATACGTGATTTCAGAGTATTAACGTACCTTGGAATTACGTAGCTGGCTATGTCTGCCCCCGCTCTCCAGTATTCTGGTTCTGGGGCGTGACATGATTTTAGTGGTGGCGCCATGCAGGTCTGAATCTCGATTTTCAGATTTGTGGGGGTTACCATGTTTAGATATCTCAATCACACGATTATCCTTATTGATCTCCTTCGGGTTATTCTCTACCTCTGATACTTGACTTGATATCTGTTTTGATCATTGATCTTTCCTGTTCCCATGATTTGATCTTGTGTCCTTCAACTTTCAAGGGCATTGTTCTTGATCCTTCAGATTATCTTATTCGTGTTTTGCCGAGGGCAGCTCAGCATTCTTCAGCCAGGCCAGTTATGGAGGATCAGTCTCAGCATGCAGGCAGAGATGTCAGTCCATTCCGATCAGCCAATCGCTTCTGTCTTCGTATCTTGAGACAGGTGATAAAGTTCATGCATCTGTTTTAACTACGATGACACGTCCTGGGTAGAGTCATGTCTTGAACTAAGTCATTGGTACCGACTTACCTTGAGGCTTGACTTTTATCCATTTTAGGAGTCAACTTTGGCCAGCAAGTACGTTGGTTTCTACACAACTGTCTCAGGAGACATATTGATCCATATGCCTCCAGCCCTTCTTGATCATGATTGTATTTGTTCTTGCGCATTTATTTACTGCTTACGCATTTATTTACATTACTGATTGTTTTACCTTACTTGTATGCCATGCTTGATTTATTGAGATTGTTGAGTTTCCTGGAGCTTTTGTTTTGTTACCTTGCTCGACTAGCCTCAGGAAATTCCGAGGACGGAATTTTTCTAAGGTGTGGAGAGTTGTGAGACCCGTCTCACTGTATCAGTATTTTATACGGATACGTATTTATTTGAGCCGTATTTCGTATTTATCAATTTGCGTGATATTTTAAATTTTCCTAAGTGTAGGATTTCATGACTTGGTTTAACTTAGATTTGGTTTTATTTGGTTCGGTTCTACCTTGACTTGGTTTGGTTTAGTTTGGTTCTTTATGAGTGAGGTGTATGGCTTAGATTGAGTGGAGAGGAATGAATGGTGGAGATCACTTGAGCTTATTATATAAGCCACTCTTTCTCTCTCCCTCCTCATTCACCATCATTCATTTCTTTTCCACCAAACCCTAGCCATTAGAGAGAGGCAAGTACACCTTGCCGAATGTTGAACGATTTCTATTTCGTTTGTTCCATTCTCTTCCTTGTTACATTCTAAGCATGTTTAGAACTTGGAGTTTTCGGTTTTACCGAGTGGATTGTTGTAGATCTAGCTTTGAAGTAATTTTAGTTTTCATGGGTTTTGATCTATTTAATCTTGTTATTTCCGAGTTTTGATGGTTCTATGTTGTAGAGCATTTCATTCTGCCCCATTTTGACCTATGGAGGTTCGGATTTGGGCTCCGGATGATGGAGTTATGGAGCTTGAGAATTTGGCTCTCATGGTGTTCTTCTTCTCGGAATTTTGGAGAAGAAGAACAGTACTTGACTTGACCGCATGAATATTTCATGCGGCAAGTGTTCTCTTCTGTCGCATGGCTGAAAGTACTTGAGCCGCATGAGGGTCGAACTCATCTAGCCGCATAACTCGCTCATTCCCAGCCGCATAATACTCTGCACTTCTTGAGTCGCATGAGACCCACTTGACCTTGGCCGCATATGCTTGTGATTATTCAGCCGCATGCGCCCTTGCTCCCGCAGCCGCATGGACCAATTCCTCCCAGCCGCATGGGACTTTGCTCGACCCAGCCGCATGGGACGTTACCCGTTTAGCCGCATGCGCCCTCCCAGGCCGCATGAGGACCCCGCTCCTTCCAGCCGCATGAATGCTCTGACTTAGTCTCATGCGCCCTCTCTTCCCGCTGGCCGCATGGGACTTTGCTTGACCCAGCCGCATGAGGACTTCTTCCCGAGCCGCATGAACTTGGTCCACTTGTAGTCGCATAGGCGCATGACCCCGCTAACCGCATAAACGCATGGCTTCGCTCCTGTCCCTGCCGCATGGATTCTCTCCTTGACCGCATGTGCCTGACCCTATTGAGCCGCATTGGCTGTTCTCTTCCCAGCCGCATGAGATCATTCCTGGCCGCATGCGCCTGAGCCGCATGGCTCCCTATAGCCCTGTGTTTTATTAATTGCCCATGTCTTGTAACCCCTTTATGGTATATTTTTTACGCCCATTTTATATCCTTACGCCTTTTGTCCTGAACTTGATAATCCTGATTTGGTTGACATGATTGAAATGACAATTGTACATGACATGGTGTGACAAGGAACTAGCATGACTTGATAGTGACCCTGAGCCGCAGGGCTCCTTCCTGTGCCTTGTCCAGCTATTTAATTATTGTTATTATTATTATTTCTCTATTGTTATTTGATCTTTACTGATGACTTGTGTCTCGTAACCTCAGCATAACTTGAGTCTCCTGATTGAATGCTTGCACTATACTGTCCGGCACATGTACCCTAAACACGACAGTGACCCGTAGTGGTGCACTCCTGATTAATGACCTGACATGACCTGATAGTGGCCCGTCGTGGCGCACTCTTGACCAGTAAACTTGACGTGATAATGACATGATAATGGCCCGCCGTGGCGCACTCTTGACATGATAAACCTGACATGATACTCCTTGAATGCTGTTGCGACGGCTAACCTGACATGACCATTATGAATGGCTTGGACACCGTGGGTGATTGTGCTTGTACAATGAACCCGTCTTGTCTTGCATCATGTCTAGGGCATGAATCCCTGGTTTCCCACGGTCAGGGATTCATACTGAAATGGACTAAGGCTAATTACTAGAATAATCCAGTAGTTCATGGAGAGACTTTCCCAGTTACCTGTTGCCCCTTTGATCCCGGCCTTATATATATATATATATACATGGGATTTGTTGCTATCCGTCGAGATGAGCGCACTTCCAGCCCGCCGTCGAGTGTGGTACCTTAGGACACATGTATCTTACTACAGTGTGTCTGCTATATCATGCTATCTTTTTCTTTTCTTTGCTGGGGTCATTCAGGTAGTAACAAACAGGTAACCGGACTTGGAAGAATCTCGTTGCATCTTGCTAGTAACTAGGCCTGTGATAACCCTAGTTAGTTAAAGTATCAAGCCGTACTTATTGCTTGGCCGTGATTGATTGAATGGAGTCTAACTCAGTCTAGTCTTGACTTGATCCTGCACAAGATTGTCACATGACCTGATTGTTCATATTCGTCCTGTCTTGTACATGATTGTTACATGTCCTGATTTCTTATTTTATCTTGCCGATAAATGGTGGGAGAAACCAAGTTCCGTTCAGACGAAGGGTTACAACCCCGGTCCTTGTTTGGTTTACGGGTTGTAACCTGGTTATCTGAATAGTCCCATGGTCATCCCATCATATATCACCTTCCCAGTTCTATTTATTTAGCATGTTCTCTAGTTTACTTTATGCTCAATGATGATTTACTTACTGTCTTCCTATGATCGGGACAAGTGCATTGGTACTGCACAAATCTCGATCCTCCCTTACTTATTTGCTTGTTGTTTGCTAATGATTGCTGGTTTTAAGTTCATAGTTCGGCCTCCTTTGTGGTACTTGCTATTTGGGGTCTGACCCCACTGGTTTTGCATGGCCAGGTTCTGATAGAAGAGCCCGAAAGATCTACCGCACCATCCACTCGACGGTGACCAGCCGGAGCACCAGAGTGCCTCAGTGGGCTCTTCTTCATTCTCCCACTGATATGTAATTTCTCTTCTTGTAACGTTTAGCCCCGAGCACGTGTTTAGCTCGTGTTTTGGTATTTTCCTTGATAATGTAGCCTACGGGCATAAACATGATATGTGTATTCTAGACTATAGCTAGTCCTTATCATGTATGACTAATACTCTAGCTAGTCCTCAGTTCTGTGGTACTGGCTTCATGATCAGTCATATATATATGGTTCGGGACGCCTTACTAGTGTATGTATGATGATCGTACTCTTGCTCTTGTATAATTGCCTGTAATTGAGATACCTAGGATTGTTAAACCTTAGGATTGACTGATGGCTTGTAGAGTAACCCCCATGTCTTGACAGCTTATATGTGATTTCAGAGTATTAACGTACCTTGGAATTACGTAGCTGGCTATGTCTGCCCCCGCTCTCCAGTATTCTGGTTCTGGGGCGTGACAAGTTAAGATATCCTGATAAACATATTTTGGACAAGGACGATGAGAACAGTAAGTGTCTACTTTATTTATGGAGTTTAGAATTCATCGCAGTCATATTAGCTAGCGAGACAAGGACATGGAGCCCGATTTGGATATACTATCCTAGTTATGTCATTTAGATTCTCTTGCAGCCATACCGGTTGGCGTAGTAAGGAATCTAGATGACATGATTATAGGGTGTATACCATAGTTATGGACTTCATTGTTTATTACCGCTATGCTTACTGGCGTGGCGAGAATTCTGACAACATGATTTGGGATAGACATGTATGGTTATCAGATCGTATCTTAAATTGATTCACTTGTTTTAACCTATTGGGCAAGAGCAGTTCCTACTATTACTTATGTTTTCCCATTCTTCTCTTCCTCATCGCATGATAATTTCCTCATCTTACCCTTACTTCCTCCGTCTTGATCAATTATGTCCTGGTTCCACCAATTGCCTATCTCGTATCTACTTCTGTCAGCCATACTTTGAAAACCTTGAAAATTTTTAAAATTTTCATATCTTTTATCTTGGGAGAAATCGAGGAAGTATCGTAATCATCCGTCTCGGAGCAGACATTGTTGGTAGTAGTCGAAGCAGAGCAAGATGATTACCCCGGCTTCCTCCTACGATCCCATATTCTGGTTTCTATGATAACAGAAGCAATTCAATTCTACATCCTTGATTTGTTTATTATATTTTGATATCGTGAGATTGATCCTCTCTAATTGACCAATCGATTCTGGTTGTCTAGTTTATCGTGCCAAAGAGTCTTGATTGTTGAATAAACTTAAATGGTTTCAAATTCCATTGTGATATGCTTTCCTTCTTAGATGCTCGTGTCCAGACTTCGTTGATTTTGTTCTCCATCTTGCCCAAATTCTGATTTACTCAAAACTAGATCAATTTAAATCGTGCTGAGACTAAATTATTTATTTTTATCGTGATTGGACAATGCTGTCATCACTCGTGCTTTAAACTTTTGATTCAATTCTGGCAAATGACTAAATTCTATTCCAATCACGATTAGGCTTCATACTATCCTTGATTATGCCGGAGTCTCATGTTGGTCATGCCTAAACCGTTATACTTTTGACCAAGGTTGAGCTGACCGTATCTATGATCGTATTGAGATTCAATTTTGAGCATGTTTGGATATTGAAACACTCGTGCCTATACTCTTTTCGACTTTGATTTGATTTTCTGATTGTATCTGAAATTTCCTTATGCTTAATCATGCCTAGATGATCTAGCGTGACTAAGGCAACTTGGAGTTTCTTGATCATAATTTTAACGATCATAACTATGCATATCATCTTGCTTCTAAATTGTGCTTTTAAGATCTTGATTTTGATTTCATGATTTATTCGTCATTCACAACTGAACTTGGATCTTGATCGTGCTTATGTGACCTATAATCTGATTTCTATCAATTCTATCTCTCAATCGTGCTATACTCAAATTTTTCTCTCCATTTGCTTCTCTTAGCCTTATTTTAGATTATGACTATCCGACTTTGATTTTCATGATCTTGATAATCCTAACCCTAAATCTAATTTCATCGAGCTGAAATCTTGTTAATCAATGTTTGACTCGATTGTAACCGGACGAACCTCAAGTTTTGATTTCGTTGTCACATCTAAATCATGCCCCAATGACTTGACTTATTTCTGAAATCACGCACATATGATTTTGTTTGTATCATGATTCTATCGTGCCAAATCCTTCATCGTGCCTGAACAATTTTAAATCGATTATCTTGATCGTGCAAAACTCGTCATTTTTGGATCGTGCCTAAAATATTGCCTAAATCTTCTATCATGTTTTAACCCCCACTACCAACCTTTAATTTCGAGGACGAAATTTTTATAAGGTGGGTAGGATTGTAAGCCCCTGAATTTAGGGCTTATTTTTTTAATTTTAAAATTCAATTAATTGTAATAGATATTATTATTTGATTTAATGCTCTTTACCGTGACTTGGATTTCTAGAGCATCAGGGATGCCAGTCTCTGGAAACTTCCTTCTTGAAGTTTGTAGTAGACGAGATTATCTTCATGTTGATATATCGTGTCCCACTCGAACTTGTTCCCTTGTACTCTCTTTGCTTCGCACAAGTTCGGGTCAATTTAGACCATTTAATTAATAATTGATTTCCCACTCTTTTTCTTGATCCTCATAAGCGCATTACCATGACTTTTAATTTAGGAGCACCAGACTAGTTATTTTCTCGAAACCAACTTATCATGCATGATCTACTCGAGACGCTCTTCACCCATGACCTTCGTGTCCCACTCAGACATACCATTTTGTGCTTCATTTCCTTCGTACAACTTTCGGGTCAATTTAGGCCAATTAATTATCCACCGTAAATTGTTACCTGACTTCCAATTTAATTTTTGAGCCCGACATCGGTCCAATCCAGTCGACCCAATACATGGCCCTGGCCTGTTTTGAGTCTACTATGCACGTGCCACTTGCGTGCCACCGATTTGATCTTCCTTGTGCTCCTATTTCATCTATGATTTTAATTGATTTAAATTTGTGATTTTAATTAAATCTTGGCCCCAAGTTTGTCCAACTTGACCGAACCGGATCCAACGCCCAACCAGATTTTATGTAATCCCTATCATGATTGCCCATACACCCCACTGGTATTTTCTCAATTTTTTTCTACTCAAAATATCCTCCCCTTTACACAAATATCTACTTCTCTCTCTTGTATATATATATATATATATATATATATATATATATATATATATATATATAATATTATATCTAAATATCTCTTCCTTTCTCTCTCTAAAATATCTCTCATTTTCTCTCTCTTCTTTATATAATATATACACACATATATATTATATATATAATCTCTCTCTTTTTCTCTCTCTCTCTCTCTCTCTCTCACCCCATCACACACACGCCCTCCCCTATCACCATCAGCCGACCCCCTTGCTGTACAAGAGAGCAGCACAACCCCCCCATTATTTTCTTTACATTCTCTTCTTCTCCTTCTTCATGTTCTTCTTTTTCTTTTTTTAACAAACACACCACAACCATTAACATCGTCACCATCACCACTCTGCCACCTCCACCATTATTCTTCCTCTTCCCCGGCCAACCGCCGCCCGGACCACCCTTTGAATTCCTATACCCCTGGCGAACACCCCCACGGCCACACCACGGCGTGCCACCGCGCGGCTACGCCACGCACGCGTGTGCAGGCGCGCGCGTGAGACTGCAGCAGCAGCGTGGGGCGGTGCCACCCCCTCGTCGTCGTCATGCGCCGCCACCCCCTCGCCGTCGTCATGCCCCGCCAGGCCGGCGTGCCACCGCAACAGCGCCACGCAGCAGCCAGCTGCTGCCAGCAGCTGCGAGCAGTAGCCTCAGCGTGGGGCGGTGCCACCGCCGCCGCCACACGGCCACCCCACTCCGACGAACACCCGACGGCCTCCCTGTGGCGCGCTGCTTCTTCCCCGACGCGTGAAACACACGATTCGTGCGTTTTGCATGGGATCCCGTCGGCGCGCGCACGGAAAAGTTTCAGAATTCGCGCCCGGGATAGCAACTTCGTGCCGATTTTTTGGACAATCCGTCCGTTGGATCAGCGATTTCTTCGCTCTGTCTCAATCTCGGTATATACCCCTTCATCGCTCTCAAATTTCATCCGTCAATTTCGTCGTTTGAAACCTCAAAGCTGGCCACCAAATTGACGTTTTAAATTAAACTATTTTTGGACAGTTTCGTGACGCCAACTTCGCGGGTTCGTATCTTCGTCGTCGCAGCTCCGTTTTGCGTGCTACTAGTTCCTGTGCGCAGCTGGTATAACCCTCTTCCTGCCTCCTTTAAGTTTCATTTCATTATAAGCACGTTTGGTTGGTCGAATTCGACGCCAAAGTTGGCCGTCCGAATTCTTTAATTTACACTTGTTAAATTCCATTTTCGAACCCGGGACTCCGGATTCAATTTCTGACACCACCAGTAGACTCGTGTCATCGTTTTGGCACGTTTTCATATAAAGTTTGTTAGATTTGGAGAACGTGAACCTTGGCACGTATTTCGGTGCAAAGTAGGTCCCACAGTCTGGATCAACGGGACTTTTTGATGCCGGCTCATCGAAATCTAATTCCGGATATACCGTTGAGTTCGTATCGTCATTATGGACTCGTTGACATATAATTTGCTTGGTTTTAGTGGACATTGGTTCCGACACGCATTTCGGTGCAAGTCGGATACCAATATCCGTGTCAACGGGTCATTTTGAGTTTGGCTCATCGGAATCCAATTTCGGATATACCGTTGAGTTCGTATCGTCATTCTGGACTCGTTGACATATAATTTGTTGAGTTTTGAGGACATTAACTCCGACACACTTTTCCGTACAAATCAGATTTCAATGTCCTGGTCAACAGACCAATTTGAGATCGGGTCAACGAAATCCAATTCTGGATATACCGTTGGGTTCGTATCGTCATTCTGGATTCGTGGACATATAATTTGTTAGGTTTGGTAGACTAGTATTCTTGCACGTTTTTCGGTGCAAAGCGGGTCCGACACGGACACCGTTTTGACCCGAAATTACCTTTTTGTCCCTGTGTCCAAATTGGACTTATGGACAGGCTATCCTAGCTGATTTAACCATTCTGAATACGTTGGTAATGGTTGTTTCACCATCCGACAACATCTGTAGGTTTTTACCATATTATTATAATCTTTCTCCTTTTGTGGTATTTTGAGATCCATCGATTCCAGTGATTTCACAACCACTGAAATTGAATGTGTTGACCCTGTAGATGTTTGTAAAGACTAGCTTTGACCCAGTTTGACCATGGTTGACTACTTTGATTGAACGTCGAAGTAGAGTCAATATTTGACCTAGGTTAGACTATTTTTGACCCTGGTTGACCACAGTTGACTATTTTGACCAAAGTCAACCGGAAGTCAACCGTAGCATAAAATTGATTAGAACTGGACCAAAGTTAACCAGTTGACCGAAAGTCAACTGTTAGTCAACGTTAGTCAAGTTTGACCTAGAGTTGACCTAGAATTGATCAGAGTTGACTAGTTGACCAAAAGTCAACTGTAAGTCAACCCTTGACTTGTCATGACCTAGTTTGACTTGGTATGACTTGATTTTACTTCTAAACCCTTATATTGATACAGTATTCCACCTATAAGTCCTCGAGGCACTGTTCTTGGACCAGTTGACATATTCCACCAGATCACAAGCGAGTACATTCTCTGATAATATTTCTGTTTTATGATATCGTCTATGTTTCTTGTATTTAGTGTAGATATCCTTGTTATCTTGACACATTGTTCACACGGATTGGTATTTCTCTGGATCCCGTCATGAGATATTATTCTTCGCTTTCCTTGGTATATCTTGTGCAAGTCTTTCTTGTTCCTTGTGCATTGTATAGACACGATTCCTGCGAAGGCTAGCTACCCTCTCGGAGAATCGCGTGTCATGATGTGTCATGGTTGGATCCACTATACTGGTCGGGGACGGGGAGTATTAGTGTAGATGTGTGGTCAATACCCGCCTTGTATATCTTGTGAACCTTGTGAATGCCAATCATACACCACACGTATGGTTGGCTAGATCATGACCTTGTGCAGACCCAAGCCGGCCACATGTTGTAGCTAGTACTCACACACTTAGATAGATGTTTCTTGATTCTTGTACATGCCATGCTCAGTTTTACTTGCCTTGTTCTAGCTATAGATTTACAGCTTACCTTGCCATGATACTCACATGTACATTTCATGATTTCTTGTATATTCTCTCTATTTACTGCTACATTTTCAATATCGTCTAATTCGAACTGTTATTTGAGATTTGTGCTCGTTCCATCCTGACTGGATATGTTGACAAAATTTTAGGAGTAGTTGTGCCCTCAGTATTGGACTTCATGATGTTGCTAGCTGTGATGGATCTCACTATTCTTCTATGTGAGTTGCCTGGTAGTTATCCTTAGTTAGTTTTGTTGTTCCTTCTTTATTTTCTGTCTTATGATCCTTGTAGATTCTAGTTGTTCTAGTGATATTGTTTTTATTTCTTGTCTTATCTTCCTTAGTTTTCGTGAGGTGACATGAGTACATTTCTAATTATGGATCTTTAGATGTTGTAGTTAGTATATGGTACTTGACAGCGCTCTACCGCCGATACTGCGGCGTAGGCTGGGCGTGGCCCACGTATTCGTATCCGTATATCCGAGTGCGGGTCGTGACAACTACAGTGGGAGTGTGGGACTATACAAAATTACAAAGCACAGATTTACAGGGTAGCGGGTAGGGTAGTGATTCAGGGTAGGGTAGGGTAGGGTTCAGGGTTGTGATTCAGGGTAGGGTAGGGTACGGTTCAGGGTAGGGTTACAGGGCAGAGGGTAGGGCGGGTAGGGCGGGTACCCGGGTAATTGTACTAGGGTAACAGAATAAAATCCTTACCCTACCCTAATTCCAAGAGGGTAAGGGTAGGGCTTGCCCTCCTAGGGTAGAGGGTACCCGTGGACACCTGAGGGTACAGGGTACCCGGCTAGGGTAGAGGGTACCAGGACAAAATTGCCAGCCCTAACCGGACCTAAGGTTCTCAATCCATGACGGCACAAACAGACTACTAGGGGTGAGCAAATACCGACCGATACCGAAAAACCGACCGAATACCGATTAAAAATATTCTGAAAAACCGAACCAAAATTATGTACCGATACCGAATTGTTGAACCGACTAAATTATGGTATAATGGTAATGGTAACGGTTTGAGTGTAATACCGTACCGAAAATACCGAACCGATTCACACACACACATACACACACACACACACATTTTTTTAATGTTGTTCATGATTAATTTTACCCTACTCATTTTCATTTTTATCTTTGTTTTGGTTGGTTTCCTAGAACTTGGAATGAATTTTAGTGGACTTGAATTTATGTTAAGAATGCTAAGAATTACGTTTTTGATCTTTTGAGCTTATGTTTTTTTGTTCTCATAGAATTTTGAAGTAAATTTTTGTTACTTAAGCTTATACTAATGATTAAACTTAGTTACCGCGTTTGATATTTTAAGCTCATTTTTAGGTGTTTGCGACTTGTTACATATTGTTCTATTAATTTTGATTAATTGTTTGGTTGGTAGAGGCTTGGCTTTAAAATTAATGCTTCCAAAAAAGTAAAAAATATATATTATAGGTTAAAAGGTTCTACAATATTAAATGTGTTAATTGATCAAATATTAATTGGTAAAATACCGATACCGAACAAAAACCGACCGAATACCGATTTAACCGAAACCGAATAAACCGATTCTAAATGGTACGATATTGGTATTGATTTTTCAAATACCGATTTAAAAAATACCGAAAAATTCGACCAAATACCGACCGATTATACCGACGCTCACCCCTACAGACTACACATGTTTATGAGAACTCCTCAGTAGGACAGAAGGATAGACTCACTGCGCTCGCCTCACTTCGTAGCTCATTCTGCTCGTCTTTGCATTTTTTTGGGCCACCCGTAAATGAGACTTAGTAGTCATGAGGGAACATCATGTTTTAAGGATCTCAATCCATGACGGACCACGACACGGTGGATTTATGATGAGCTAAGTCAGTCCAGCCCACTTGACAGATCCAACAATGAAAAATAATAACAATTGCAAATGTAGTTGCTAAATATTTACCTTTAGTCCTAAATTATTCATGATGTATAGTATTCAAACATGAAAATATGTGAATAGTTACGCATATAACCTTCCATACATCTACTTATAAAAGAAATCAAACATACATCACTACATTTTTCATTAGGAACATCGAACTATGATATTAGTTACAAGAACGTGACAACCTAAATAGCATTGAATTTGTAGGGTTTTTTTTCTCTTTTGTTTTTTTTTTTCCTTTTTTTATTTGTATTTGGTCAACAGAAACGCAATGTCTATAACAATTCTATCACATCAAACTTCATTCAGTTTAAATGTCAAATTGAATTTGTGGTTGGACTGCACATGGGCTTCAAATCGGGCCGAGCTTGGGCTTCGGGCCAAGACTCTCTTATGGGCTGAGAAATGCGGCACAACATGTTCCAATATACTTTAATGTCCCGCTCCGAGCGGAGACATTTTGCTGGCGTCTGAGATTAAGTAGGGTGATTGGATGTAAATTGTGCTGAAAATTGAGAAATTTGAGTGATGATGCAGATTTATGGAGTAGGATCCACTTGTATGGTTACATCAATTAAAAAGATTGTATATCACATCAAATTGTCTCTTGAGGATCGTTCAATATCTGCATGATCAAATTGTCTCTCGAGGATCGTTCAGTATCTGCATGATCGGGACAAAAATATAATTCATGTGAGTGTTGTTGTTTCTTTTTTGCTTTTGTTTTTATGCTTACTAAACAAACTTTTTATGTTCTATGTAATGTACTTTTGACGTCTTAATAAAAAAAAATTTAAAAAATATTAATAATTTTATTAGTGTTTGAAATATCAAATTGTAATTGTTGTGCATTTATGCACAGGGATGAGACACTAGGCCCTCGAACTAGTGTATTTGAAACTTTTACGAGAAAAAGAATTATGAAAATGGTTTGATACAATTGAAATTGCATGCAATAAATCGCATGCAATATTTTGGGACCAAAGAAGTGAGGAGATGGGTATGAGTGATGACTAAGGACTCGTTTGGTTCGCAGAATCTTCCGTTTGGAAAAGGAAAATGATTACTTTCCTATGTTTGGGTGCAGGAATTGAGGAGGAAAGTAAAGTGATTCCCAATGGAAAAAAAATTAGGGAAAAAAGTAATTCCATCAATCCAAGGAAGGAATCACTTTCCCACATTGAAGTATTCACTTTCCTTTCCAAATTCTTTGGCATTGCCAAACGGAAAGGATAATCAATAGAAATTAAAGTTTCCCAAAGGAAAGAAAATGACAAGGAATTGATTTCCTTTACCTTCCATTCCGCAAACCAAACGAGGCCTGAGAAAATGTGAAGTAGAAACTAAAATTTCATTTCATTCGTTTTCAAATTTCATTACAATGCATTATGTGTTTCATAGGCAAAAGATACGATTGCATTGTCTTGAATAACTTGTACAGAAGATACTGATATTGCGATACTTTCATTGAAACTAGTTATCTGCTTTAAAATAGTAGCTACCTACCAAATTGGCAATGAACAGGTCCAAGAATCACAATACCTTGCAAAAGTCTTTCATAATGCTGAAATGAGATCACCAATGACCCTCATGTCATTGTTAGCAATCAACCAAATAAAACTCGTATTATACGCAATTTTTTTTTCGTATGTTTCATAAACTTATGAGTAATGCTACAGTTACAACCAAATGCTTACAACCCTTTTACAACCTTCACCCATTGCTGACATGTGGGCCATGGCCCACATGTCAGCACATGGGTGAGTGATTGTAAAAGGGTTGTAAGCATTTGGTAGTAGACTTAGCATTATTGTAAACTTATAATACTTACGTACTTTAAACAGATTCAAATTAGTACATAAATTTTAAACAATCAAAATTTTAAACGTATTTCATATAAATTATTAAAAAATTTGGTATAAAAAATGTAGTGGAAACCTATTTAAATAATCAAATTTGACAACATATTTAAGAATGTAAAGTTTATAACCTCAATATTTTTATTTTTTTGATATTTAACAAAAAATTTGAACGTATTTTATTTTTTTGATATTTAACAAAAAATTTGAACGTATTTTATTTGCATTGCTCTGATTTACACTCGTCCTTTTGCCGTTCCAAATTTTTCCAAGTTTGCCAAATTGCTAACAAGGCTATTGATAACTACAGCAATTCTGATGCAGAACGGTGTTGTGTTGCTTATTTTATGATAACTAATCATTGTTTATGAACAAATCTGCTGTTGGTAATATATCATTGAGGTGATACATATAGATATTTTTTCTGCTTTCATTTTCGAATATGAATTGTCAAACATAGTATACGAAATATATTGTCATTTGTCCATTACATTTTAACCAAAATTGGCATAATATTCTAAGTTGGTTATCGACAATCTTTATCAAAAAAATTATATTAGAATCAAAAGTCGCCGAACTTAAAATCATATCAATCTAATTACACTTGTACAAGACTATCAAAAAAATGGACGATAGAACATTTAAAGTTCTAAACATAAAAATTAATCAACACAAGATATATATAAATTATTTTTTTATTAATAATATCAAGAGAAGTACAATGACGGTTCGAATTCAATAATTACTTGATTACATAGATCCTCTCTCGCTCTCTCTATAATGGAGAGAATTGATTACATTTTTTGAGATATCCTTTGATACATACAAAACTTTAAGACTCACTGTATTGTATAAAAAAACCAAAAAAATTCATAGAAATCATAAAAATTTAAAACAAAAAACTTAGAAAATTTGTATTAAAAGCATCATCGTAACTTAAAATAGAAGGCCAGAAAAATAAACACTCTATTTTAAGGCATCATAATATTTGTACAATCAATTTCTCCCAAAATTCTTTAAACACGACCAGGCAGAAAGCTAACCCAAAATTATTATCAATTAATTTTAGGCGCCAAAATAAGGGCATATAAAAATTTTGCATATAAAAATTTTGGTGCCCTAAGTATAGAATTTTTTTTAAAAAAACACATTTTTTTGCGGTTGTAATAGCCGTTAAAAAGTAAAATAGCCATTAAAAAATAACCATTTTTGTAGTCGATGAAAAATAACCGTACGTCCAGAAAATGGACTTGGAATCTCAACCCACGTCCAATAATAGCCTTTGAAATATAACCATTTTTTTAGTCCGTGGATAAAAAGAAAAAAAAATAAACGTCCAAAAATGGAGAAATTATTAGATGGTCCGGCCTTACCACGTGGCAATGGTGAATGGTGAATCCGACGAATAATATTTTGACACTTGGCATAATATTTGGCATAAAAAATTCAAAAAATTGTCAAATATATATTTAATATATAAAAATTCACTTGGCATATAATTAGAAAAAAATAATTTTTTTTCCTTTCAAAAACATTAAAAAAATTGACCTAAAAAATAAGAGAAATATAGTGATATAATGGATTATGCCAAGTGTTAAAATATTATTGGCCGGACTCACCATTCACCATTGCCACGTGGTGAGGACCATCCAATAATTTCTCCCAAAAATGGGCTTAGAATCTCAACCCACGCCAAAAAAAAAAAAAAATAGGAAACACATTTCAATCCTCTCCCTAATCCTTTTTCCTTTGTCACACTAATCCACTTATAATTCATCCACTAATCCACTTAATTCATCCACTTAATTCATAAGAGTTGCTGTTTAAGGAAATTACAGATTTTTAACGCCCAATTTTGGGACGTCAAAAATTGACACCCTATTTTTTGGGATCAACAATGCTCATACAACAATGCTCATGTTACAATTTTTGCAAACTTTGCCCCTCTTACGAAATAAATTATTAGTTTGATGCTTGTGGTAAAATTTTCCTATAAAGAAATCTTAGAAACCATCGTTGACTTCAAAATAAATGTCACAAACAAATTAAATGTAGATTCCCAACGTCCGAATGCAACAAAAAAAAATTGCACTGGATAGCGAGGGAAACATTTTTTTTCGAGCTCCACATTCTGAAGGCCAATATACGAAATTCAATACAGACCCAAAACTATAAATAAAAACGTGGAGCACACAAAATACACAAAAAAGAGTTCAAAATCTAACCCTAAAAAATGAAATATTTACAACTCAGTCCCTTAGATGTTCTTTGATTCTGCGATCATCTCCGCAAAAATCATTACAGGTCTGTAGTAGGATCATCACAGTTGCAAGCAGATTTACAAAAAAGGACACTCAAAAATATATAATTTCGCACAGAGAAGAAAATAAACTCAGTCCCTTAGATGTTCTTTGATTCTGCGATCATTTCCGCAAAAAATCATTACAGGTCTGCAGTAGGATCATCACCGTTAATAAATCAAATATAAATGTACTTTTATGAGAAAAAAATATATGTATGTAATTTAACATATGCATTCTGGCCACCAAAAGAAAAATAATGGCAGAATAAAAATTGCGAGAAATTACAACGATTGGTGTTGCTTCAAGGGAACGAGTCCGTTGGGAATTGGAAGTGTCGCAACGACCAGATTATGAAGCACAAAAGATTGAGAGGAAGTAATATTTTTCTCTTAAGCCCCTGATTTTGTAGATATTTTGGGTTCATAAACAAAAATAACAGAAGAGGGACGAAAGAGTAAATACAAAATATTGGTTGTGGCTTCAAGGGAACGAGTCGATCGAGCATGGAGAAGGGCTCGCCGGCCAGATTAAGAAGCGCTGCAATAAAACCCAAAATAATTCTATCTTTTGCAGATCTAAACCAAAAAAAATTACATATAAATTACGTATAAAGAGGGTTGGGGGATGGAAATGAAGGCGGAAGGAGGAAGAAAAATGATATGGATGGGATGGGGAAGAGGTTAGGTTGTATATTTATAGGATAGAAGGGGAGGAGGATGTACGGCTGATATGGGAAGGTGGGGTGTGTGGTTGGTAATGGACGGCTGAGATTATGGTGGAGCTTTGTGGTGTTTAGGGTTAGTGTTTGTGAGAGTAGCTTGGGCTTTGTTGCGGATTTTGAGGCCTACTTGGATTGTTTATAAAAATGATCTGGCCCATCAAACTCGTAGGGTAGAAACTCATTTTATGGGGAAAAAGAACACCTCCCAATAAAATTTTCTATAACAATTTTTATGTGGCGGTGAGGTAGGATATATAATTTCTATGAGAGTTTCTACGCTCTCATATCAATTAATATTGGGTCTCATCATTGAATTGAAACTCTACCAAATATGATAGAAAAAAAGTACAATGACAAGTAGGATCCAAACTCAATTTTAGAAACCACCATTGGAGATGGCGTTAGGACTAGTAAAGAGCTATTAAGCTCTCTCGACACAATCTACATGACATGACTTGGCTTTTAGTAGTGGGTAGATCCAAATAACAAAACATGATCTATAACTAGGGATGACAACCGGACGGATGGGGACAGGGGCGGCCCTGGCCCAGGGCAGCCCGGGCGACGGCCCAGGCCCCCTGACGAAATGGGACACCAACATGGAGCTATCTACAATAGAACTAGTATATCTCATGTGCCTTTTTTTAATAAAAAATATTGTGGTGTAGTGGTTATAATGCTTGACTTGTATTTATTAGGGGTGCAACTCGGGCGGGTCGGGTCGGGCTTGAGGTCAATCCGAGCCCAACCAGATGAATCATAAGCCTAACCCGAGCCCAAGCCCAGCCCGACCTCGGGTTCAACATATGAAGCCCAAGACCAAGCCCGGAGGATCGGGTTGAACTCGGGTTGGGTCGGGTCCATCAGGTTTATCGGGCTCTAATATAATATTTGAAATAATTTTAAACAAAGTAATATTAAACATAACCAAATAGCAATCAAGTATTGGTCATTACAAAATACAAACTGAAATAAGATTCAGGATAATGAGTTGAAGAGTTTGTGTGGAGAATTTAGATTTAAACTTTTTATTTAAGAAGTATATATATATATATATATATATATATATATATATATATATATATATATATATATATATATATATATATATATATATATATATATAGAGAATAAGGGAGGTAGGGTGCCACCTCACGGGAGGGTGTCTACTTGTCACCCCCCATGCTATCATCAAGTACATGGGTGCATGATGATAGCATGTGGGGGGTGACAAGTAGACACCCTCCATAGGGTGGCACCTCACCTCCCTCATCCTCTATATATATATATATATATATATATATATAAGTCGGGTTTCGGGTTCGTCGGGTAATCCGACACATGAACCCGAGCCCAACCCGATTGTTGATCGGGTTCAAATATTTTAACCCAAATCCGAGTCCGAACCCGAGTATCTTCAACCCTAACCCAACCCATTAACGGGTTTATCCGATTGGGTTCGGGTTTAGCCCGCCCAAGTTGCACCCCTAGTATTTATGAAATCCTTGGTTCAAATCTTGTCTACAACAAAATTTTGTTTTATTAATTTTTCTTTTTTACATTATATATGGGGGCCCATTTTGGATGTTTCGCCTCGGGCCCCCATTAGCTCAGGGCCGGCCCTGGATAGGGACCGGAGACCAAACCTTCAATTTTTGCCTCTGAGTAGTGATCGAATTTCCATTCACATTTTCGGTCGGATTAATTTTTTTATCCACATCTCTGTTCCCGTCAAAACATTGCACTCCTTGTTTCCATTCTCGAACTAGTAACACTTTCGGACTCGAATTTTTTGCCCTCATCCCCACTCCCGTAACCCATTTTTCTAAGCGTTAAAATTTTATTTTCGTTTTAAAAAAAGTACAAGACATATTAATAAATATATGGTTTTTATAAAAAAAAAACTAGATACTATATTATAGAGAATGATACAATAGAACATTAAGAGAGAATATTAATGTCTAACTAATGTCAATGGGTTGTACATATGAGTATAAGTAATGAATGTCGAAAATTTACATGCGATAAGTACTATATCCTTATCTGGTCCCAAATCCGATTGAATAATTTTTTTAATCCCCATCTTTGCCATGGTTCCGTTTTAAAATCTCCAATTCCGTACTCGTAGACAAAAAAAAGAAAAGAAAAGGTCCCGTCTAATTCCTAGAAAGATAATTGCCATCCCTAGTTATAATTTCTATCTTTTTTCAACCCTAATGTCTTGTAATGTGATGTAATTCATATATGGCATGAAACACATGAGATGACTTTTCTAGGTTGTAAGATTATATTTACACAAGACAATAAAGTAGAAAATTCTTCTTAAATAAAAAAAAGTAACGAGAAGAAAATTTAATTTAATTTTTTCAACTTTCAAGTCAACTTCTTTCCTCATCTCTTTCTTTCTAATTTTTATTATTCTTAGTTGACAATATGGAGATAAAATTATTGTCAAGTGTATTATGTAAAACTAGATAACCAACTTCACAACTTATTTAATTTGTTATTCATATTTGGCAACTAACTTTGTTTTCCCAAACTCACATGGGCATGAGAGATGCTCTTATTAATATATTTGTTATTCTCACACCCCCAATACATATTTTGTTCGATTCATAACGGCCACTTCATACTTTTATGTTATCACTTTCGATATTACCAAATGTTTACAATCTTATTACAGCCTTCCTCTTTCACCTCTTACACATGGATTCCACCGGGTCCCACCTTCCCTCTCACCCCCTGCTACATGGGTTCCACCCGACCTCACCACCCCCGTCCTCTAATCAAAGTCCGACACATAACGGACACGTGACGGTTGTAAGAAAATTATAAGTATTTGGTTGTAGGCACGGCAAAGTTGTATTACTTTCAAAACAATCATTAATAAAACTATGAAAAAAAAAAAACCCTCGGAGCATTTTCAATGCAAGTGTGAGTTTAGAAAAAAGTTGTTGCCACATAGGGATAACAAGACTTTATTGAAAAAGACATTCTCCAATGCAAATGTAAAAAAATTGTGAAGTTGACATGGCAAAGACATTGTGAAGTTGGTTGTCTAGTTCTAGACAATGCACTTCACAATGTCTTTACCTCCACATCATTAATTATAAATAAAAAATTTAGAATGACGGGAAGAAGTTGTTTTTGAAGTTTAAAATAAGTAGATTTTACTGTCTTCTTAATATTTTGCATTGGATAAGATTTTTTTTTTACTTCATTGTTATGTGTGAATATAATTTTATCACATACAAAAGATATTGTCTTTTGTCTCATGCCCATGGGCGGACCCATATGAGGAGCTGAGCCCACCCAAATTTTTTTCTTTTTTTTTTCATATATATATATATATATATATATATATATATATATATATATATATATATATATATATATATATATATATATTGTAAATTTTTGTGAGTAAAGGTATATCTAGTTGTAGGAACCCTAGAGGGGGGTGAATAGGGTCAAGCTAACTAATCAAGCACTTAGCACAAGCTAATGGACAATTTAAAAATATAAATGCAAGAGAAGAAGTAATAACAATACCGACACACGATATATCCTGGTATCCTCCCAAGAGGCACTCCAGTCCCGGAACTATCTCCGGCTTTAATCCACTATTTGAGTAAATAGTTACACACGAGTTTGGATCCGAAGAACTCGCCAACTTCTTACACGAGAGCTTTAATCCGAAGGCCTCTCCGACTTCAACCGAGAGTTTGGATACGAAGACTCTCCAACTTCAACCGAGAGTTTGGATACGAAGACTCTCCAACTTCAACATTTCACAGTAGGTTTTGATCTCCTTATACAATAGGATAAAGATCTTACTTTTCAACTCAATAACTCTAACACAATTTGTGGATGGCAATGAAAGCTTTGTAGAGTTGTTTGTGGATAGGCTTTGGTGGTTCATAAATTTTTAGGCTCAAAGCATCAACATTTAATGAAGGAGTTCAAGGCTATTTATAACCAAAGCATTGAAAAGAGCTCAAAAGTAACTTTCCAGACAGCGACCGGTATACCGTTGGTATGCCGGTCTGGAATTAGGTCTGGAATTACAACGGCTAGAAATATAGCCGTTGGGATCATTAAATGCTCGAAATCCGACCATTGGAACTTTAACGTTACTGAACCGGTATACCGTCGGTATACCGATTTTCTAGACAGAAAACTTTCTGTGAACAAAATCGGTATACCGTCGGTATAGACCGGTATACCGTCGGTATGCCGTTTTCAGCTGAAAATGATCCTAGGCTAGTTTCTACCCTAGCTTTAGATTTTGCCATCAATTTCTTGTGTTTACAATTATTCCTAAGACTCATTACAGACTCCAGATATACTGTAGCAGGTGTAGGCTTCTTCAGAGTCTTGAAATGATGATGGCATGACTTGGCTTCTTCCTTTGATAGGTGCTGGCTTTTTCCCTTGGCGGCAGCTGTCCAAAGATATCCAGTTTGCGAAAACTGAATACCTTTCGGGGACTTCGTCCCCGAACTCCCGACGAGGGGCGCTGCCCCCTCGACCCCTGTCCGCTGACCGGGCAGCGGAACCCCGAGTGCGTGGCTCCGGAGATGTCGTCGGGTGGTTCAGAGAAATCTTATGGGATCCGTAGTCTTTGGCCCACCATGATTTCTTCATTGCATATGTCCACATTGATCTTGCTTATTGCTTTTCTGCATGTACATGTTAGACGAACAAATCAATATACATAGTAGCAAGTATGATAAGTTTAATGCACATTAGGACAATGCTGAGTTTAAGTATAAGTGCTAAGGTGATAACATAAATGTTAGTGATATCATAATGATTAAACTTAATTGAATAACCACAATCAAAAACATAGTTTTGATTTTGGCAACCCGATTAAATTTAAGATAGAAAGCTCATATCACTAATATGTGAACCAATAGGCACATATCACCAAAGGTATAAGTATAAGTAGAAATACTATAGAGATAGTATAAAGATTAGTGATAATAAAATGCTAAACTTAACCAATTAACCATATTCAAAAACATGATACAATCATTGGGCCAACACTAGTCCACCCTAATCCACTGTAGTCTATTCCAGCTCAGGTTCTGGTTCCGTCCTTGCTCATGCCATATAGGAATCACATCACATTACAAGATATTACAAGATATTAGGGTTGAAGGTGCTCTCATCTTTGCAACCGTTGATTCTTCCTCTGCGCACACTTCCCCACTTCCCAACGTCCTTCAAGTTTCTCACTTTCCCAACTTCACCTCTATATTCTTATTATTAGGGCTTGTTTGGTAAATGGATTTGGATTTTGGATTTGGATTTGGAAATCCAAAATTCAAATACAAATCCAAATCATGGATTTCAAAATCCAAATCCAAGTCCAAATCCAACTCCAACCAAACATATGATTTGGATTTATGATTAATAACTAAATTATAGTCATGATCAATAATTGAGCTATTAATTAATTATGATTAATTATAGTTATTATTAATTATAAAATTAATAATTTAACGATTAATTATTAATAATTAACGATTAGTTATTATTAATTATAAAATTAATAATTAACAATTAACTAATTTTTAAATAAATAACGATTAATAATTAACGATTAATAATTAATAATTATAAATTATAATTAATGATTAGTAATTATAAATTAATAATTAACGATTAGTACTTTTTAAATAAATAACGATTAATAAATAACGATTAATAATTATAAATTATAAATTATAATTAATAATTAATAATTAATAATTAAATATTAAATATTAATAATTAATAATTAGTGATTAATAATTTTTAATTAACGATTAATAATTATAAATTATAATTAACAATTAGTAATTAATAATTAACAATTAATAATTTGTAATAATTTACGATTAATAATTTTTAAATAAATAATGATTATTATAATTATAAAATTAATAATTAACGATTAATTAATTTTTAAATAAATATTAGTTAGTTTTTAATCAACTATAAATTAAATATTTTAAAAATAATAATTATAAATTAATATAATGGTGATTAGTAAATTATTAATTAAATTATCATAAAATATGATTCTAATCGTGATTAAAATATTATTAATTAATTTTATAATAAAATAGTTATTAACAAATTATTAATTAATATTATAATAATACTAATAGATATTAATTATGATTATAATTGGATATTAATAAATAAATTAATAAATAATATTATGGTTATGATTAATAAAATTATTATAATTATGATTAATAAAGTAATAAATTATTAATTAGGATTATTATTAATTATTAATTAATAAATTATTAACTTAGAATATAATTATGATAACTAACTATTAGTTAGTTTTTTTATTAATTAACTAATTTTTAACGAAATTATTAAAGAATAAATATTTTAACAAAATTATTAAAGAATAACTAATTTTTAATTTACTAATTTTTAACAAAATTATTAAAAATAAATATTTTACCAAAATTATTAAAGAATAAATATTTTAACAAATTATTAAAGAATAACTAATTTTTTTCTCCCAAATTCAAGTTCTAAATTTTGTCATACTTTTCATATCCAAATCCATCTCTAACCAAATCATTCCATAGATTTTTCTCGAAATCTATAAAATTCCAAATTCCACCTTCAAATACGATTTATCAAACACGCCCTCCTCTGGACTCCAATAGGTTGACTTGAGGAAGCCCTTCTTCTTTGGGCACTTTTTCTCTGCTCTCCCCTCCAAGAGGATGGTCTCTGGCTTGGGGTGCTGGCATCCCTCCTGGTCATGACTCATGTCCCTGCTTGTCACTGTCAATCCACCGCCACCCACCACCACGACTTCCACTTCCACTTCTTCTTCCTCCTCCACTTTCTTCCTTCTTTGTTCCCAATGCCAACTCCGGCTGACAATGTCAATAACTCATCAGACTGTGAGAACTTGGCAGGGGATGCTAAGAATTCTACTGGTTTGGTGACTGCCAAAGGCAGGAACTCATCAAAGAGTGAACTTTATGGGGAAGGAGTGGATTTGTGGGGTGCCCATGTCAAGAATTTGAGAGGGGATGACAAGAACTCTACTGGTCTGGTGGTGAATGCCAATGGTGGGAAGATTTTTCTGGTGAAGAAGTGGATTTGGAGAGTGCCCATGTAAATTCTTCTGATCTGGTGAATGCCTGTCATCAAGAAGTGATTTTTATGGGGAAGGACTGTATCTGGGGAGTGCCCATTGTGAGTATTCCACCGGAGATGGCAAGAATTCTGCTGGTTTTGGTGATTGCCCGAGAAATCCAGAACGGAACTCATCAAAGAGTGTTCTTTCAGGCGAAGAACCGGATTTTGGGGATCCCACTGGGAATGCCAAGATTTCTACTGCTTTGGTGAAAGCCCATCAGGGGAACTCATCAAAGGTTGGATCTTTCGGTCGAAGAGCCGGATTCAAGGAGTGCCCATATCAAGAACTTGGCAGTGGATGCCAAGAATTCGAGTGCTCAACCAGTGCTGAATATCTCCAAGGACGATGGCAGGGCCAGTTAAGGATGTAGCTGAGGCGACGGGAGATGTCTCTGTCAAGTGCAACATATACAATGGTAGATGGGTGAGAGATGAGAAGAAACCTTACTATCCTGGTGGTTCTTGTCCGCACATCGACGATGATTTCAACAGTCACAAGAATGGCAGGCCTGATCGCAAGTTCTTGAAGTCGAGGTGGCAACCTTATGACTGATATTCCTAGGTAAAATGCTCATTCACTTAATCTCTTTTATTCAGTAAAACTAAGCATAGCATGAAACACTTGATATGAAGTCACTATATAGTATGTGTCAAATATACGTTTGGACTATAAGCGTGACACTTGATTAGGGGTGAGCGTTCGGTTTTAACCGCACCGAAATAGTCAAAACGGAATAAACCAAAATTCTAAAATCCAAAACCGAAACAAATTAGCCAAAAACTGAAACCGAACCAAATTAGCCAAAAACCGAAACTGAACCGAACATAATAAGCAATTCGGTTTGTTCGGTTGTAATATTTCTATTGTTTAATGGTTGGGCCCAAAGTTGGAATCGTAATTAAATTATATTAAAAATGGTTTTTTTTATACACACATTTGTTGTATTTCAAAGTTGAAGTTGGACTAGTTGTTAAATTATCAATGTTGAACTTCAAAACATATACATAGAATTGTTGTTTTCAAAATATACAAATTTTTAATCACAAAATATGCATAAAATTGAGAGCATTTACATAATTGCATAAGTCTTATTCGGTTTTGGACCGAAATCGAAACCAAAAAACGAAACCGAAAGCAAAAAAAAACTTTTAGTATTTTCAAAACCGAAATTGAACCGATTTTTTTTTAAAACAAAACTGAATCTCTTATTGGGTTCGGTTAGGTTCGATTTTCGGTCCATAACCGAATAACGCTCACCCCTACACTTGATCATCTTGATTTTACCTAGAACCTGTGGTCTTCTTTGTTATCTTTCCGAAATAATCTTGGACCATCCACATTCGAGCTTTGTGCGGAAGGATAATGGAAAAACAGTACTGGGACTGTATCGATTAGATCTCATTACGAGGAATTTGATGTCAAACCCTCCTACATCAGCTGCAGATGAAATATGAAATGTATGTTTATTAAGTAACCTAGTAAGTTGCTTGCTTTCACTTTGGTAGTAACCAACTGTTCACTGGCTAGGATTTGGTTTGTTTTGGATGGAATAGTCACTGAATGTGATGAAATCGAACCTGCCGGGCCGTGGTCCAAAGCCGCCCAGCCGTCCGAGGGGGATTCGAACCCGAGACCTATGCTCGGGCAGCCCCCTGCACTATCACTAGGCTAGTGCCTTAGGGACATATGGTAATCATGAAATATTAGACGCAAAAATGATGCATATTAGGTCATATGGCTACAACACATCCTGCCCTGTTATTGTGTCCATTGTTGTTTAGTTATAACTACTATGGAATTGTGACGAGTACATATATAAAACCAATTGTTCACCGAGTTGGAATACAATTCTGATTCCTGTAAAAAATTCATAGTGGCTTCTTGGCATAAATTTGAATATAGCATATAGGGACTAGTCAAAATATGAAAATTGTTCAAGATGGTGGTTGTGCTTGGATTCCATCATTGTTATTTTAACGCTCTTCGAGAAATTTATCATTTTTGCCACTTATACTTGAATTATCATGTTGGAAGGATCTGAGCATTAGCTTGTTGACTATTAGAGATTAGATGCACTGTCCTTGGATCCATCTCTAAATCATTCCTTTGCTTTTATTGTATTGCTGTTTAACTGCTAGTCCTTGAGCTATGTATTTTTCTTCAATGTGATAGTGTTAATGAGAAAATGATACTATTTTGGAACAAAATAACTTTCTTACATTTAGGCTATTGGGACTAAATAATCACATTAGAATTGCAAATGATAAAAATTGTGGAAAATTATCAGTACAGGAATTCTTTACTCATTCTAAATAAAAGAATGCAAAGTAAGCTTTAATACTTGTGTAAAAGTTTATTGGTACACTCTGACATATGTGACTTCAAATATTTCATCACGAAAGCTGTAATGAAGTATTTTATCACCTTAATTGATGACTACTTGAAGTACGATTTTGTCTATCTTCTTAAGTCTAAAGATGAAGCGTTTGACAAGTTCAATGATTTCAACACAGAAGATGAACGGCAAATACGCCAACTTAAGGGACTCGAGAGCAATTGAGACGGAGAATATCGTTCACATGAATTCCCATCGTTCTATAAATAATATGGGATTGTGAACAAGACTACTACTCCTTACTCTCCGTAATCAAATGAAGTTGCTGAAAGGAAGAACCGTACAATGACATAGATGATGAAGGCAAATGTTAAAGGCCACCCCTTTTTTACTAAGGACCACCAACCTACTAAAGACAACCATCCTACACTTATATTTTTACTAAGGGCAACCTAAAATGAACCATTTTACTAAGGGCTACCAAAGAAAAAAAAACAAAACAAAAAACAAAACCCAACCCCCCCTTGCCCGTTCGTTCCCACCTCCTCCACAAAATCCCCTCCCCCCTCCGACAGCACCCCCTTCTCCGTTCGCACCCCCCCTTCCCCTCCGGATGCTGCACGCGGCGTCGGCACGGAACGTCGAAGGCGCCTTCTCCTTCTTTATTTCTTTTTTCGTTTCTTCTTTTTTCACAAAAACACACATCAAAATCCAAATTCTCACTGTAAAATTGAAGAAATTCTACAAATGTGGAACGTAGAGAAATCCTAATTTGGATGTTAAATAATGAACCCACATTTCCTAAATTTCAGCTCAAATGTCCCCATAACAGTTCCAGCCACCACTAGCTCTCACTAATTTACACACACAAAAAAAAAACACATCAAAATCTGAACTTTATCAGTAAATAGAAACCCAACTCAATAAATTCTACTAAAATGGAGCAAACAGGGACTACAGGCTGACGGGGAAGGGGGGGTTATGTTTGAATTAGGCAAATGTGCTGGTTGAGCTCTTATGTAGTGATGTGCTGGTTGGGTTATGTTTGAATTAGGCAAATGTTTGAACAAATCCCATCCGATGGTATTGGCCTAAAATCCCATATGTCAAATGGAGCAAACAGGGACTGCAGGGACTGCAGGTATTAGGCTTTTATAGACATTTGACATACAGGGACTGCAAGCTTGGCCTGCAGTCCTCAATGTACTTAGGACTGCAGGCTTGGCCTGCAGTCACTGTAGCCATCCTCTCTTTTCAAATGAGCTCCTCCCTGAGCTTCTGTTAATTGGGGACTGCAGGCAGGCTTGGCCTGCAGTCACTGTAGCCATCCTCTTCTTCAAACTTGGTGGCCCTTACTGTTTTGAAAATGACAAACTTGTAATTTTTTAAAAATTTTAAGTTGGTGGCCCTTAGTAAAAAGGGGGTGGCCTTTAACATTTGCCATGATGAACTCTATGCTGTTAACGACAAAACTTTCTTTTTTGGGGAAAAAAATGCTCTGACAACTACTTTTATACTCAATAGAGTTTTGTTCGCACAATCATAATCAACTCACTCATGTTAGACCCAATATGTTATTCGAGTGTGAGGGTGTTTGGCATATGTTAAGCTTTTGAATATTATGATTCAAAAGTTGGACACAAGGACCACTAAGACGATATTCCTGGACTATGCCGAGAAGAGTGACGCTCGGAGATTCCTTGATGTTGAACTCGAGTCTCGAGATGCCGAGTTGTTCGAAAAAGTTTGCCAGAGACAAGTACGCGATTCTTACGAAATTATCGGAGAATATAGCGAATGACAAGGAAGACAATGCTCCCAATCCAGCTGAAAATACCAATGGGACTAATAACTCGGAGAAAATGATTTCACTGGAGGATGCCATTGTAGACCAAAACTCGTTGAGCCATCTACAAAGCGAATGAGGAAGTCGAAGGATTTTGAAGATGACTTTGTCACGTATTACGTGGAAGTAGATCCGTTCCCTTAATGATGCGATGAAGACCAAAGATGTTGTATTATGAAAGGAAGCAGTTAATGATACGATTTACTCAATAACATCCAATAACTTAGTAAATCTACCCGAAGGAGCAAAATTCGTTTGATGCGAATAAATTTTAAAAAAGAAAATTAAAGTTGATGGAACTATAGACAAGTTCAAGGCCATGTTAGTGACAAAATTGTTTTCTCAGAACTACTTCAATAAATAGATATTATTATTAACTATATATAGTTTCTTATTTTAACTTTATTAATCTAATAGCTAGATATTTTAACTATTAATAAATATATTTATTTACCTTTGTTATTTCTTTCTAATGACTAGTTATTATAAGCAAATACAAGGACATAGAACATAGTGACATAAATATACGCAAACTGGGACGTGGATCCGTAGACTGTCAATAGACCAATCCCACACCAAACAAGGACAAGAGAAATGACATTTCCTCTACGACAATCAAGGTTGTGAAAAGCGCTAGGCGCTAGTCGGGCGGACACCTTCCGCCTAGCGCCTAGCCCATCTAGGCGGTTCAAAAAATAAAAAGAAACCAAAAAAATCTACTAAAAATTGTAGAAAAAAATCCATAAAACCCCAAAACATGCATAGTTGGATGTCAGGGGGATTAGGCGGGCGCCTAAGCGGACATCGGGCGGGCACCCAGCGCCTAGCGCCTAGGCGCCGCCTAGGCGGTCTAGGCGGACGCCTTTTAGAACAGAGACGACAATACTACATCTACAAGCCTACTTTGACTTGCATCTACTCATACCGCTATGCCTCGAACACTCAATTACATTAATCACAATAAATAGTAGTAAAATAAAACCTTGAGGATGGAGGGACGAATGTTGTGTCGACAAAATTCCTCGAAACTGAATTGGTTGATAAATAGTTGACTGCTCATTGTTCCTTAAGCAATTCACACTGCTTGATAGCAGATTATTCTGCTGAATTTGCAACCACTTTCTGGTTTAGTCCTTGTGATTTGTACGAGAAATCAACAACAAAGTATTGAGTAGCACTAAGTGCTTTAATTGAAACATATTCTGTTTTAGACCAATAAATGAAATATGAATGTTGACAATTCTTGTAATTTTGATAGAGTTGAACCTGATTCTAGTAATAGACACGCATAAATTGCAGTTTGTTCTTGTCACTCATGTCTTTGAATCAACATTGGAGACTTGATTTTCCTTTCAAACTGTTTTTTAATAGACCTGCATCCAGTACCGATTGATCTGCTTTGCTTCTGATAGCTTGAATGCGACTGACTTTCTAGCAAGATTGAGAGGGAAACGTTTACTTTTTGTTGGCGATTCGCTAAATCGGAATATGTGGGAATCTCTGGTGTGCATACTCCCGTCACAGTGTTCTAAGAAAAAATAAGGTTTATGAGGTCTCAGGGAGACGTGACTTCAAAACAAGAGGGTATTACTCATTCAAATTTGAGGTATAAATAATTTTTTTCTTTTTCATGTTTAAATTTGAGAACTTTCGATCTGTATAGTTTGGGCTCAGGTTTCCTTTCTTGTTCTTACAAATGTAGGATAATGGCCGCTCTGTCGATTATGTAAGATCGCCATTTCTGGTTAAAGAAGTGTTTCATAAAAATGCAAACGAGAAGCTTAGATTGGACGTACTGGATGAAACTACTGCTGCATGTAAAGGAGCCGATATAATAGTTTTCACTACAGGCCATTGGTGGACTCAAGATAAAACATCTAGAGGGTAAGCATTGATGTTCTTCAGTTTCAAAATTCCACATTCTCGGTTATAGCTACTTCATTATATCCATGTTGAACAGGTGCAACCTGCTAGCTATGTTTTTAATTCTGTAAATTTGTAAGAGCTTAATTTGTTCCTAGTCTTCAATCAGTTTGTCGAGAATTTCAGAATTACTTATTTCGGTTCTTGCAATTGAACTATTCTTTTTCACCCTAAAATTGTCAGAATCGAGTACTATCAAGAAGGTGACCATGTATATCCAGTTCTTAAGATCATGGAAGCTTTCAAGAAGGCTGTTGCTACTTGGGCTAGATGGGTTGACAAGAACATTGACACAAAGAAAACTCATGTGGTATTCAGAGGATATTCACTCACCCACTTCTCTGATAAACTTGTTATACTTTGTTTAATTGGAAGATCAAATATTGAACAAGTTTGAACCTGGATATGAAGTTGTGCATCTTTTAATTGCATAATTCTTATTATTTGCTAGTTTTGTACGATATATCAAGATAATAATAAAGAAACTAAGGATAGTGATTTGTTACGCAAAAATGACAAAAATGATGGCATGCTTGCAGTTCATATATTGACAGTGAGCTGATGGAAGATTTTATTGCATCTGTCATTTGTTAGCTGAAACCCAATGTTGATTAGCTACTTGAACTAAGGACCAGAATAATTGAATATGAAAACAGAGAAATCAGGATATTCTTATATTTAAGGCATTGAATAGAAAGATGTTAGAAACCTAGAAGAAGAGGGAATGGGAACATTAAGGCAATAGAGGCTGCTGTATGGAAGGATGATTTGACTTGTTAGTGTCTTAGTGATGACACCTTGCTCCTGCACAATCATTAGGCTTGTTAGTGATGAAACTTGCACACAGTATGACAATCCGAGTCATCTGACTATCACCAGTTCTAGATGGAGGCACACATGCAGATATCTTCAATGTCGTCAATTACTTGATTATAAAGTCAGCTGTGGAGCATAACCTGAGGGTGGAGTGCAATATGGACTATTAGTGACTGAACTGAACATAAAATGGGATAGTCGATACAGAGGCTATATAACAGAAGGGGTTCTCAGGTTTAAGATTGAAACCTCTTAGCTATAACATAAGCTAAATAAAGTTTGCAGACAAGAATAGGAGAAGTAATCTCTGTATCGGTTTATCATATAAGTGGGGGGGGGGGGGGGGGGGGGGGGGGGGGGGGGGGGGAGAATGTAGCCAAGAAGTTAGTTCTGGAAGCATATATTATCTCAAGTATTTCTCAGCAGCCAGTCATTGATGATTGTCTCCGTCTTGTGCTACTTAACCAAAAAACCTCCCATTTAGTTAAAGTATTGACCGGGCTGGTAATTACTAAATACAATATATTCCTACCATATATGATGGTATTCCTATATGGTAACTGGTAAGTACTAAACACAATATATTCTACCATATACAAATATTACCATGACTCATGCTAATAGTTCATCCTTGCTTGGGTGGCGAGAATAGAGAACTATATGATAGAGATTGGAATTGATTATACAATATGATGGGCCTCTTTTAATAGTTCAATAGAAGGCATGAATATTTTATCCCCGTCACAGTTATAAATCCCAATATCTCACGAAAAACTTGGAGTAAATCGAATTGGATGAGTTTGACTCTGATTAGGAGCAACAATGGTGTCTGCTGCTGATTTCAAATTTATGCTCTGATTGTAGATGGAAAAAACAGTTGAAACACCAAAGTCTTTCAGAAGGTGTGTATTCCTCGAAATTTATTTCCATGACATATTGGATCATCCTGGAACTCCATCAGGTGCTCCAGTATCTTGTTTTAGTGAACGTGTATTAGTCTGGTCGAATCCTGAATCATCCAGGATACGATGACATTGAGTTCTGTTAGAATCTGGTCCTGATCTTCATATTGATGTTTACTCAGTCCATAGACCCATTGGATTGCTGTTGTTATTGATGAAATCAACTGGTCTTCTTTTATTCCTTATCGCTCGGTTAGCATGTGTTTGATTTTTGTACCAGCAAGAAACTTTGATCGTTCTGTCAATTATGTTACCTACATTTTCAATGGGTGCCACACTAGTCACCGCAATTCCAACAATGGTATAGTTGTAGTACCAATGAAGAATTGATGCGGGCCCACTATTATCACCTACACACGTCGCAGGAGACGTGGAGCCATTAGGCCCACTTTTTAGGCCTTTCAGTTATTTTAGTCATGGAGGGGTATTGTGGTCTTTCACCACAATAATCCTCCTAGGGTTTGCTTTTCTTTTATTTATAGTCAGGGCTAGCCGTCATTACTTTTATGCTTGGATGAGAAAACTCTCTCAAGTGTCATCAAGAAGGATTTTATTACTTTGTTCCGTTCAATCAAAGTTGGGAGTTTGTTCTTTTTCTATATTAAAGATCATTCTGTTTCTACTCCTGTTCTTTGTTTTATTTGCTTTCTTTTGTGAATCGATTGAGTCGATTCACAACAATTGGTATCAGAGCCCTCTACGAGCCATGGCAGACGGGACGAGAGCCTCAATCGACGAGAAGATCCGAGGTCTTCGGGAGGACTTCACCGCCGAGATCGATAGCTTGAAGAAATCCATGGAAGCTTCCGTTAAAGATCAAGCATCCACGAACCAGGAACTCGAACAGAATTTCGCACGGAGATGCGGGACATGCTGAAGGAGACGACGGCTATAATGACGCTCTTACAAAACATCTCGAAGAAGATCAACGGCGATGAAGCGGAGAGCGGGGCGGTAACAACCCAACCCTAGGTGATCAACTAGGGTTTGCTCTGCGGAGGGGGAGGCGACGAGGAGGAGGAAGGACGGCCGGCGGCCGCTGCCTGCAACCGCCGTCGCCGCCGCACTCCGGGCTGGGCCCTGGCGGCCGGCGTTCACCGTCGGACAGCAGCCGAGGGCCGCGGGAGCGCCACAGCAGACCGCGCGAGCCCAGGCGGGGCCGCGGCTGCTGTGGGCGGCCGCTGGCCGGCCCCCGACCGCCACCCAGGGCCGGCCGGCGCCAGGGGAGCCGCCGGCGGCGAGCGGCTGTGGCCGGACGCCGCGACCATTTCGGTCCCGGCGGACCGGCGCCACACCCGGGAGAGGCCCTAGGGCTTGGGGTCCCCTATGGGGGTCGGACGATGACCTCGAACTACGGTGATAGGTTCACGGGTCGGGAAGGGGCTTAGCTGGAGTTCCGGCTCGGACGGGAGGGACGGAGCCGCCAGGAGGGGCGAGGAACACCGGAGGAAGCAATTTCTTTGGAGGAAACGGCGGATCCCCGCCAACTTCCAGAGAGGGGATCTACCCCACGACGACCACCACGGGCGAGAGCAGTCGGTGACTACAGGGATCCGGTGGAGGAGTGGGGTGAGCAAGCCTGGGCTGACGAGCGGTATGAGGATGGTGACAGAGCCCCGTACGAGACCCAGCGGAGAGACACACACCGTTGGGAAGGAGGACGAGGCAGGGATGATATGCAGCACGGTGACCTTAGCGCGGATCGCCGGCTGAAGAAACTGAAGTTACCCACGTTCGAGGGTGCGGAACCGGACGAGTGGATTTTTTCGGGCAGAGCGCTACTTCGAGGTCATGGAGTTGACTGAGGCGGAGGTACTCAGATGCATCGGGATCTACTTCGAGGGCCAGGCCCTGGCGTGGTACCGATGGAGGTCGGCGAGGACCCCATTCCGCAGCTGGGAGGAGTTGACTGCATACCTTTTGGACCGATCCAGGAGACGGTCAGGGGAGACTTCTACGAGCAGTGGTCTTCTCTGCGACAGGAGGGAACGGTTCGGGACTTCGTAGCGAGGTTCGAACTGTATCCGGACGGTTCAGAGGGGTGTCGGATGAGCTGCAGATCGGATGTTATGAAGGGCTTGAAGCCCTCCATACGAGCGGAGCTCCGGTTGCAGAGTCCGCAGTGCTTAGAGGATCTGCTCCGCCTGGCTCATAAGGCAGAGAAGAAATTGACAGAGGAGAAGACGTCTTAAGGACGCTTGGGGAGCATCGGGGCAGCACAGTCATACGGGCCTAGTACTTCCACGACCAGCAGCGGAGGCTCAGGCACCAATACCACCTAGACCCGCAGGCGGGACAGGGGGCTCCATAGTACCGGGGAGGCGCCTATCGGATGCTGACATGAAGGCGAGAAGAGCAGCTGGCTTGTGCTTCAGATGCGACGGAGGTTCACTCCCGGTCATCGATGTGCGAGCAAGTTGCTGCAGATCGTGATCTTGCCCGACGAGGAGGAGGATCCGACGGAGGAAGAGGCCGCTATAGCAACAGACGCAGTTCCCAGATTTCCACCTTGAGGACAAGGTGGCTCTTTAGGGGACGGTATTGATGCGGGCCCACCTATTATCACCTACACACGTCGCAGGAGACGTGGAGCCATTTAGGCCCACTTTTTAGGCCTTTCAGTTATTTTAGTCATGGAGGGGTATTGTGGTCTTTCACAACAATAACCCTGCTAGGGTTTGCTTTTCTTTTCTATTTATAGTCAGGGCTAGCCGTCATTACTTTTATGCTTGGATGAGAAAACTCTCTCAAGTGTCATCAAGAAGGATTTTATTACTTTGTTCCGTTCAATCAAAGTGGGAGTTTTGTCTTTTCCTATATTAAAGACATTCTGTTTCTATTCTCTTGTTCTTTGTTTTATTTGCTTTCTTTGTGGAATCGATTGAGTCGATTCACAACAGAATCTAATGTTTAGAGAAGAAACCCTGAATTCTAAACAAAATATCTCAAAGATCCTATATATATCTCCTTTTCAGCGTCATACTAACTATCTTGTATTTCAAAGTGATCTAAGGATATGAGAGATCCAAGGAAGGCAAGAGTTTTCGCAAGACAAAGTCTGCACTCTTGCCAACACCAAGAGAGAAGGTAGGAAAAAAACACATACCTTTTTTTTTAATACAATGTGGGACTAAAAGTTCCAAAGGAAAGTAGGAAAAAACACACCAACAATGCTTATGCATTTGGTCTCTCAAGATCTATCACATACCTTTTTTTTAATAGGAAACCTATAGGTGGCAAAACAAAGATGGTTCAGACTCTTACGAAAATTAAGACAAACTATATGTTATAGTTCTATGGATGCATATTATGACTATTATTACTACAAGTCAGGGTACAGCTTAGAACAACACAATACTTTGATCATTGATGACACGACATGAAACAGCAACAATAAGCACCTAAACAACATAGTAATTTCAGTTCTTTATATGAAATAGAAAAAAAAAATAATAAAAAAAGGTGTCCCAGGGCACAAGGCTTCCACGTATGCAGGTTGGAGGTCAAGATGATATGGTGTTGACATAAACTAATCTTGTATCCTAGGAAGCACGAACACTCCAAATATCATGTCGTGTCCGGTTGGGTCGTGTCGGCACGACATAGGCGCTCCAAATACACTAGGACACACCAAATATTTATAGTGTCATGCGCACTGGTCTGTATTGTTTCTGTCATATATGTGTCGGTGTGCAACATGCTTGTATCACTAGAAATGAAGAGTGGATGGAGCTGCATTTGCTAAAGGATAGGGAAAGACAAATTTGTTATCTTAAAGAAGAGGGAAGTTATGATAATTTTAATATTCATATCTTTCAAGATTATTTTTGTTAGCATTATTATTGCTAGTATTTTAAATCGAAGTCAAGAAAATAAAAGGGAAGAGTCCATATAAATGGTCACGAGATGCCTGAGGAGTGATAGCTTACGATATTTAGGATCAATCATTTTACATGGTGGAGAGATTGAGAAGATTCAATGCATAGAATTAAAACATAATGGTTTGAAATGGAGCACTACTTCTGAAATACTTTGTGACCACAAGATACCTCTGAAGTTAAAAGAAAAATTCTATGAAATGTTATAAGACTAACAATGCTTTATGTATCAGAGTTTTGCGCAATTAAGAAACTGTAGAATAGAATAATGGGATAATCTTTTATTGATGAGAGACTACATATATAGAGAGGCTAGCCCTCTCCTTACTCTAAGCACATGTGGGACTAAAGCCCAATTACTAATAACTCTAATATAACACTTATTTTCAATATAACTCTTAACACCCTCCCTCAAGCTGGAGCATAGATGTCAATCATGCCCAGCTTGTTACATAAAAAATTGAACCCGGGGACCCAGGAGAGGCTTTGTGAAGATATCAGCTATTGGTCACCGGTCCGCACATGTTGAAACCTTATCATCCTTTTGTATATTCATCACGAACAAAATGAATATCAATTTCAAATATGCTTCGTCCTTTCATGAATACTGGGTTGGTGGCAATGTGAATAGCAGATTGGTTATCACACCATAGGTCTGCCACTTGAGAGCCTGCGTCTTCTCCCAGTTCTTGTAGGAGATGCTTCATATATAATATTTCTGAGTGCCATGAGCAATAGCTCGATATTCTGCTTCTGAGCTTGAGCGTGCTATCACACTTTGTTTCTTGCTTTTCCACGATACAAGATTTCCGCCAACAAATACGGAGTAGCCAGATGTAGACGTCTATCTGCCAGACTTGCTCCCCAGTCGCATCAGTAAACACTCAATGCGAGAATGTCCGTATTCTCCATTCGAATTCCTTTCCCTGGATTCTTACTAGATAACACAGAATTCTGATAACTGCCTGCCAGTGTGGAACTCTTGGAGAAGCCATGAATCTACTCGCGATGCTTACTGCAAAAGAAATATCCGGACGCGTCATGACTGCCAAGTAGTTTGAGTTTACCAACCACTCGACGATACTGATCTGGATTGGTCATCAGGACCCCTTCGTCTGGAAGTAACTTCGCCCCTGGATCCATAGGTGAGTTGCTCCCTTTGCTTGCATCATGCCTGCAGCATTTAGTATATCCAGTACATATTTTCTTTGAGACTTACAATGTCCCGCTTTCCCCGTGTGACTTCAATACCCAAGAAATAGTTCAAGGATCCCATATCTTTGGTTTGAAATTGTTCTCCAAGAAACTTCTTGAGATTTGCAATACCCTGTCTGTCATCTCCCGTGATTACAATGTCATCAACGTAGACACCAAGCAGTATTCTTCCAGCAGATGTGTGTCGATAGAAGATGAATGGTCCTTCTTCGACTGACACATTCCAATTGAGTAACCACCTGTGTAAATCTACCAAACACGCACGTGGTGATTGTTTCAGGCCATAGAGAGCCTTCCTGAGATGACACACCTTACCCTCCCTTGCAACGAACCCGGGAGGTTGCATCACGTAGACTTCTTCGTCAAGATCCCCGTGGAGGAAAGCATTTTTGATATCTAGCTGAAGTAAAGGCCAGTCATAGCGAACGGCCAACGCCATGAACACGAACGGACGTTATTTTTGGCCACAGGAGAGAAGGTCTCAAGTAATCCTCACCATATGTTTGAGAGAATCCTTTGGCCACCAGACGAGCCTTCAATCGATCAAGAGTGCCATCCGGTTTCACCTTAATCGTGAACACCACTTACAACCGACAGCCTGTTTACCAGTAGTGTAAATCGACTAGTCCCAGGTATGATCTCCTGAGAAGCCTTATCTCCTCGGCATAGCAGCACGCCAACCAGGATGTCGGAGACCCTCCTCAGCGTTCTTGGGGATCTGAATCCATCAATAGTAGCAACCAGAGACTGAGTATGAAACTAAGACCTTTATAGTTGTCAACATACAAGGGATGATCACGACATGCACGACGAGGACGCTGGGGCAGAATACCGGAGTGCGGGCGGAACTGGTGGAGCTGCGGGCGGAACTGGTGGAGGCAGCTCATTGGAGCCGGAGCTACTGGTGGAACCAGAGGAGGGATTCTGTGGTGGATGTCGTTAATGGCTGACTTGGTGTATGTGGACCATCATCCTGGGTGACTGGCTCGGTAAGAGAGGGCACCTGTACTGGAAGCTGTTGTGTTTGAGGAGGAAACAGCAAAAATCTTCATCTGGATAAATTAGGGTGCCGGACCTATTGATTGGGGAAACGGTGGAAAGTTTGATTCGAAAAGGTAACATCCCGAGTGAAAAAAATACTCTTTAAGACAGGAGAGAAACACCGATACCCTTTCTGATCTTTAGGATACCCAAGAAAAATACATTGTATTGCCTTAGGATCTAATTTAGAAAGGGTTGGTAGGGTATCCGAACATAGCATAAGCAACCAAAGATACGGGGAGGCAGGAGGAAACGGGTCTTTTCCAGGAAAGAGCCGAGAAAAGGGAGTGCTACCATTGAGCACTGACGACGACATGCGATTTAATAGAAAACAAGCCGTTAGAACCGCATCCGACCAAAATCTCTTGGGAGTACGTGCTTGAAACATAAGTGCACGTGTTGTTTCCAATAAATGGCGATTCTTGCGTCGGCGACACCATTTTGTTGGGGTGTATACGCACAAGAGGTTTGGTGGATAATGCCATTGTGGCCAGATGTTTAGCAAGATCACGAGATAAATACTCACGACCATTGTCACTCGCAGGGTTTTGATTGGAAGACCAAATTGTGTTGTTATCTCGGCATGAAAGTTGCACAGATGTTAAATAAATCAGCGCGACTTTTCATCAAATAAAGAAACGTGACACGTGAGTAGTCATCGACAAAGTGACAAAATACTTAAAACCCATGACAGATTCAGTCGGACAAGGTCCCCAGATATCAGAATGCACCAACTCAAAGGAGCGGATGCAAGATTATTAGAGCTTACCGGATAAGGAACCCGATGATGCTTAGCCAAACGACATGACTCACAATGAAAAGAAGAGGGAATAACCTAACGACGGGTTACAATTGCTGGAGAACTTGGGACGACGGATGACCTAACCGACATGTAACTCGACGGATCCAGTTTCATGCCGGCACAAACAACCTGAGAAGTAGCGTCAAACAGGTACAAGCCTCCAGCCATGCCCCTTACCAATAGTCTTCCCAGTTGTCAGGTCCTGAAAAACACAACCATCAGGAAAGAATGTTACTGAGCAATGAAGTTCGAGTCAGTTGACTAATAGAAAGTAAACTGAATGGGTTCCCAGGAGTAAGTAGAACAGAGTTGAGTGATAATCCGGAGAAAGAGTGGCACTTCCACGGCCGCGGACTGTCAGGGACCGCCATTTGCAACAGTAATGCCAGAAGCACGACGGACAGGTACATAATTATGTATCATACCTGCGTCACCAGTCATGTGAGCGGATGCCACCCGAGTCAATTACCACTGCTTGGGTTTGACAAGGCATGCTGCAGAGTATTCGGCTGTGGAACCAAACGTGGATGCTTCACCACGATGTTGAGCCTGGAACTCAAGAAATTCGCGTACGAATCGTCGATCAATGGAACCGAGCGAATGCTATTATCAGGAGCATCCGAAGTAATATTGGCAACAGGAGCTTTAGGACACTGCCACTGAAATGTCCTTGTTGGCCACAGTGAAAGCAGTCCGTAGTCGTCCCCCATCACGACCACCATTGCCTCGTCCGCCATCACGTCCATAAGTCGACCACCTCGTCGTCCACCACGTCCAACGAACGCCAGGACGAGCAGCGCTACTAAGAGCAGATCGATCGGCAGGAGCATCCCCCGTAGTGGTCTCAACCACCTTTGCGGCCCTTAGAACACGAAAGTGGGCCTCCATCAAGGATGGAACATCAGATCCAGCAATGATCTGGGAACGAGCCGAGTCCGCATCAGACGAAGAGAGATGCAAGATATGCCATAACATGAAGCTGCTCGCGTTGAGTCCGAGCTACATGATATCTGACGTCAGCGGAAGAATACGATCAATTAATCCACATGCCTTGAAGGATCGGAAGTGGTCCTTATGAGACTTGTCTCCCTGATTAGCTCGGTAAACGCCAACAACCGAATCATATATGCGGGACAAGTCGCGTTCCATCAAACGCCGTTGTAGGACCTCCCATAGCTTGACTGTGTTCGTGTTTTGACCATGTCCTCGAACGGACGGTTCCATGGAGTTCATCAACTGTGTAAACAGTCGACTATCATCGTCTCCCACTGTTCAAAAGTGGGATCAGTCGTTGCCGGAGGGTTGTCAGTTAAATGTTTAGACAGCCGCATCCCACGGAGTGTTTTCTCAACCTTCTTACGCCAGTTGAGTAACCATCGGGACCGTCCAATCGACGGTCGACAAGTCGAATCGAAGAGACGTCGTGCCAGTACTTATCATATTGCTGACACGGTACCATCATCGGTCTTCGGATCTGTCATCGCGCGAGTTCTTCCAACCCCAAATATCACACCAACTTTACGAATGCGCTATAACCGTGGCCACCGCCGTGCGCGCATGTAAGTAAACACGTCAGGACACAGGAGAAAACACGATCATTCTCTGTGTAGCTCCTGATGTGATGATCGGGGAGGATAAACAAATATAGCATTTGTTAATTCCGACGGCGTAATCTAGGAACAGAAGGTGCCCAAATAAAGCATTTGGCGACAATATGTCTTCGAAATACGCCGTTCCCTTTCTTCTTCTTCTTTTCTTTCTTCTTCTTCTTTTTTTTTTTTTTTTTTTTCAAAAGGAAAGACGGCTAGGGTTAGGGTTTGGATGTGAATAAGTAACATAATGGCGCTAGGATTAGGGTTTGGATGGGCTAGGTCTAGAGTGGAGCGGGGGGGGGGGGGGCGCCGACGGGGGGGGGGGGGCAGCAGGTGCAGGGGGGGGCGCGAGGGGGGGGGCGCTGGGGGGGGGGCGGGGTACTGTAGCCACGCGGGGGGGGGGGGGGAGGCGCCGGACGGGGGGGGGGGGGGGGGAGCGGCAGCAGCGGGTGGGGGGGGGGGGGGTACTGTACAGCGGGGGGGGGGGGGGGGGGCAGGGTGCAGGGGGCGCGAGGGGGAGGGACAGCAGCAGCGGGGTGGGGGGGGGGGCGGGGTATGTAGCACGCGGGGGGGGGGGGGAGGCGCCGACGGGGGGGGGGGGGGGGGGATGGCGGCAGCAGCGGGTGGGGGGGGGGGCGGGTACTGTAGCACGCGGGGGGTGGGGGGGGGGCAGCAGGTGCAGGGGCGCGAGGGGGGGGGAGGCAGCAGCAGCGGTGGGGGGGGGCGGGTACTGTAGCACGCGGGGGGGGGGGGGTTGGAAATTTTTTTTTTTTTTTGTGGAGAGAGGGGTGGATGGATTATGGCTTGATACCATGTAGAATAGAATAATGGGATAATCTTTTATTGATGAGAGACTACATATATATAGGAGAGGCTAGCTCCTCTCCTATTACTCTAAGCAATGTGGGACTAAAGCCCAATTATATAACTCTAATATAACACTTATTCTAATATAACTCTTAACAGAAACAATGTCCCAGAAAAACTAGTGTAGCTGAAATGAGAATATTAAAATGTATGAGTGACAATACATTAAAATATATAATTAAAAATGTATCTGCGAGAAGTTAGAGTGGCGCCAATTAAGACAAGATGAGATAAAATGATTTCGGTGATTCATACATGTGCAACACAGACACATAGATGCTCCCATAAGGAGTGATAATATAGTAGTTAATGGAGCTACCGGGACTAGAGGTAGACCTAGACTAACATGATTGAAATGTCAAAGAATGATGGTATCTTGTTAGCGTTATACATGATATGGTCCTTAACAGAGCTGAAGAGAGGGGATTCAAATGGCCGAGCCCAAATTTGGAATAAGAGCTTTTGTTGTTGTTGTGTTATTAGCATTATTATGTTTTTCTCCTCTCATGTCTTGATATGCCTATTATAATTAGTAGTTTTTAAAAGTTTAGTTAGTAACTGCATTCAATACATATACTTGAATTGTCTACAATGAAGTATCCATGCAACATAGTAGTCAAGTAACATAAATGTATAGAAATTAATACAATGAGACTACCAATGTTGGGAGGGACAAGTATACATCCTTAATGCCACGCGTAGAGGTTGACATATAAATATAGGTCTTTTTGTGCGTTCAAGCAATGTATTAGGGCGTGGCACTGCATGGTTCAATATTAAGGGTGTGTTTGGTTGCACTTTTACCAATTTTTTTTTGTTTTGTTACAAGCAAGAAATGCTTGATTTTCACTTTAGGATGTGACATAAAGTAGGTTTGCCCGCTTCAAAATTTGGATTCATCCTCCATTTCAAAGAAAATGAGGGATGAAAATGCATTATAATTTTTAATTCTCTTTTTTGTTTTCAATATGTGGCAAGTATACAAATTCGCATTTTGTCTTTCCACTTGCACACTACCAAACATTGATATAATGACACTTCCAAGGAGAAGAAAATTTTGTAACTAAACAAAATGTAAAAAAAAAAGTCAAAAAAAGTGGGCTCTTGAAAGTCACTTTTTCTACAGCTTGGTGTTGCATCTTAGAGGATGGTGTTCTATTGGTGAAAAAAAAAAAACTCTTTATAGTAAAGGAACCTCGCTTCTCTTCTCAACACCTGTCACCATATTCGACAAACGTAGCTTATAAATGTGCCCCCAGAGAACGTATAAACGTGCCTTCTGATTGAGTCTCCAAAATAAGGAATCCATTTTTGATCTTTTGCTTTGATTTAAGTGAACTTTGAGTTTGCCGAATCCTCACAGAATCAATATTTCATAGTTCATTGATGTTCTCTTTTTTCTTTTCAAGAAAGTAATTCAATTGGCCGACTAACCTTTTCGATTATGTCAATGCAGAAAGATATGGACTACTTTTCACTTGATAAATGAAGGCCAATAGCTTCAGTAATGTCCTCTTTTCTCCATCTATAACTGACTCTAATTATTATCAGTGGTGCACTAGTGCATGCCTTTCTACTTGATTTTAATATATAAGATCTCCAGCCATCCTTGCTACACGTCTCCTATGTGCTATGATATTATAATAGAGGAAACATTTCAAAGCTTATCCCATATATGCAAATCTAATTTGTGTCATCCTTCCATATCTGTTTAACTTATCCATGACTGCTTACAGTTCATGCTCTCCTAGATTTCTTGACATTCAACCAACCAAGATGGTTTATCATCATATTGCTGCTAGCAGCAGTCTTTCCTTTCAAAATGGAGTTATTTGAGGATCAAGACAGGATACTGTCAAAATCTTGACCAATTTGCCTGTCAATCTAAATCTTTTCTTTACCAATTTTTCGGCTTAGGAAATTGTAGACAAGAGAGGGACTCCAATAAAAGCTTAGGAAGCCAATGCAAGAACAACAGTAACAACATCTAACAACAAAAGTATCATGCCCTCTTTTTTTCTTTTCTTTTTTGCTGCCACACAAGGTTTCTTTTGGTTTGCGTCCACTCATGGTTCCTTAACAACTATGCTAGTATGCTTTCAGTAGTACACCATGTACACATACCCTCTTTTCATCCATAGTTAAAGCTATGTGTAACTGGAAGTTGATAAATTTATGTGCTCCAACTGGAGGCTCAATATATAGGGATTACACAGAGTATAAAAGAAAATAAAAATTATACAAAGATTCCTAAAATCACTCAAAACAAATCTAATCAAATCAAATCTTAACTATTTTGCACAACTATATATAGCATTGAATAAGTATTGACCTATTTGCAAACTTTATATTTTGGAAATCATTATTAAAAGATAGTAAAAATCACGAAGGATCAACACTCCCCCGCAAACTCGGGGTTCCATGAGAGACGAGTTTGAACCGCAACATAGTAAATCGGTGTTTGTGAAGCCCTTTGGTGAAAATATCAACAAGTTGATATGGAGACGGCACAAAGAGCGCATGAGAGGAAGGAGAGAAGTCTTTTCCTGATAAAGTGGTAGTCAAACTCAATATGCGTAGTACGAGCATGTAAGACATGATTGGAGATCATGTACTGTGAGCCCTTATTTTCAAAAATTTAATTAATTAGTGTTAATTAATTATTAATGTCATATTTAGCCTTAAAATATTTATTATGATTTTTAGGAATTTTTCTAGAATTTTTAAATAATTTTTAAATGAGTTTTAATAGCTAAAATATCATTTTGTAATAATAAGAATTGTTTTTTATATCAAACTGCAATTTATTAAATTGTTTTAATATCTGTTGTAATTTTTCAAATTGTTTAGAAGTCATTTTGTAATTAGTTAATTGTTTTAATATGGAATGCAAATTACTATTTGCATTCAATAGCATTAGGGACCAGTTTGTAATTTTCTAAAAATCTAAGGACCCTAATGTAATTCCTAACCCTACCCACCCCCGACGACTGCCACGCCGACGACGACCGCCGACTCGCTTTTCCTCCGCCATTTTCCGGCCAGCGCAACGTCCCCCCCGACCGACTCTGACCCCCTATAAAGACCCCCTCACTTCCCTCAGTCGACCACCACCACTACGACCCAACCACCGCCTAGCTCCGCCCTAATTCTTCCCCAAACCCTAACCGAAACCCTAACTCCGGCCATCTACCCAGATCCACCCCCACAACGACGCTCACCGCCCCCAACCGCCGCCAACAAGTTCGCCGTGACGAGCTACGCCCAGCGCCGCCCGAGCGCCATCGCCCCGACGCTTCCTCCACCGTCCAGCGCGTTCGAAACTCCCCGACTCGTCGGACACGTAAGTAGCAAGTGTCGAAACGTGTCGTGCGTGTCTCGTGTGCACATTTGGGGTTCGCCGTGTCCTGACGATACGAGAGTAAGGCTGGACACGCGAGACTAGGCTCGTATGTGTCGTGCTTAGCACAGACATGTAGACTCTTGTGTCCTTAACTGTCTGGACACAAGATCGATTTATCGGGTTTTAATATATAACTTAAAACCTATAATAAATTAAACTAAACCCTCCCTCTAACAGAAGCTGCGGGCTGACCCCCTGGCCAGCCGACCCGGCTCAGAAACCGACCCATAGGGCGAGTTCGAGCCCCCCCCTTTGCGTTGTTCTTTTATTCTTTTTCTTTTGTTTGATTTTCTTTTGTTTTATATTATTATATATATATATATATATATATATATATATATATATATATATATAATATATAATACAGTATATATATATATATTAGAGATATATATATATATTATATATAATATATATATATATTTTTTTTTTTTTTTTTTTTTTTGGGTGGGGGGGGGGGGGGGGGGGGGGGTCCGGGGGAGGGGGGGGCGGGGGGGAGGGGGGAGGGGGGGGGGGGGGTGTCGGGCAAAGGGTCCCCACCCGGGGCGCGGCCTAGGCCGCCCAGCCACCCCAGGTGGGAGGGGAGGCTCGAACCCAGCCCTCCCCTAGGAGAGTCACTCCACCTAACCACAAGAGCTAGGCCCGTCGGACATATATATTAATATATATATATATAATTATATATATATATAATATAATTATATATATATATATATATATATATATATATATGTTCATGTGTATATATATATTATATATATATATACTATTATATATATGTATACAATATTTGTATATATATATATTCTTTGTAGTTAAGTATTTTCTTATATATATGTATTTTTAACATATGTATGTATATATCCATTATGTAAATATCTATATATTTATATGTAAATATAAATATTGTAGATATACATTTTATATATATGTATTTCACTCTACCTAGTGTAAATTATTATTATGTAATATTACTTGTCATATTTATATGATCATTATGTATAATTTTACCCTATTAAAATATTAGTATTTATTATGTATTTTTACGTCCTTGTATTTTTTGTGTATTTAAATTACTGCAACCATTTGGTGTCCAAGCCTAGCATGGATTTTTGGGCCCAAATATGTTTTCACAAATTCAAGACCTGTACAAGTCATATTGGACTTGATTCATGGCCTTGGGTCCTGTATTTGAACTCTGGTTCAAATTATATACATGGACAAAATATACAGATAATTAATTATTTAATTTCAGATTGTGTACAATGCTGTTTTTGAATTTCTAAAAATACTTTAATTACTGTTAAAATTCTGGAAAAATAGTATTTTGATACTATGTTAATTTAGCTAATTTATCATAATTTTTACAGTATTTAATTTATGGAGTTTTAGTCGTGTTGAACCTCACCCCTCACTAGTAACTTTTTGTGTTATTTTGAGTTTTAGCCGTGTTGAACCTCACCCCTCACTAGTGTAAAGACCCTAGAAAGTTAGTTAAAGTAGTGTGTCACCCCACATTGGTCTCCTATGCTAAAGTCATCATTTTGGCTAGGTGCCCAGTCACAAGTCGTGTTGCACCAATTAGTGTCTTAGTGTTTTAGCTTAGTGTAAAAACTAAGTTTATGTATTTATTTCTACAGTGACGAGTTACCAGACATCTATAACACTTTTATCGCAGCTTGCTTTGCTAGAGGCAAGTACTTTCTACAAACTTTACATACTGTTACATCAATAAACTGCAAATCCAACCATGTTAAATGCTGATCCTTGGGGTAACAAGTTAAACCTTCACATGTTGTATTACTTTCAGTCACTATCATGTTTAGAACAGTTTTATATCTCTCACATGATTAGAACCTGGATTATGGAAAAACTGATAGTTGAGTACGTGATCATGACCCATCTACAGTACCGAGCAAAGTTTTATTTTATATGTTACTGCGCCGTAGGCCTTTATCTCAAAGCTGTATTTGTACGTATGTACATCTATCGCCTTTACACTTGTACGGAAGTACATTTCATTATGTGCCCCTGCACATTGTACACCTATTGACGATCACGTACCTGCTACAGTTTTAAACATTACATATACATCTGTCTCTATGACATATGTATCATTGCCATGATAGATTATGTGATGCCATGTTTCCAGTTATTCCTCGTATGTTTATTTCCATGTTTCATATGCTAGTTTGCTAGAATCAGTACTTGCTCCCGTCCTGACAGGATAACGTTGTAGGTGTCCTTACTGAGGAGGAGTTACTCTGCGACTCATATTATGGAGATACTGCCGAGGACCCGGCTTTGCTTTACGAGGATGTTCCTGCGGGGAAAACTCGCCTAGTTTGCGTAGTCACTTGGGATACTTAGTGTAGTCATATATTAGACTACGTATTTTGTAACTGGACATGTATCCAGTTTTACATTTCAGACTTGTACTTTGGACTTATTACTATATGAGACGACTTTTGTATTTGGAGCATTTATGACTTTTATTCACTTATAGAACTGTTAGCACATTTAGTCTTATCTTGTTATCTCTAGAACAGCTTACTGCGTTTTATCCCAAACGCAGGCTGGATATGACTCGGCCCGGCCCAACAATTTGGGTAACGAGTCGTGACATGTACGCCCTGCTGAGGTTGTCACAGAACATAGTGATGGATTTGAGTAGAGGGAATTTAAGTTCACTAAGAAGATGCAAGCTTCATAATTCAGAAGACGTGACCGGAGATTAGAAAACTACGGTAGAACATCAAACTTTTGATGGCAGTAACAAGCAGGTTATAGAGAGGCCCAAGGCCATGAAGGACAAGATTGACAAAATCATTGTTGGAGACGGATTCACCAATGATAGTAAGAGCATCTGTAATAGATTTGGCTTCCTGGAGATACTCAGAGATAGTGTGAGAACCACAGTTCAGGCTCGTGAGCTTCTTCCGGTAAAGAGAGGCATTGGCAATAGACTTTTGGAAAAAGCGTGTCTGAATCAATTTCTATATCTGAGCAGAGGTTTTGCAATCAATGACAGTAGCTAATAGTGGTTCATACAGAGTGACAGAGGTGATGTTGACAAGGGTTTTGTCAGTCCGGAGCCAAGCAGAGCTCCCTGGTTCGGTGGCGGTTTGAGTATATGAGTCATCCACATACTTGAAGTAATCTTGGTCATAGAGAAAAAATCTCGATCCGGTGAGATCATAAAAGAAAATTTTCATCGGATAATTTCACCATGACAAGATGAGTAATGGTTGGAATTGAAATAGTGATGATAAACAACATACATGACGAGATATAGGATAGGGTTGGTAAGAAGGACAGAAGTTAGGGTGGAGGAGTTTTTCAGGAGGAAGAAGAGACATGAGAGATGGTGGGGGGAGAGAGAGGATCGGTTAGGCTACCATGTAAGTTGATAATTTATTTGTATTCTTCTTCAATTGAAGGTCTCAATATATAGGGATTACAGAGTATAAAAAGGAACAAAGATTATACAAGGATTCATAAAATCACTTCTAAATCAAATTAAATATTTATCTATTTTGCTCAACTCTATATAATAGAGCATAATTATTGGCCTATTTTGCACAATCTGTATATTAAAAAATGGTAAGAAATTACGAAGGTTTAATAGTAATTTCTCATATGCACTAGTATCTTAATTATTATTATTTTCCTTTGAGCTATAGGTGCAGACCAACTCGTGGCCATTAAATTGGAGTTACTGTTTATGGGTCTCAAACTTGCAAACTCACTTGCCGCAAGCAAGATACTCTACCAACTTCTACCAGTTTTGTGCTCATTCATCAAACTGGTACACTTGTCACAGGTACATTAGGTAACAAAGGAAAACAAACTATCTTGGGTCTTCTATGAAATGCCATACTGGAAAGTTGGATAGGACAACTGCCATATCACACAGTAGCGGTGACTGTGTTCATTTTTGGACGAAGAACCGAACCGAATAGGAGATTAGTTCGGTTTGAAAAACATTTTATTCAGCTTTGACTATTTCGGTTCGGTTAAAACCGAATAAACCGAACCCTCACCTCTATCACACAGTTGCGAGTCCCAATTATCTACAGCTCATGATCACACTTCCGACCCGATGTGGACTAAATTACCTACTTCATTGTCACCCCCTTTGAGCGCTCATCCGGAAATGAGATACAATCCAACAGAGACCGAGCCAATCTACAACGTGACTCTTTTGGCAAATTACCCTGCGAAGATGAGAGCTCTGGAACCTCTTCTAGAACAGATGAAGACGCCGGTGATCTACCTCAACATCAGTAGGCTTACTGATTATAGGAAGGACGGGCATCCCTTCCGTATACAGAAATAAATACAATAACATTAGAAGAACAGATCTCTGCTGAGAAGTCCCAGGACTGCAAAGCGATGAGTTTGAATCGTTCATGTGTCGGAGAAGAAGAAAAAAATATGAAGACCCTACAATCGGAGATCCTCCAATACAAGCTCTGATCATGGTAAATACCCGAAATTGTTTGAATTACTAACTGAAGTGATCATGATCACTTATTTTTACTCAGCAAACTGCAAATGAAAAGGTTGTGATATAAACATAGCCATAGCATCATGACCACATTGCTAGCTGCTGCCCACCGGTTCGAATGAACTCGGACAGCCTGGGGTTTATTGACACGACACAACAAGCACAGACACTGCCACAAACAGCAATGGTAACAGAAGGAAAAGAACAACTAGTAACGGAAAATCACTCAGAGAGTGGGTTTCCCGAATCGCCTTTGGATGACTTGCCGGCTCGCCATGGCTCTCCAGCTATAGCAGCTGCAGGCATGGGCAAACTGATGCTTGAATCTGGAGGGGAAGTGGGAAGCTTCCTCCCTCCAGATTATCTTGGCTTTCAAGACCCATGAATGGACTCCTGCCAGGGTTCCTCCTCCATTGTAGATGTGATTTAAAAGAAGAAGAGAGCCTGTGGAGACTTTAGAATTAGTGTTGGGATATAAATAGCAGCTGGTGGCTCTGTGAAGTGGAGAAACAGATCCTTCTGAATAAACTATAGGACCTGCTCTTTTCATGTTGCTCTTTTGGTTTTTGGACTGGCTCTGGCTGTACCAGTTTTCTTTCTTCTCTCTTTGTGGTGGAGTCAAAAATGGGAATGCCACCTTCTCTTTACTGAGAAATGCCTGTGCTGCCCTGGATAGCATACTTGTGAACCTATTGTATGATCTTGGTTTATAGTCCCAATTTACTCGATATCAATATCCTCTCGAAATTGCCAATTAAAAAGGGTACGATACCAATACTGCGAACCTTGAGTTGAAACTCTGCGCATTGTAGAAAATAATAGTTGGTGTAATTTTATTGATGGACTACTTCACTACTTATAGGGAGTCTAGCTCCTCTACATACTACAAATTCCGATGTGGGACTAAAAGTCCCTTATTGATTCTCAACACTCCCCCTCAAGATGGACGATAGATATTGATCGTCCCCATCTTGTTACATAGCTTCGACAGACTTAATGAACTAAGACCCTTAGTCAGACAGTCTGCCACTTGTTCTTCTGAGCGGACATGGCCAATCTTCAGTATCCCTTGCTCCAGCTTCTCCTTGATAAAGAATCGATCGATTTCGATGTGCTTCGTTCTGTCGTGCTGAACCGGATTATTCGCTATACTTATTGCGGCTTGACTATCGCTCAGAAGATGCAACGGTGTCCCCTTATCCAACTTCAACTCTGTCAGCAGTGCTTTCACCCATAGTAGTTCTGACACCCCTAGAGCCATTGCTCTGTATTCTGCTTCAGCTGTCGACCGTGCTACCACTGACTGTTTCTTGCTTCTCCATGAAATCAGGTTTCCTCCTACAAAAACACAGTACCCCGTGGTAGACCTTCTGTCGTCTATGCAGCTTGCCCAGTCTGCATCACAGTATCCCTCAATATCTGTGCATCCATTCTTCTTGAACCACAGTCCTTTTCCCGGCGTCCCTTTCAGATATCTTAGGATCTGAAATACTGCATCCATATGACCCGTTCTTGGATCATGCATATAGCAGCTTACAACGTTTACTGCAAATGAAATATCAGGGCGAGTATGCCCTAGATAAATCAGTCTGCCTACTAGCCTTTGATACCTTTCGCGATCAACAGGCTCTCCTGCTTCTACTCCCATCTTGCACTTCTGGTCAATTGGAGTGACTGCTGCTCGGCATCCCAGCATCCCTGTCTCCTTCAGCAGATCTAGTACATATTTCTTTTGTGAGAGAACAATTCCTTGTTCACCATCACACACCTCGATACCTAAAAAGTATCTCATTTGTCCTAAGTCCTTCACCTCAAACTCCTTAGCGAGTTTCGACTTCAGCTTAGTGATCTCATCAGCATCATCACCTGTGATCACTATATCATCCACATATACAGCAAGTATAGTTATGTGGCCTCTTGCATGCTGGAGGAAGACCGTGTGATCTGCATTTGTCTGATGGTACCCCATGCCAGTGACAGCCTTTCTGAATCTGTCAAACCAGGCTCGAGGAGATTGCTTCAGCCCGTACAGCGACTTCTTCAGTTTGCACACTTTTCCATGTGACGTTCCTTCACCTGAATCTGACACAGAGTAGCACCCCGGAGGAGTCTCCATGTATACTTCTTCTTGTAGGTCTCCATGAAGAAATGCGTTCTTTACGTCTAACTGGTGTAGCTTCCACCCATAGTTTGCTGCAATGGAGACCAGTGTTCTTACGGTACTCATCTTCGCTACTGGGGCAAAAGTCTCATCATAGTCAATACCATATGTCTGGGTATAGCCTTTTGCAACCAGTCTCGCATTGTATCGTTCAACTTTTCCTTCTGGTGTCTCCTTCACTGTGTAAACCCATTTGCATCCCACAGCTTTCTTTCCTTCAGGTAATGGCACCAGCTTCCATGTCTTATTTTTTTCTAGTGTCCCAAGTTCTTCCATCATTGCAGCTTTCCATCTTGGGTCCTTCTTTGCTTCCTGCCAATTCTTAGGTAAAGAAGTGGAGTCTAACGAAGTGAGGAATGTTTGATAAGTCGGAGAAATATTAGAATAAGATAGGTAGTTGGCGATATCATGTTCATAATCTTTATAACGAATAGGAGCCTTTCCCGCATTAATGCGAGAAGACCTCCTTAAGGGAGCAATGGGTGGTGGAGAAAGCATACCATCCGAATCGGAGAGATCCGCTTCCGAATCCGAGCGATCCGGTGCGGGAGTAACATCTTCAGGAGTCGGGGCAGGAGTAGACGAGGGACTTGGCACTATAGGCACAGGGTACGGCACAGTACTGGACCTCTGCTCATTTCTTCTTCTGTAAACTTGGAGCTCCTTTTTCCTTGTCTGCTTCTCCCCCTGCGTAATGTATGTATTGTCTTCTTCATCCTCCGTACCAGTATCATTGATGCTTTCTCCCCCTTTCTGCCAGTTTGTCACGACAGGACAAGGTACTGATCCGACAACTACGTTTGGGCGTACTACCTCCCCCTCACGTCTAACGCCTGCTGGGTGAGGCGTGTTCCCAAACGCAGAACCTTCGTCCGAACCATAATAAGGTTCCAGCTCTCTGAATGTAACGTCCATGCTTACAAACAGCTTCCGTTCAACCGGGCTCCAGCATACGTAACCCTTCTGTGTCCCGGTGTACCCAACAAAGACACACTTAAGTGCTCGAGGATCCAGCTTACCAACACCAGGCCTGTTATCGTGGACGAAGCATACGCAACCAAATACTTTCGGAGGAACGGTGTACGCAGTTGTCCCCGTGAGCATTTCCAAAGGCGTCTTCCAGTCCAGTAATTGAGAGGGCATCCTGTTGATGAGATAAGAGGCTGTCAAAACAGCCTGCCCCCACAAAAATTTAGGGACATTCATAGCCAGCATCATTGTCCGAGCTACCTCCAGCAGGTGCCTATTTTTTCGTTCGGCAACACCATTTTGAGCCGGTGTATAGGCACAAGAGGTTTGATGCAGTATACCATGAGAGGATAAATACGCAGCAAACCTCTTATGGGTATATTCCGTCCCATTATCCGACCGGAAACACTTAACACGAGCATTATATTGTGTCTTTACGCGTTGATGGAAGCTCTGAAATGTTTCAAAAACGTTACTTTTATTCTTCAGTAGGTAGACCCACGTTACGCGGGTAGAGCAGTCAATAAAAGTGATAAACCATCTATAACCGTTAACACCGGTTGTAGGACAAGGACCCCACACATCTGAATGAATCATATCAAAAGCACCAGTACATCGATGCCCAGAACTCACATAGGAGCTTCTGGTATGTTTTCCCATCTCACAAGCATCACAAACTAACAACTCTTTATTCGCTTTTTGATATAAGGATGGAAACATGCGACTAATAACCGAAAAGGAAGAATGTCCTACACGCTGATGGTGTAGGAGTAGCTCGGCTTCGACACTTCGACTTCGGACTTCTAGTTGTGCGTCTGCAACCAATGATGTCAGTGCTCTGTCCAGACCGTTCCTGTCCAAGTACCATAGACCCTTATGCCATGTGCCAGTGCCCAGTCGTCTCCCCGTTCCCTTCTCCTGAAAGATTACCTTAGGAATATCAAAGGAAACAGTACAGTTTAGATCAAGGATAATGGCGCTAATGGATATAAGATTGACAGGAAAGGAAGGAGCATGTAAGACATTAGATAGAGTGATGGAAGGAGTACAATCAATAGTGCATTTACCCATAACAGGCCTGGAGGTACCATCAGCAGTCTGAATGCTTTCTGGCGGCGTTAGGTTAGAGTATTTTCGGAACTCACCTCGGGACCCCGTGACATGGCGGGATGCCCCAGAGTCCATAATCCAGACCGGCTGAGAGACAGATGCAAGAGCACGCGGAGGTATACCGGCACTGGTTTAGGAAAAGTAAGTGCAGTAATCTCCTGAGGTGGGCGGCACCTCAGAATTGACCTGTCGGTCACCAGAACCAATCTTTGAGCCCCGCAGTTTCTCAAAAACTTCTCTCTCAAATGGAGTTATGTCCGCCAGCTGATTGTCCCGGCCTTCATCCGCCAGATTTGTCGTGTTGCCTCCAGAGTAAGTGCCCCTTCCACCAGTGTAGCTGCCTCGACCACCTCGTCGTCCACCCCGACCACGGCCCCGACCACGCGAGGAACTCCGTGCTGGTTTTGGGCAAAAGCGGATGTAATGCCCTGTGTCACCACAGTTGTGGCAAACGCCTCCCGCAGAAGGAGGCTGGTTGAAAGCAGCAAGAGCAGATGTGGCAACTCCGACTTGCTCCCCCTGGGAGATGCCCCTGGTGGGCATCAGCTTCAACCGTGCTTCTTCTTGTGCCATGGCAGCTATGGCATCCTCTAAGGTCGGCAGCTTCGGTTGCGCAAGAAGTACATTCCTCCGTTGCTCAAATGCAGGGTTGAGACCCTTCAAAAACTTCATCATCCGTTGCCGCGAGATATAATCCAGAAATCTCTGGAAATATTTTTGCGAAGGCCGGTTCAACCTGAGCATCCTCCATTCCAAGAGGATCATAATGGTCAAGATCAGACCAGTACTTCTTCAACAAGGCGGCGTATTCAGATATGGTACGATCGTCTTGGACTACCCGATCGAGTTCATCCTGTAGTTGGAAGACTCGCATTGGGTTACCTGAACCGGAGTACATATCTTTCAATGTTCTCCAGATATCAGCAGCTCCCTCCATTGCTTCAACATTACCCGACACTTGATCGGTTTAAAGAGGCTGTCAACCAACCAGCCACGACATTGTTGACAATCTCCCATACATCAAACTCCTTCGAGGAGTGATCGACCGGGGCCTTGGTGTGGCCATCTACATAGCCAACCAAGCCACGTCCCTTCAGCGTCCGCATCGCCTGCCGCGACCATTTTAAGTAGTTGGTCGTGCCTTCCAGCTTCGTCTCCAGTTTGTCCAACTTTCCCATTTTATACGGTGACGGATCCACATCAGTATGGGTCACGCGTGAGGTTGCCTCCGGTAATCTCTTGGTCAGGAGATCCTCGACCAGGGCCTTCATCTCTTCTGCTGTCAACTTCCCATAGATGGAATCCATGGTTTCTGCAACGGTAATCAGTGAGGTTTTGTTGTTTCCTGAGTCGTCGTCGTTTGCTTCGTCTTCGTCTTAGTCAGCAATCTGCTGTGAATCCTGATCTCAGGTAGCGTCTTCGTCAACTGTATATTCTGACAGGTGAGATAGAGATCAGGGGGAAAACAACAAACTAGCTTCCTCACTGATATGTTGGAGTGTATGCGACCAACTAGAACCGCGTCATTATGACGTGTTCGGACAGCCCAAACTTAGTTGTGCCTCCTTGCATGACGAAGTATGCAGCACGCCGCAACATAAATCCTAGAAGGATTCTGAGTGTACGAAAATCTAAAAAGATTTCGTAACAGAAGCAAGACGAAAATCTAAAGAGATTTCGTAACAGAAGCAAGACGAAAATCTAAAGAGATTTCGTATGCGTAGCAGTAGGTCTTCTAAAGAGAAGATACTGAGTCTCGAAGGCAACAACAGTAGAGCTTCTAAAAAGAAGGTACTGATTTTCGAAGGCAACTGCAGTAGATCTTCTAAAAAGAAGGTACTGATTTTTTTTCTTTTTTTTCTTTTTTTTTTTGTTTGTTTTTGGCGGCTAGGGTTACGGTTAGGGGGGGATTGCTCCGGGGGGGAGGGGGGGGTCGGGCGGGGGGGGGGGGGGGGGGGCTGCTCCGGGGGGGGTCGGGCGGGGGGGAGGGGGGGGTCTGGAGGGGGGGTTGGGGGGGGCTGCTGCTCTGGGGGGGGGGGTCGGAGGGGGGGGGGGGGTCTGGAGGGGGGGTTGGGGGGGGCTGCTGCTCCGCGGGGGGGGGGGGGGGGGGGGGGGGGGGCGGGGTTGGGGGGGGAGGGGGTTCTGCTCCGGGGGGGGGGGGGGGGGGAGAGAGAGAGAGAGTTATAATTTTTTTTTTTTTTGTGGAGAGAGAGAGAGTTATGGCTCTGATACCATGTAGAAAATAATAGTTGATGTAATTTTATTGATGGACTACTTCACTACTTATAGGGAGTATAGCTCATCTACATACTACAAATTCCGATGTGGGACTAAAAGTCCCTTATTGATTCTCAACACGCATATATCAGTATCTTAACCCTGTTTTTTTTTTTTCCCCGAAGAAAGTAAATATTATAGATAGTCACAATGATTACAGCTGAGATCCCGCCCAGTTAACAAAAAAAAAAGGGTCATCTGGGGACAGGGATATGAATGTCAGCATCTATATTTTGTTGTACAACAATTATACTAAGAAAGATCCCTTAAAAATACGTCGATTTCGTTTCCTCCATACGTGTCAAACAAGCGTCCCAAAGATAATTCTATACTAATTAATAATTATCCAAATGAGGGGGTGTTTTGGTAGCTCCTGGTCCAAGAATTGGGGTCAAAAGAGCCATGTTCTTCTCATTGACAATTTTTTTTTTTTGGGCATTTGGAGCGTAATATACTTTTATGTGTATCAGTGCAATCCACTACCTGAAGCTTATCTGATTGAAAGAACCTCTAATAATTTCCAAGTCTACACAATGGCAATATATGTTAGGTGGTGGAGGAAAGCTTCTTTTACTGTAAGTCTGTAAAGCACTATCAACCTCCAGGAAGTGGGTCTCAACAGTTTCAACAGATGGCAGTGGCCCGCCTCCTCAGATGAGCACCCAATCATAACACTTGGACATCACTTACTTTCTTTGTTGGCCCCCTCCCACCACCCACCCCACTCTTTTTCTCATGCAGACCCAAACAAATGTCACTTCCTCTGTTTTGGTGCCACATCCGGAAATTTGGACTTCCTCCATCTCTGTGCAGTCAGCATGCCATATAATCCAGATTGCATGATTCAGACCATTGCCATCTAGTGAGATCAGTTTCCGAGGAAGTTTTGGTTATTTCGTATACAGAAAATTCACTGTAGAGTAACCAACTTTGGATTAATTGCGAGGAGGATAACGTTTTTGGCAAATTACAAATATGAAACCTTTCCGACAGAGTGTCTGGCGGAAATTGGGCATGTCCAATTTCCGCCAGACTGTCTGGCGGAAATCCAGCGCCTAGGAACGCGTGGCAAGCAGCGCATGCTCAGTTCGGCTTTGTGTTTTAGTTTGTTTTCTTTTTTTCACCCATAGGCGCTGGATTTCCGACAGATTGTCTTGCGGAAATTGGGTGCGCTGCGCCCAATTTCCGTCAGACCCTCTGGCGGAAAGGTTTCATATTTGTAATTTTGCCAAAAATGTTATCCTCCCCGCAATTAATCCAAAGTTGGTTACTCGACAGTGAATTTTCTGTTTCGTATAAGGGTACCAGGTTTAGATCTAATTAGACTTTGCGTACTGGATTTGTCGGTTTTTTAGACTTTGGATACTCTAATTTTTTGGTGACACATTTTAGTAACGAAATTGGATTTTCAGTGACAAATAAGTCTTTTGAATGACGAATGTTAGTTACTAATAAAGTTCTGAAAAATCCAGTATCTGAAGTCTAATTAGATTCTAAATATGGTTCTTTACACAGAATAATCCGGAAGTTTTTTTGCACCACACATACATGTCCTCAGACTAGCTTTGCTTTCAAATCAGTCTGCTAATGGCACACAATACAATAATCATGTAGCTATAGGGACATATGCTCTTGCAATGGAAGGCAAACATTTAAAAGAGGCAGCTAAGTAAAGATCCATACGATGAACATTGGAATTTAGCAACAATGAGATCATGTATAGGAAGTATCACTATAATCTGCAAGGCTGTAACTAAATATGAACTCTCAATGGTTCCTAGTGTTGCAAAACATTTATTTAAGACTGGCATTGACAAAAGAAAATGTTTGGATTTGGTTCTGTATACTGATATACTTGTTACTTTTCGTTCGATTTTGGCATCCCAACTTTATAAGTTGCTCTTATGAAGTTTATTTTGTTAATTTTGAAGCACGTCGAGACCACTTCAAAAACATATCTTTTGTATGAAAGTACAATTTAAATACAAGTATTGACATATGTTCTTTTGAGATAGTTCCAATGTGCTTCAAAAGAACCATTTTATAAATTTGGGATGTCAAAATCAAACATTGGAAAGTTAAGTTGCCAAAAATGTCAGAGCGTTACAGTTTGGATGCCATTAGGATAATTTAGCCTTATATAGCTAGTAAAGTCTGGTCTACACATTATAGTTACACAACCTCATAAAATACATTTTTGCGGCCCGTTTGGTAAATCGTATTTAGAGGTGGATTTTAGGATTTTATGAATTTGGAGTCAAATTCATATAATCCTATGTTTGGTTGGAGATGGATTTGGATATGGAAGTATGACCAAATCCAAATTTTGGATTTGGAGGAAAGAGAAAGTTGGATTTGGGAGGAAAAAGTTAGTTACTTTTTTAATAATTACGTTTTTCTATTAAATATTTCATTAATACTAATTAATAATTAATTAGTTATTTAATTAATTAGTTATTTCTTATATATTATTTTTTATAATTATTATTTTTAAAAGTATTTAATATATAGTTAATTAAGAATTAACTATTAGTTAAATAAAAGGTTAAATTTTAACTTGATACCCTCAACTATTAATGTTTGGCAACTTGATACCTTAAACTTTGAAAATAGGCAACTTAATACCTAAAAAAAAATCTCCAAAATACCCTCCCCTTTCCAAGGGCCCCCTCCCCCACCCTAGTCGTCCTCTCCCTCCCCCTGTCTATCCCTGACCGCCCCCATCCTGCCTCGGGGAGGGAGGGAGGGGGGTCATCGCCGGCGGCGATGCGTGCACGACGGGGAGGGGACGATACTCACGGCGGCGAGGCGGGAGGGGAGCGGCCGGAAGGAAGGGAGGGGGGAGGGGGTTTGTAGTGTCCCGTTCCTACATCGTGTCCCGTTCTCCGTCCACGGGGTGCGTGAGAAAGGAACACTGTCGCTATCGACTCGGTCGGGACCGATAGGTCGGGATCGATCGAATCAATCGAACGGGAACGGTTGAATTAAGATCCATTCCACGTTATGGAATGACTTCTTCGGAACCAAGTCCCATATTCAGCGGGTAGTGCCTCGAGGATTGACTCTGCGGCTGAGTCGGAAGAGACCTCCCGTTGCTCTGTTTTTCACGCCGCTTGCGTTGGTTTTGGCTTTGATTTTCTGAATGCGTTTTCGTGAATGTTTTCGATGGTTTTCATGGCTTACATTTCGAACTCACATTTCCTATCGAACTTCTTGCCTAATACAGTGTTCTAATCGGCTGCTTGTGCGATTTCAGGTAATCGCGTAGGCGACGTCTAGCGCGGCCAACCAGTCTCTCGCCTCAAGCAAAAACTCAAGGTGAGTGGCTGACCTCCTTCGTCTCGACCCTCTATTTCAAAATGAGAACTCGGGTACTGATATCAAAATTGAATGATTCGCTTGAAGAATACAAGTCCTATGTGCTAGAAGAGAAAAAGAGATGAGTTGTGTAGAAAAGAGAGAATAATTTTAGGCCTGCAAAACAACCAAGTAAATGAATCAGTTACGTAACAAGCCCCAAAATATATCTTGTTAACATATCACGGTCATGGACAACTTGTCGACAAGGGCGATGGTTTCTTCGAGCGGCAACCCGGGGCCACGGGACCGACTCGGCCTAGGAAGAAACAGGTGATAGCCGGGCTGGGTAATAGGCAATCGGTAAACGGGGACTTGCATCGGAGCTTGCTACTTGCGTTGCAAGGGTCCCGTTTGCCAGGCTATGTCCAGGATGGCTAGTTAATGCCAGTGACCTCCACATCAAACACTTGATATGAATTGTTATCAACTAACAGGGAAGGTGATGGTAAGTTTTATGTCGCATTGTGTCACGACCCGCACCCTAGAGTAAAGGCACGAGACGTGGGTACGTCCAGCCTACGCCGCAGTGTCGGCGGTTAGAACGCTGTCCTAGGTCACAACAACTAACAATTGAAGGTAATAACAGTTATACTCCCCGAATAGGGGTGACATAACAGAAATATAACTCAACCATAGCTAAGGTAGAACAGGTAAGATAGATTGATAATGAAAGATAAAAAATATCCAGAACAGAGAATCACAGAGATACAATCCAGAATTCTAAGTGTCTAAAATAGTACATCCCAGAATATCTCAAAGTCTAATACAGTAATCCAGAATAGTAAAGACAATCCTAGTCTAAGGGAGTGTCATCTACAGCTAGTGGATTCTGCTGCTAGTCCAAGTCCAGGCACTCGTCTAGTGTAGCACCGTAGTAGGTAGGGCAGAACGCCTCAGCTCCGTCCTCTGTAATATTTCAACAGGTCCAGTCAGGACAGGAGCGAGCACAGTACATCTCAACAAATCATAGCAGGTCAGGATATATAATCATGCTAGAGAGTAAGATACAAGAAACTGAAGAATAATATGATAAACATGAAAGACTGTAAATAAATAGCTACAGTATATAGAGAACTGATAGTGTCTAGTGATTCAGAGCACAAGATGGTTATGTAAACGGCACGATGTTATACACGAGTAATCTACAGAGGTTGTACACGAGTAATCTACTAGATTGAATACATAACCACTTCTACTCCCCCGCCCCAATCAATACACAAGGATCTGGCTAAGTTATGTTATTGTACACGAAGGTCATGTGAATACATGATTATACACGATTTCACACGTTTCGTACACGAAAGTCACAAATACAAGGAGTACACGATGTTCACGATAAAGTACACGAACACGAAATACCCGATGTATCCGCTAAGGGGATAACATCGTCCAACAAGATCCATATAGTACTAATTCGTGTTTCCAACGTGTCAGCATCATGTAAAGTAATCTAAAGCAAGAAATATACTCCTAATGCAGGATATGAAATGATCAGAGAATGTACTCGCCTGTAACCGGTGAATATGAGAGAATATAGACTGTCCGAGGAGTGGTGTCTGTCTCCTATAGAACAGTACAAGTCACTATGAGTCTACAATGATAATACGATGCAAATTAATGCATTCTACATGAATCTAGGTCAATCTAGGCCAAAGTCAACTCTTGGTCAACTCTGGTCAACCCTAGAAGTCAAACTAGGTCAACCAAGTCTAAACTAGGTCAAACTAGTCTAATCTAGGTCTAACCAAACTATTCTAGGCTTACTAGACTATTCTAGGCAATACTATGTCAAGCCTACCAATCACATCTATACAAGATTAACACTATAGCTAATAATACACACATTGGTATATAGATTACAATCTAAGTAGAATATACCCATATTGGCTATCTATACATTACCCCATACAACCACATATATGTAATGCATTTACACACATTCCTATATATAACTATTCTATACAAAGTACAACACTATAATATAGGGTATCTACACATACCGTCAATATACATATATAGGGAGTGAGGGGGAACACATGAGTGCATGTGTATGTGTTCAGAAACTGGTAAACAGTGAGGCTAATAGGAAAACAGTGAGGTACAAGAGTGTAAAACATGTGTGTGTGTGTGTGTAGGACTTGTGTGTGTGTGTGTAACATGTAGTAGAGGAGTGAACTCAAGTGTGTGTTATTTGAGAGTGAAGGAGGGAAAATCCTGAAATTAGGAACAGTGCAATGAAACAGTGGCAGGGCATATATATGTGAGTGAGTCTAGAGTGTATTGTGTGTGTTGACAGTGCATAGGAGAGGAAGGAATTCCATTTTGCAGTTCAACAAAACCCCCAACCCTCATTCACAGAATTGGAACCTAAATCACAGGTTTTAGAAGAATTCAACCCTGTTATATACATTTGAATCCCAGTTTATCAAGACTGAAAGCACAAACTAATTCCCAGGTTTAAAGGAATTGAAACTCAGTTAAAACAATTGAATCTCAGGTTTTTGTAAAAACTGGGAACTAAATCTCAGTTCATCAAAACAGGAAAACAAATTTCTGTTTAAATAAGAAATCCAAAACAATACTAACATTCCTTAACTAACTCAGTTTTTCTAATACATGACAGTGAACTCAGAATCAAAGAACAAAGGAAATCATTTTTCAAATAACAATATGGTTTTAAAAACCATTCTCAGGTTTAAAAGAACTGAAACACAACTAACCCAACTCAATAATCAGTTTAACAGGAAACATCCCATACATAAATTGAAAAGGAAGGGAAATCAGTCTCAGTATTTAAGAGACTAATTTCTCAGGAATCAGGGGAACAACAGTGAATGACATTTGGGAAAATCAGTGAATCACATTTCAGGAAATAGGAATTAACCACCCAACTTAGTTAAGTAAAAAGGGAAGGAAACCAATTCAAAAACCAACCCACAGTGTATTAAAATGAAAACTCAGTTTAAGAGGAAGAAGAATCTCAGGTTCATGCTATGAATCAATGCATTCACAGGTTTTAGGAAAAATTTGACAGGAAACAGGGAAGTTATCTATGTGAAAACAGTGAGTAGCATTCAGAGATTCAATCTCAGCTATTGCAATTTAACCCATTTCAAAACAGTGATATAGGGACAGGAGAATCAGTGCACTACCTTAAGAAAATCTGGAAATAAACTCATGTTTAGGCATATAGTTAAATGACAGTTAATATGTGAACAAATTGACAGTTCTATGGGGAAATCAAAACAGTTCTATCCCATTCGAATCTAACACCATTGCCAAAATCCCATTTACAAACCAAAAACCAACTTTGGATGCAATATACTGTATTAGCATAACTAACAATCATGTAGGAGGGATTAATCAATGATAATAGCAATTAAACTGGGATTAACAGTTGGGAAAATACTGAAAAAAAACAATGTATCAGCCATCATGCCATTTCAACCCAATTCGAGCCACAATATTCCATCAAAAACTAACCTAACATGTAAACCTAGTCTAACATAGATTATACATGATATATAGGATCTAATTAGCAAATAAAATCATGAATTAAAACATTAATAATCAATTACAACACAGAACACAAACTCTGAACATACCCACACACAGTGTATCCCCGTGCACACGGAAATGCGTGTCCGACACGACACGAGAGCTCGTGAAACTTTGCGAGCCTCGTGTCAGTCATGGACACGAGCCACATGTCAATTTTCAAGGGTCGAAACCCTCTGTGCACAGAGAAAAGCACTCGAGTAGCAGGGGAGAAATCTGCCCGCGCGCGCGCGCGTGCACGACCGCGTGTCCACGCGCTCGTGTCGGCCCAACCCGACACAAAAACGTGCTCAGTGTCCTAGATTAGCATAAGCGAGCCTAAAATGGATTTTTCCATTCAAACACAATCACAAAAATCGAACGAAATGCCCTTTGAGGCATTTCGTCGAACACTAACCTAGACACATTGATACGTGTCCGATACGGACACAAAATGGGTCCAAAATCTAGGGTTAGCCTATCCTACTGTTAGGTTAGGGTTAGGACAACCTAGAAATGATTTTTAACAAAATTTAAATGAAATAGAGAGGATTATATCTATTTGTGAACAAGCTCTCAAAAAGCCCCAATGAAATGATTCCTCAAACCACCAAAAGTTCTCCAAATTGATTCCTCCCTGTAAAAACTCAATACCAACAGCAAGAACAATGGATTTAGGTCCTATTGCAATTTGTTTGAAGGAATTTGGAGAAGAAATGGGTTTTCTAAGGATTTACAAGGATGGGGACTCACCTCTTCCAAATGGCAAAGTTTCCTAAAGAGGCAACCCTAATTTTAGGAGCATATAAATAGGGGGGGCTGACCATAGGGGCTGGTCAGATTTTCTAGGATTAGGGCTTGGTTCAATGGGTGTGGGCTATGGGCCATTAAGCCTATTAGTCATAAAATGACTTGTGACTTCACAAGCCATTCCTTAATCAAACTAGCTCCTATTTCCCCCAAATTAATTCCAATGAGTCAAACCTCACTAACTTAAGTCAACCTAGGTTTTCAAATCCTAATCACTTAGTCATGACCTAGGTTAGCCACTAGGTTAGTCTACAAGGTCAACATAAGTCTAAGTCTCTAAAATACCAAAAACAATTATTCTAAAATTCACTCAAAAATCACATTAATTATAAATAATAATAATAATTCAAATTAAATTCTAAAATTTTGAAAATGACCAAAATACCCTCAAGCTAGAAAAGTGGTAGTGACAAATCTACCCCCCTTAAAATAATTTTGTTCTCGAAATTTAAAGGCGAAACTAACTGCTAAGAAGGATAGAAAAGTATACCTCAAGGTCCAAAAAGATAGGGGTACCGCTCGCGCATCTCATCCTACCGCTCCCAGGTAGACTCTCCTAGAGAATGATGGCTCCATGCGACGCGTACCAAGGGTATCACCTGGTTCCTCAATACCTTCTCCCGGCGATCCAAAACCTCCACAGGCTGCTCTGGATAACTGAGAGTAGGTCCAACCTCTATCTCCGAGTGATCGAGCACATGGCTAGGGTCAGCCACGTACCGTCTCAGCTGTGATACGTGAAATACGTTGTGGACGTCCACTAGTGCAGGTGGCAAGTCTAGCCTGTATGCCACGTCACCGACTCTCTCGCTGATAACGAAAGGGCCGATGAAGCGCGGGCTAAGCTTCCCACCTCCACCAAAACGTATCGTACCACGAGTCGGAGATATCCGTAGAAAAACTATGTCTCCAACATAATCACAAGCAAGGTCTCAAGTTACTAAAAATCAAACACGATCAATCAAACAAAACAAAAATACAACCTACTTCTAATCCTATCCCTAAATCTGTACCTCAAACTCCAGCGGCCTCCGGTGGCTATCGGCCCAGTGCCGATGTCTGTCCTGCGCCACGCGAAATCTGTCCCTGATGAGCTTCACCTTCTCGGCTGCGTCAACAACCATCTCTGGTCCCAGTAAAGCTCGCTCTCCAACATCATCCCAAGATAAGGGTGTACGACACCTACGCCTGTACAGAGCCTCAAACGGTGACATCTCAATGCTGGCCTGAAAACTGTTGTTGTAAGCAAACTCCACCAAATGCAGGTGATCCTCCCAGGAACCTCCAAAATCCAGGACGCACGTCCGCAGCATATCCTCAAGGGTCTGAATAGTCCTCTCTGACTGTCCGTCCGTCTGGGGGTGTTATGCGGTACTAAACTTGAGCTGAGTGCCCAAGCTAGTATGCAGACTCCTCCAGAAATGGAAAGTAAAGCGACTATCCCGATCTGAGACTATACTGACGGGAACTCCGTGAATCCTGACTATCTGTCTCATATACAACTCCGCGAGCCTCTCTGTAGACGTACCCACCTTGAATGGCAAGAAGTGAGCCGATTTGGTCAACCTGTCAACGATGACCCAAATCGCGTCTTTCCCTCATGGCGTACGCGGCAATCCCGATACAAAATCCATGATAATATGTTCCCACTTCCACTCTGGAATGGGCAACGGCTGCAATAATCCTCCGGGCCTCTGCCTCTCTGCCTTGACCTGCTGACAGATCAAGCATCTAGCTACGAAGTGGGACACCTCCCTCTTCATCCCGTACCACCAGACATGCTCTCGCAGATCCCTGTACATCTTGTTGGCACCAGGATGTATAGAGTACTGCGATCTGTGAGCCTCCTGCATAATCTGCTTTCTGAGCTCCCCGCTGGGCACACACAACCGGGAACCGTGCCTCAGGGCACCATCCTCTGCAAATGAGAACTCAACATCCTCCACTCCTGCACTGATCTGCTTTCGGATACACCGCAGAGCCACATCATCAAACTGTGCCGTCTTGATCCTGTCCATCAAGTCCGACTGTATCTGAAGGCCCCATAACTGCATCTGTACCCCTGGCACAATCACCTCAATCCCAAGGCTCTCCAAATCTGCAAGCAGGTGCCGATCCATAGTCAAACACATGGCTGTCGGATACCTACTCAAGGCATCGGCAACCATGTTAGCCTTCCCCGGGTGATACTGAAGTGCGATGTCAAAGTCCTTCATCAGCTCAAGCCACCTGCGCTGCCTCATGTTGAGCTCCTTCTGTGTAAACACATACTTCAAGCTCTTATGATCTGTGAAAATCTCCACCCTCTCGCCATACAGATAGTGCTTCCATAACTTCAAAGCAAAAATCACCGCCGCCAGCTCCAGGTCATGGATAGGGTAGTTCTTCTCATGGGGACGTAATTGCCTGGAAGTATAGGCAATCACCTTCCCGTGCTGCTGCAAGACGCAACCCAGCCCCTTCCCTGAAGCATCACTATAAATAGTGAATCCACCTGATCCTGAAGGCAATGTCAGAATCGGAGCTGTCGTAAGCCGCTTCTTCAACTCATCAAAAGCTGTCCGACACTCCTCTGACCAAACAAACTCAGTATCCTTTCGGGTCAACCGTGTCAACGGCTATGCAACCCGGGAGAAATCATGCACAAATCTCCTATAGTATCCTGCCAGCCCCAGGAAACTCCTGATCTCTGCCACTGAAGCCGGCGCTGTCCAAGCCTCAACTGCTACAATCTTCTTGGGGTCAACTGAGATACCATCTCCAGTCACCACATGCCCCAAGAAGTCCACCCGGTCCAAGAAAAACTCACACTTGGAGAGTTTTCCATAAAATTGTTCCCGCCTGAGAGTCTCTAGCACTATCCGCAGATGCTCCTCGTGCTCCTCCTCTGTCTTGGAATATATCAAGATATCATCAATGAACACCACCACGAACTTGTCCAAGTACTGGTGGAACACCTTGTTCATTAGATTCATAAACACTGTTGGTGCATTGGTTAGCCCAAACGGCATAACCAAAAACTCAAACTGTCCGTACCGCGTCCTGAAAGCGGTCTTGGGAATATCCTTCCTCTTCACCTTCACCTGGTGATAACCCTACCTCAAATCAATCTTGGAGAACACCCAAGCTCCGCTCAACTGATCAAACAGATCATCGATCCGCGGCAATGGGTATCTGTTCTTGATTGTCAGGATGTTAAGTGCCCTGTAGTCGATACACATCCGTACCGACCCATCCTTCTTGGGTACGAAGAGTACCGGTGCACCCCAAGGTGAAGAACTCGAGCGAATGAAGCCCTTGTCCTGCAGCTCATCCACCTGCTTCTTCAGCTCCACTAACTCGCTGTTGTTCACTCGATAGACATGCTGGGAGATCGGTTCCGCGCCGGGAACCAAGTCTATCGAGAACTCTACATCTCTGTCTGGTGGAAGCCCTGGCAACTCCTCTGGAAACACGTCCATAAACTCTGCGATCAAGGGATGCGAAGCCACCTGCTCCTCGACTGATGCTCCACAGAAGACTCCGTCGTCCTGCTCTGCCCGCCGTCAGGTGTACTCAAACTCAGGCTCTTCTGGCGCCCCGAACAAAACTCTACCCCCACGGCAATCAATGCGGACGTGGTGTCTACTCAGCCAGTCCATACCTAATACAATGTCGTAGTTCGGTAATGGCATGACTAGTAGACTCACCCCCAACTCTCGCCCTCCCAAAATGACACTCCGCCCTCTGCAAACATCACTCACGAGGATGACCCCTCCCCCGATCGTGATCTTGCAGGTCCTAGGCAATGGTTCAGAAACCAAACTGTGTCTAATAGCATACGATATTGACATAAAGCTGTGGGAAGCCCCGGAATCAAAGAGTGCAAATGTTGGAATGGAGTCGAGAAGAACCGAACCTGCTATCAGCTCTCCGATGACCTCAGCATCCTCAGCTGCCATGGCGAAAGCTCGTCCCTTCTGTCCACCCCGTGCCTGCTGCTGGTGCTGCTGGAACCTCTGCTGCTGGGTCTGTAGGGCTGGTCCCCTCTGCTGGCCAGCTGGATCTGTCACGCCCCAGAACCAGAATACTGGAGAGCGGGGGCAGACATAGCCAGCTACGTATAATGAAATGGAATCCACGTCACTATACGGTCACGGCTGTCTAGATATATTAGGGTTTAACTACAATCCATCAGTCTCCTATGGTCAAGAACAAGTCTATTGTCTCAATCACAAGCAACTAGTAACAGTCACAAGATATTAGAGCATCAATATACAATAGTAAGGCGTCCCATACATTACATATTGGATGATCATGAAGCTAGTCATACAAAATGTCAGGACTAGCAAGAGTTTTAGTCAATACATGCTCAACCCTAGGATTTGTCAATCATGTTACAGCTCGTAGGCAGACAGTAAATAAAGGTGCAATACGAGCTAACACGTGCTCGCCGGCTAAACGTCTCAAAAGAATAATTTTACAAATAGAGTGGGAGGACAAAAGAAACCCACTCGTTGCCCTGGTTACGCCTGGTGGTCACCATCGGGCTGGAAGACAGGTGGATCCTCTGGTGCTGCTCCGATATCTGGCCACACAAAACCAGCTGGGTCAGACCCCAGAAAGAGCAAGTGCCACAAAGGAGGCTTCACTTAGGAACTAAAACCAGCATATCACAATAGAATATTAGAGATAATAAATAAAGAACTGATAATAATAGAGATAACAACAGTAAACTGAGTACGAGGAAACTATTCAAGTAGCCAGGTCACAACCCTTAAACCAAACAAGGACCGGGGTTGCAGCCCTTCACCTGAATAGAAACCCGTCTCAAATACTATTGGTACAGTGAAGACAATAAACGAAGAGAGGACACAGAACTGCTCCGGGAGCTAGGTTACAACCCTTAAACCAAACAAGGACCGGGGTTGTAACCCTTCGCCTGAACAGAACTGGACCCCTGATCTTTATTGCTAAGGCCAGCATAATTAATCATGGTATTAAGGTAAGGTAAAACATGACGAACATGACATGGGGTTGCAATAAGACAATAACGAAGAGAGGACACAGAACTGCTCCGGGAGCCAGGTTACAACCCTTAAACCAAACAAGGACCGGAGTTGTAACCCTTCGCCTGAACAGAACTGGACCCCCGATCGTTATTGTTAAGACAAGCATCAATAATCATGTCATGTTACAATCTTGCATAGGATCAGGATAAGACTAAGCTGGAATAAACTCCATCCAATCAATCACGGCCAATCAAGAGTACGACTTGATACTTTTAACTAAGTAGGGTTATCACAAGCCTAGTTACTAGCAAGATGCAATGAGATTATTCCTACAGCCACAAGCCCTGCAGACCATCCGGTTATCCAGGTCGAATGTCCGTTTAGAAAGAATGCAACACATGACTGTGTGCTGGAAATGTGCCCTACTCGTCGATAGGCTACAAGTCCACTGAATGCGTCCAGATAACGGGAGTGCCTGTAGCTGGGAATCTCTTCATGACTACTGAATTATTCTAGTTAATTAGCCTTAGTCAATTTCAGTAGGTACCCCTGACCGTGGTACTCAGGGGTCCCCATCCTAGACATGATGCAAGACAGTACTAGTTTATTTGTACAAACACAATCGCCCACGGTGTCCAAGTCTTTCATACTTGTCATGTCAGGCTAGCTGTCGTAACAGCATGCCGAGATATATCTTGTCAGTTTACTTGTCAAGAGTGCGCCACAGCGGGCCACTATCGTGTTCTATTCTTACAATATTATGAATAAGAGAAACTTGTATAAAATAACTAGTGACATATTCTTGTTGCCAAGGAAAAGATCTACAACTTCTACGTTGGGAGTTGGAAGAAATTCGAGCCACAATTCGGTCAATTAGGACATATAACAGTTAGAAATAGTCAAAATATGCATTATGCGGCCTATTCTGCGACATCATATGCGGCCAACTGCGACATGCGGCTCAACTGCGACATCATATGCGGCCAACTGCGACATGCGGCTCATGCGGCTCAACTGCGACATCATATGCGGCCAACTGCGACATGCGGCCTATGCGGCTCAACAGCGACATCATATGCGGCCAACTGCGACATGCGGCTCATGCGGCTCAACAGCGACATCATATGCGACCAACTGTGACGTGCCTCATGCTGCAGATGAACATAGAAGTTTGACCAAAATTGTTTTGGCCATAACTTCCTCATCCGAAGTCGAAATCAAGCGAAACAAAAGCCAAAACTGCATGAAATTGAATTCTCTACAACATAGAACCATTAGTTTTCGAAAATAACCAAGTTTTAGAGATCAAAACCAAGAAAACCGAAAAGTTATAAACTTAGATCTACAAGAAATTATCCACCAAAATGAAAAAGGCTAAGTTCTAAAGAGTCTTAAAATCAAGTAAAGAAGAGAATGGAACAATAAAACTTGAGATCCATCATGAAGCAAGTTTGCACTTGCCTAGCTCTCTTTCCTGGTAGGTGGAAGAGTAAATGGTGGAGAAGAAGAAGTGAAGGAGAAGAATAAATGAAGAGAGAGAGAGAGAGTTAGGTGGAAATATAAATGAGGGTGGTGGTGGTAGGTGGGGGTTTTCTTTTGGTTCATGATGAACCCACAAGCAAACCAAACCAAGCTAAGCCGAACCAAGCTAAGCCATAACCAATGACATGCCAAAATAACCATGCAGGAAAATACGCAATACGATTCAAGAATACGTACACGTATACCAAGATACGTAATACGAACTATAGGCATTACAGGATCCTTGGCTGCCCCAGCTCCTCCTGGTACCGGACGCATCGACGCAACTGGACACTCTCGCATCTGATGGTCTGCTGATCCACACATCAAGCATCTGCCGAGTCTCTTCCTGCACTCGTCCCACTTGTGCCCAAGCTTCTTGCAGAAAGTACAACTAATAGCCTGCTGCCTGGGTGCCTGCTGCCCTCTCTGCTGCTGGTGCTGTACCTGCTGAAAAGGTGCACGGCCCTGATGCTGATACTGCTGCTGAGCTGGCCTCTGCTGCTGCTGCTGCTGGAAGTGAGGCCTCTTGGCCTGCCCTTGACTGCTACTGCCACTCTGGAAGTCACGACCCCTCTTCAACTTCAGCCCTAGGTCGTCCTCCGCCGCCATAGCCCCAGAAAATATCTCAGCAAAAGTGGCGTTACGGTCGCTCTTAGTCAGCGACCGAATCTCTCTAATCAGACCTCGGCGAAACTTTCTCGCCTTCATCTTCTCAGTGAAGTCATCAATGAACCAGGCCAATCTGCAGAACTCCCCGGCATACTCAGCTACCGTCTGGTTCCCCTGAACCAGAGCCTCGAACTGTGCCTCGATACCTCCCAAGGCAACATCAGGAAAGAACTGCTCCTTGAACAGCTCCTTGAACTGGGCCCAAGTCTGGCCCTCAACTCCCACTCTGGGATCTGCCTGGTACCATGCACGGGCCAAATCCTGCATCTGGCTGCCCGCTGCCTCGATCTGGAGTCGATCTGGTATCTCCGCCAGTCGGAAGATCTCCTCAATATGCTCTATCCAGTCGTCTGCAACATGGATGTCCTCTGTGTCGAAGAACTCCCGAGGATGCATCTTCTGGAAGTCATGTATGTCCTTCTCCCTCCGACGGGACTGCTGCTGGGCCCCCTGAGCTGTGATCATCTCGACTGTAGTGCGAACCAGCTGGTGCGCCTCATCGATCCCCTGTCGAAAATCGGTAGTCTGCCTCGTCTGCTGCTGCGGGTGCGACTCCAGAATCCTCTCCACGAAGGAGAAGATATGGGCAGCATCTACCATCCCCGCAGGCGGAGGCTGCTGCGTGGGAAGGATCTCTGGAATCACAACTGGCCTCCTGACTGCTGGAGGTGCTCCTCCAAAAGTGGCAGAAACTCCCACTCCTGAGGGCTGCACTGGCCCTGTGGCACTGGGAGCTGGATGCTGGACACGAGAGGTGGCAGACCCCTCTCCAGCCTCTCCCGTCACGGGGCGATGCGATCGCGTCTCAACCATCCTGGAGACACAAATCAAACAAGAAGCAATTACTGAGAATGAGTCAAAAAATTAAAGGAGGACAATTTAAATTTCTAAGGAAGACAATAAGCAGCAAAATAGATATACGGAATCTAATAAGGAACTTTCCTAGTGTGATTGAGTACCTTCAAAAAAAATATGCTAATTTCCTACTGCAGGCTGCGGCGATATTCTAGTTCGAATACGACTACATTTCTAACCTAGACCTGCATGGGCCACCACTAAAAACGTGTCACGATCCGCACCCTAGAGTAAGGGCACGAGACGTGGGTACGTCCAGTCTACGCCGCAATGTCGGCGGTAGAACGCTGTCCTAGGTCACAACAACTAACAATTGAAGGTAATAACAGTTATACTCCCCGAATGTGGGTGACATAACAGAAATATAACTCAACCACAGCTAAGGTAGAACAGGTAAGATAGATTGATAATGAAAGATAAAAAATATCCAGAACAGAGAATCACAGAGATACAATCCAGAATTCTAAGTGTCTAAAATAGTACATTCCAGAATATCTCAAAGTTTAATACAGTAATCCAGAATAGTAAAGACAGTCCTAGTCTAAGGGAGTGTCATCTACAGCTAGTGGATCATGCTGCTGGTCCAAATCCAGGCACTCGTCTAGTGTAGCACCGTAGTAGGTAGGGCAGAACGCCTCAGCCTCGTCCTCTGTAATATTTCAACAGGTCCAGTCATGACAGGAGCGAGTATAATACATCTCAACAAATCATAGCAGGTCAGGATATATAATCATGCTAGAGAGTAAGATATAAGAAACTGAAGAATAATATGATAAACAGGAAAGACTGTAAATAAATAGCTACAGTATATAGAGAACTGATAGTGTCTAGTGATTCAGAGCACAAGATGGTTATGTAAACGGCACGATGTTATACACGAGTAATCTACAGAGGTTGTACACGAGTAATCTACTAGATTGAATACATAACCACTTCTACTCCCCCGCCCCAATCAATACACAAGGATCTGGTTAAGTTATATTATTGTACACGAAGGTCATGTGAATACATGATTATACACGATTTCACACGTTTCGTACACGAAAGTCACAAATACAAGGAGTACACGATGTTTACGATAAAGTACACGAACACGAAATACCCGATGTATCCTCTAAGGGGATAACATCGCCCAACAAGATCCATATAGTACTAATCCGTGTTTCTAACGTGTCAGCATCATGTAAAGTAATCTAAAGCAGGAAATATACTCCTAATGCAGGATATGAAATGATCAGAGAATGTACTCGCCTGTAACCGATGAATCTGAGAGAATATAGACTGTCCGAGGAGTGGTGTCTGTCTCCTATAGAACAGTACAAGTCACTATGAGTCTACAATGATAATACGATGCAAATTAATACATTCTACATGAATCTAGGTCAATCTAGGCCAAAGTCAACTCTTGGTCAACTCTGGTCAACCCTAGAAGTCAAACTAGGTCAACCAAGTCTAAACTAGGTCAAACTAGTCTAATCTAGGTCTAACCAAACTATTCTAGGCTTACTAGGCTATTCTAGGCAATACTATGTCAAGCCTACCAATCACATCTATACAAGATTAACACTATAGCTAACAATACACACATTGGTATATAGATTACAATCTAAGTAGAATATACCCATATTGGCTATCTATACATTATCCCATACAACCACATATATGTAATGCATTTACACACATTCCTATATATAACTATTCTATACAAAGTACAACACTATAATATAGGGTATCTACACATACCCTCAATACATATATAGGGAGTGAGGAGGAACACATGAGTGCATGTGTGTGTGTTCAGAAACTGGTAAACAGTGAGGCCAATAGGAAAATAGTGAGGTACAAGAGTGTAAAACATGTGTGTGTGTGTGTGTAACATGTAGTAGAGGAGTGAACTCAAGTGTGTGTTATTTGAGAGTGAAGGAAGGAAAATCCTGAAATTAGGAACAGTGTGTCACGCCCCGACCCGGAATCACCCGAATCATCGTCCTCGCAGGGGGCGTAATGCCGCACGAGCCTGGAGTTGCGCTCGTGCAAGGCAAGATGACAAGTTCTCAAATGGTTATCTTTTGATTCGATATTTACAACGATAGGAAAACAGAGTATACGAAACAATTCTCTTTATTGATATTCGAAACTGAGATTACAATGGCTTTCGATAGCCTAACAATATATGCCAGATTGGCTACAACACTCAGGTTCTCTCTTGCCCACAAAGGATTTCACCGTTCCATACATCATGCCTTCTATATCTCGGCCGCATCAATCCAGCTGCATAGTCCGAGCGTCAATGCGATAGCACGCTTCAATGTGCTTCGGCATTTCGAAGCCTTAACACGTTCAAGCAATGCTTCGCCGCGAGCAATCCATTCCCTGCACCCTGTATGAAGCTGGTGGGGGATCAGTACGTTCGTCCTCGCATGTACTGATAACAAAGATCATCTTTCCAAACCAACATCTTTAATATTTACGTTGAATCATGCAACTTAGCTTATGATCTTGCTATGTTCTCCTTAGGGTCAATTTCATGGCATCTTCGAAAGCGTAAAGCATGTTATCGTAGCAGCATGTTATCGAATTGAATAGGCAAGCAACAAGCATTCTCGTGTTTGATTCGTGGCTTACCAAGTCGACGCACTCGCCCTTGCGTCCCTTGCACTGACGCAAGGTGAATACGCCCCATTTCTTCCCTGTCATGTTATAGGTGCATCTCTAGGCAGGATCTATGTGCGGGACGCATTCGCGCCTACACTTTCAATCCATCGTTCCTTAACTATATGAGGGCCGTTGGCGTATCCGCGCCGGAATGGACTAAAGGAGTTCCTTTCTTTTCTCTCCTTCTTTTCTCACTATTTGGTTGGGCTGCCCGGCGTTTCACGGGTTGGGTTACAATCCCAAAACAACCGAAACGTTCCCGCTGCATACCATCTTTTGCGGCATTTCCCATCTAGTTTTGATGTGCGCCTACAAAGATTATTCGAATCCCTCCGCGGCCAATCGGTTCCGGGGCGCATCCGGTATCTATCCGATTGGGGGAAACACCCGTGCACGGGCGGTATCACATTTTATCTCGAGTCCATTCCAATCGACCATGCAACTCCCTATCATTCAAGTATCAATTTCAAACAACCAAACATAGTCTTGAGTCCGAGACTCAGACTTATCGTCTCGCATTTCTTCTATTTAGCTTTCTATGTTCTTTTATTTCGCACTTCGTTTCGATGATTCAATGGCATCGTGCCTCAACTCAATGCTCGTCAACCGAACGACCCGAGGGTCTCGAACACCTTTCGAGGCAACATGTCATATCCGACAGTTCCGCCACATTCATACCGCAACTGTATTCTCTCGCAACGAAGCCATCTTTTATTATCCCATGTACGTAGGCACGTTCCGACCATATTCCAATGTTCTATAACTTAGCATTCAAGGTTCGGGGCTTGCGCGCTAGGGCGCTCGCCTATTGTCTTTCAATGTTCTAGCCGTCTAACTCGTGCATCAAAGGCACGGTATGGTTCGTGCACTAAGGCACTCGCCGATTACAGTTATCCCATGTTCTTACGGCTTGCTCTCCGAGGCGCTCGCCTTTGCGATATCCAATGTTCCATAGCGACTCGTGCATAGGATGCACGTATCATTTCAATTGTTCTAACTTAGTGTTCGACTCACACTATGATTTTATCTCCGATCGGCCACGCCCGTGGCGTCGATAGGTTAACTTTTAGCATACAAATGATATATTTGACTTATCGAATGAAGGAGTAAAAAAGAAGTCAATCCTCCCACCTTGAGTCGATATGCCTTCGTCATTTCGCCGAGCCGATGCGGCTCGATTCCCTAACTTTGTTGCACGGCCACTCTCCTGACTTAGCCATTCGAGCACTTCGTGCTTTCATTGAATTATACGCCCGATTTGCCTTAGCGTGCCCAAGTCTCGGCCCGTCGCAAGGCGACGATTTGATTTCGCGGACCCCTTACTAAATATTGCAAAAGATCGACCTCTAATATTTTCCCGTCAAAGTATGACCTGCACACGAAACCAACTAAAATCAATACTTGCTTCGATTCGGACTTGCGCCTTGGTCGATTCGATTTCTTAGAATCTTCGAGCCGATTCAATGCACTCATCCTTCGGGGCAACGCGGCGCTTCGCATCGATTCACTCGATGCATTCTTAGGGACAAGGCAACTCTTCGCATCGACTCAGTTTGATGCGTTGCTCGGGACAACTTAGCTATCGTATCGTTTTGCATCGATACATTCTTTCGGTCCACGCGACTCGTTGAGTCAACGCTTCAGCGTAATGCGCCGTGCGGAGCGGGGCATTACAGAATATACCACTCAAAACAAGGTTCGTCCTCGAACCAAAACCAACACTCCGACTAAGTGTTTTATAGATCGTTTCAGGATCTCGCCCCACAAATGATGGTCGATTTCATAATATCTCGCAAGCTTTTCACTAGCATTTCAAAGTCATCCCTGCAGCTCGATTTGAATTTGGATACAACTCGGTTTGGATTCGTACCTATATTCAAGGCGTCCCGAAGATATGTGTATTTCGACCAAGTCCAGTCGTAGCAAATTTGAAACAAAGCTGACAGGTAAATTTCAATCCATGCTTGCCATCTCATACTCTCAATCGGACTTATCCATAGTACTTGTTCTCCCAATTTTATTACATAAGCTATGCGATCAAAATCGTATTTCTCATTTCGTATGTTTCATATGGACTACCAACTCTATGCGTCGCGTCAAGCCGTCGCGCATCCAATCACAACGAGTCTCCGCAACGCCTTGCGTTCGACGTCGTTGTCCAACTATTTCTGAAGTCTCGCTTGCAACTTGTCTCGATACGATTTTCTTTGTTGACTTGCAAATGCATCAACATTCAGGGCTCCGCCCGCTAGGTTACTTTCCAAGGCACCGTGCTTAGATTCTTCCGACGCAAGTTTAAATTGACATTGCACAAAGGCCACAATCTATCCGACACGAAAGTTTACATCAAGGCGATGGTGCTCAAGGCAACGATCGCCTTGACATGAATGTCTTAACGACGCGTCTTACATTCAATTTCCTAACGAGTAGGAATTCACTAGCCAAATTCCCAACTTATCCGTCTCGCAACATCGAACATAATTTCGATTCACGCAAGCTCAATTGCAAGGTGAATCCGAATCTAACGACATGACTCGTAAGCCATTCCCTTATCGTTCCCTCTCGTGCATAGCACGTTCCTCGCAATCGCCTAGACTTATCATCAACATGCACCGTATTATATTTGTTATCGGTGCAATCCCATATGCGATATCGCATGGTTCATCTTACGGTCTGCAGTATTCAATTTGATTTGGCGGTCAAGTCTTCTAGGGTCAGCTGCCCCGAAGCTACGCTCGATAATTGTGGATCATTAACGAAGGACAGTTTAATACGAACCATGCTATATCTTATTTCGGAGCCAAATCACGTTCCGACGATTCTATGCGAATACCCAATTTCGGACACAACCATTTCTATCGACGCAACTGATGCGCAACTATCCTCCGAGTCAAGTCATGCACAGACGTCGATGATTCCGCAATTTACGAAATATCTACTCGCATCAAGTTCGAGTCTATCTTATTCACGGGTCGACACACGAGATGCTATACGCATCGAGCAATCGTCGATGACTTATAGTCTCGTCTTTGATCAATCACAAAATTTACGATCAACCAAGTTCGTTCATTCTCGTATCCTTACTTACAAAATTTTGATAGCGCAAGGCGCATTCCATTTTGTATTCTCACTTCGCTTACGTTTTCTTGCGTATCGATCTTGTTAGTTCATATCAATTTCGATAGCAAGAGGGTCGACTTCGAATCTGTTTCAACGTCAACTTAACTCGCCTCGCATACATCCAAGTTCGCAACAAACTTTTCCATACACATCTACTCGTTCTCCGATTCGCCGCATCCCGCTATACTTTGATCGCGTAACCGAGTTACCGATTATCCAACATCGTGCCCTCGAGTTATACGATCTCGCCCTCTAAGTTTTGTGTGTTTTCAGTCGTACTCAAATGAGTGTCGCCGTAATGTAACCAACTATTTCTTAGGCACGATTACTCGCGTCAACCAACTTTCTTACCGAAATCGCACATCGTGCGATACGATTACAATTCACATCGCCCAACATTTTCATCGAGCTCGTAAGTCGTGCGGTTCGATTTCAACGTTTCGAATTTTCTATCCCGTCGATCCGATCGTTGCCTCAAGGCATAATCGTTTCACTAGTCTCGGTCGTCCGACCAACTTATAACTTCCGTCCGACGTATCGTTCATCGATACGAGTCTCGCCTTATCGTCCCAACCGAATTTCGAAGAACACTTGCATCAACATATTGCCATACAAATTTTCAATCGAGTCTCGGTACTCCCCCGTCCGTTGCGGACAAACTTTTCGCAATTCTCACAAAGCGTAGATGTAATTTACCGCACAAGTGCTATACCATATACCACTCGAAATCGAGTCATTCATCGCCTACGTGGTATGGCATATACCACTCGGAACTCAAGTCATTTCCCTCGCACTATACTTAGTACAAGCCGACAATCTCTTCCGACTCACGATTTCCGCAGTGATCGTGCTTGATCACAACCGTAATTTTGATTATATCAAAACCCGACACGATTCGGTCAATGTTCTCATTTGCCAACATAAGTTTGGTGCGCAACCGAACGATTCGTTCTATCGATTTACGATTTCAATTCTTTCCTTACGTTGCATCTCGTGCAACAATTTAGTTGACATGCATTGCACCACGTGCAACAATTTTTACCTTTTTGATACACGTTGCACATCGTGCTACGATTTATTTCCGACATTTTATTTCCAATTTCCTTTGCACTTCGTGCAACGATTAATCTGATATGCGTTACACCACGTGCAATAATTTTTACTTTCAATACGCGTTGCACATCGTGCAACGATTATTTTCAACATTTCCCGCACCTCGTGCAATGATTTACTCTCGACTTTCCAAGTCAATGCGCAATCCGTTTAACACATTCGGTATTGGCTATCACTTCTCACTTTCTTTTTAACGCATATTCACATTAACTCGCTGCACTTCGTGCATCATTTTATTTCTTTTTCAACATGTTACATTGCCACAGTATCTCAAATCGTATTCTACAATTTGTTGCGCTTGCAGCAACTAACATTTTTACGGCTCGTTTGCATTCAATGCAATATACCCTTCGCGACTTCCTTAGCAAACATCATGAAATTTCCAAAACACATGCGGCAAAATTTCATGATTTGTATTAGACTTACTGTATGGAACATCCAGTGCGGCATCGAGTAGAGTCAAAAGTGATATCAAGTGGTGGTGGGCAACTTTTCGAACTGAAATGAAGCGAGCGTCCAGAGGAAATTGAGCCTAGAGCTCTGATACCAATTTGTCACGCCCCGACCCGGAATCACCCGAATCATCGTCCTCGCAGGGGGCGTGATGCCGCACGAGCCTGGAGTTGCGCTCGTGCAAGGCAAGATGACAAGTTCTCAAATGGTTATCTTTTGATTCGATATTTACAACGATAGGAAAACAGAGTATACGAAACAATTCTCTTTATTGATATTCGAAACTGAGATTACAATGGCTTTCGATAGCCTAACAATATATGCCAGATTGGCTACAACACTCAGGTTCTCTCTTGCCCACAAAGGATTTCACCGTTCCATACATCATGCCTTCTATATCTCGGCCGCATCAATCCAGCTGCATAGTCCGAGCGTCAATGCGATAGCACGCTTCAATGCGCTTCGGTATTTCGAAGCCTTAACACGTTCAAGCAATGCTTCGCCGCGAGCAATCCATTCCCTGCACCCTGTATGAAGCTGGTGGGGGATCAGTACGTTCGTCCTCGCATGTACTGATAACAAAGATCATCTTTCCAAACCAACATCTTTAATATTTACGTTGAATCATGCAACTTAGCTTATGATCTTGCTATGTTCTCCTTAGGGTCAATTTCATGGCATCTTCGAAAGCGTAAAGCATGTTATCGTAGCAGCATGTTATCGAATTGAATAGGCAAGCAACAAGCATTCTCGTGTTTGATTCGTGGCTTACCAAGTCGATGCACTCGCCCTTGCGTCCCTTGCACTGACGCAAGGTGAATACGCCCCATTTCTTCCCTGTCATGTTATAGGTGCATCTCTAGGCAGGATCTATGTGCGGGACGCATTCGCGCCTACACTTTCAATCCATCGTTCCTTAACTATATGAGGGCCGTTGGCGTATCCGCGCCGGAATGGACTAAAGGAGTTCCTTTCTTTTCTCTCCTTCTTTTCTCACTATTTGGTTGGGCTGCCCGGCGTTTCACGGGTTGGGTTACAATCCCAAAACAACCGAAACGTTCCCGCTGCATACCATCTTTTGCGGCATTTCCCATCTAGTTTTGATGTGCGCCTACAAAGATTATTCGAATTCCTCCGCGGCCAATCGGTTCCGGGGCGCATCCGGTATCTATCCGATTGGGGGAAACACCCGTGCACGGGCGGTATCACATTTTATCTCGAGCCCATTCCAATCGACCATGCAACGCCCTATCATTCAAGTATCAATTTCAAACAACCAAACATAGTCTTGAGTCCGAGACTCAGACTTATCGTCTCGCATTTCTTCTATTTAGCTTTCTATGTTCTTTCATTTCGCACTTTGTTTCGATGATTCAATGGCATCGTGCCTCAACTCAATGCTCGTCAACCGAACGATCCGAGGGTCTCGAACACCTTTCGAGGCAACATGTCATATCCGACAGTTCCGCCACATTCATACCGCAACTGTATTCTCTCGCAACGAAGCCATCTTTTATTATCCCATGCACGTAGGCACGTTCCGACCATATTCCCATGTTCTATAACTTAGCATTCAAGGTTCGGGGCTTGCGCGCTAGGGCGCTCGCCTATTGTCTTTCAATGTTCTAGCCGTCTAACTCGTGCATCAAAGGCACGGTATGGTTCGTGCACTAAGGCACTCGCCGATTACAGTTATCCCATGTTCTTACGGCTTGCGCTCCGAGGCGCTCGCCTTTGCGATATCCAATGTTCCATAGCGACTCGTACATAGGATGCACGTATCATTTCAATTGTTCTAACTTAGTGTTCGACTCACACTATGATTTTATCTCCGATCGGCCACGTCCGTGGCGTCGATAGGTTAACTTTTAGCATACAAATGATATGTTTGACTTATCGAATGAAGGAGTAAAAAAGAAGTCAATCCTCCCACCTTGAGTCGATATGCCTTCGTCGTTTCGTCGAGCCGATGCGGCTCGATTCCCTAACTTTGTTGCACGGCCACTCTCCTGACTTAGCCATTCGAGCACTTCGTGCTTTCATTGAATCATACGCCCGATTTGCCTTAGCGTGCCCAAGTCTCGGCCCGTCGCAAGGCGACGATTTGATTTCGCGGACCCCTTACTAAATATTGCAAAAGATCGACCTCTAATATTTTCCCGTCAAAGTATGACCTGCACACGAAACCAACTAAAATCAATACTTGCTTCGATTCGGACTTGCGCCTTGGTCGATTCGATTTCTTAGAATCTTCGAGCCGATTCAATGCACTCATCCTTCGGGGCAACGCGGCGCTTCGCATCGATTCACTCGATACATTCTTAGGGACAAGGCAACTCTTCGCATCGACTCAGTTTGATGCGTTGCTCGGGACAACTTAGCTATCGTATCGTTTTGCATCGATGCATTCTTTCGGTCCACGCGACTCGTTGAGTCAACGCTTCAGCGTAATGCGTCGTGCGGAGCGGGGCATTACACAGTGCAATGAAACAGTGGCAGGGCATATATATGTGAGTGAGTCTAGAGTGTATTGTGTGTGTTGACAGTGCATAGGAGAGGAAGGAATTCCATTTTGCAGTTCAACAAAACCCCCAACCCTCATTCACAGAATTGGAGCCTAAATCACAGGTTTTAGAAGAATTCAACCCTGTTAAATACATTTGAATCCCAGTTTATCAAGACTGAAAGCACAAACTAATTCCCAAGTTTAAAGGAATTGAAACTCAGTTAAAACAATTGAATCTCAGGTTTTTGTAAAAACTGGGAACTAAATCTCAGTTCATCAAAACAGGAAAACAAATTTCTGTTTAAATAAGAAATCCAAAACAATACTAACATCCCTTAACTAACTCATTTTTTCTAATACATGACAGTGAACTCAGAATCAAAGAACAAAGGAAATCAGTTTTCAAATAACAATATGGTTTTAAAAACCATTCTCAGGTTTAAAAGAACTGAAACACAACTAACCCAACTCAATAATCAGTTTAACAGGAAACATCCCATACAAAAATTGAAAAGGAAGGAAAATCAGTCTCAGTATTTAAGAGACTAATTTCTCAGGAATTAGGGAAACAACAGTGAATGACATTTGGGAAAATCAGCGAATCACATTTCAGGAAATAGGAATTAACCACACAACTCAGTTAAGTAAAAAGGGAAGGAAACCAATTCAAAAACCAACCCACAGTGTATTAAAATGAAAACTCAGTTTAAGAGGAAGAAGAATCTCAGGTTCGTGCTATGAATCAATGCATTCACAGGTTTTAGAAAAAATTTGACAGGAAACAGGGAAGTTATCTATGTGAAAACAGTGAGTAGCATTCAGAGATTCAATCTCAGCTATTGCAATTTAACCCATTTCAAAACAGTGATATAGGGACAGGAGAATCAGTGCACTACCTTAAGAAAATCTGGAAATAAACTCATGTTTAGGCATATAGTTAAATGACAGTTAATATGTAAACAAATTGACAGTTCTATGGGGAAATCAAAACAGTTCTATCCCATTCGAATCTAACACCATTGCCAAAATCCCATTTACAAACCAAAAACCAACTTTGGATGCAATATACTGTATTAGCATAACTAACAATCATGTAGGAGGGATTAATCAATG